>JBAMBK010002319.1:0-323666 GCA_037043435.1 Drosophila suboccidentalis
GATCTAATTTATGTCTATAAAAACAATTTTAGCTTTCGTTGTTTATAATCGTCGTTATTGACCAAATTCAATTAGTCTTCATCGTTTTCACTTCTGTGCCAGACATTCACTTTTATATACCTAGCGAAACTCTAAACAGTTCGATGTTCCGCGTGGCCTCTCAGCTAAATGCAAACAGTGCTGGAAAAAGCCCGTTCCTTATCTGGCAACTTGGTTTATAGTTTTAGTTTAGTTTCCCTGCCGGACCGACAAGCGGAGATAAATGTCGTCTTCTTTTTCAGTACCAAGTACCAAGCTTAAAGTAAGACCTCTACTGTTTCTAGAATATAAAAGCTTAATCTATCAATTACGATTACACGAAATGGTTGTTTATATTTTGAATTCAACATAATGATTAATAATCAGCTAATTGAATTTCAAAAGCATCATGGGACATACAAAATGAATTAACCTCGTTAATGATTGTTCAGACTTTCAAATAATTGTCAGATTTGTGATATGTTGAAACTCACCTCCACAACCAGCACACTGCTTAATTAATGTGCTTGGATGTATTAACTGTTGGTTATTGAAGTCATTCGAAGATTCATCCATAAACGACAATTGAGACGATGAAATATTTGAGTTACTTTCAGCAATATCCTTGTTGTGGCTCGTTCTATAGCCAATAACTACTGATGGAAAGTTTTCCGGACTAGAGGAATCTTGCTGATGGGCCGCTAGTATATCAGTATATGAATGGAACGATGCATTCATTGCAGCAAATTTCTATTAATTATATTAATAAAGGCATATAGGTGCTGTTTATTGCACGGAGATTTCTGCAAAGAGACAATTAAACCGCAAATTTTGTCAATTAAATTATTACATTTGTTGATGAGATTGCCATCAAATCGGATTTTACAAATTAATAATTCATTTCATATTTTAATTATTTCTTTTATTTTTTATTAAGGTTTGTATTGCGGCAATCAGAATCGCAAATCAATTTATTGAAACTGTCCGATATAGAATACTGTTTACAATTGTTGCAAAACAAAAGTCATTTAGCTTTTTTTAAAACGAAAAATGTTTTTATTTATAGTTAACCTATTTTAAAAAGCACAAAATATAAAACCATTATTTTATTACCGAAAGAAAAGATGTGATTTTGTCAGTTTTGTCAAAACTATTACTTCACGTACTGTATGTATTCTAAAAGTAACACACATGCACATGCATACAAAATAAGAGACTCCTAACCGGTAAATAATTTTTACTGGCTATGTATGTATTTACATAGGTACCTAATTAGTTTGCATGATTATCATATATAACAATAAATTCAAGTGTATGTACAAATGTATGTGCGAAAGCTTGCATGTTTCGTGTACATATGAACATATATACACAAGTACATCCATAGACAAGCAGCCGACTGCTGGTCGAAGTGTTGCCGCTTGTTTTACATTTGGTGTTCGATTTGCATTTTAGTACTTGTTGATGAAACATATGTACATACATACATATGCACAACAAATGTATATATTAGCATGCATATATACATATTAGCATGCAAATACCTACGAACACATATACATATTCTGAATGAGTTGATGGTTCCACTATATGTATATGTAATAATGTACGTACATATACGCTTACATATTTTAATTTGCATTTATGTATATTAAACTTTTTCACTTGCAAAATTTCAAATATGTGCAAATATACATACATATGTATGTACATAACTATATACAACAGAAACATAAATGCCACTGAAGATTATTTTTGCAACACAAATTTCGAGTACCGGAATGCCCATTTAGAGATTATAACTTACATGTCAAAGATTTTAAACTAAATTCGGTATTCCCGTAATAACTTTGGTTCTCATATATAACAACAAAGGTGTTTTGATAATAAATAGCGTTCCTAATAAATGTTAAATACAAAATTCCTAGAGATGAAAGTGCTGGCAATCGATAACTCTATGGATGTGGCACATATATACTAAACAGACATCTATCGATTGATAAATAAATTTAATATTTAATAGCATTTATAGAACTCGACATTTTTATTCTCATGTATTAAATGTTTTGCGCGATTTAATTTGAATATATATTTATATTTTTTATGTAGACTTTATCTTAAGTGGATGAATGTAATGTATACTTTATAAAGTTGATGCTGTTTGTTAAAAAGAGCATTAAGACATTTTTGCATCTTGTAAGAGTTAGTAGATTGAGAGATAATTAGAAGGATAGTTTATAACTGTTATAAATATACCAATTTTTTTTTTTTCATTTAATAAAAAGTGATTATTTTCTCCGCAAACTCGTTATTGATTTATCGATACATTTTAATACTTAGTTAAGCAGAAAATTATCCCTGTACTTCGATATTGTTCAGCAGAATAGTCAGTGTGACCATTCAACCAGAAATATTTACAATACTGCGCTAGTCTGCCACGATTTGTTTACAATTTATATTTATTAAACAATTTATTAAAAATTGTATTCACAGCAACTTATTTTAAATTAAGCCGATTATTTTTTTGATACAGCTTATTTTTGGTGGCCTTTCTGCTGCTGCCTAAAAACTTCATTTTATTTTGCAAATAATCGGAAAATTTTTTACCTGCTTTGCAAAAAAGTGTTTGGGCACGTTATGCGCATTCGGCAGTCTTATATTATCTAATAGTTGATATCGCAAATTAATTTTGCAGACTAATCTGCCGAGAATTGTACTCCCTTTTCTTGTATACGATTTTGAAACCTAGCAAAATTTATTCTACTCACCTCACTACATAGATCTGTCACATTATGTGATCCACAAGCGCTTTAATTTTCAATGAATTGATAAATTTGCATGTGATTTTTACCTTAAATTGCCAAGAACTTATAAGTAGCAAAATTTTTTTAAACAACTATTTTTTGGCTGAATCCGGTTATGAGTTGTGCCTTTATGAAAAACCCAATTTTTTTTTATTAGCATTAAAAAAAGTAGTCCCAATTAAATATTTTTGACTAACATTGAAAAAAGGAGTCCCAACGAGAATGGCATTTCACTAGCGTTGGATTTTTCCTTATACTTAAAAAAATAGCATACAGAGTGCGGCAGTTAAATCCAGAAAAATTAAACTTTGTTTTAAAATATAATTTATTGATTTTTTATTATTTATTAATGCTTTTAGTCAATATTCAAGTAACTTGACAGGAGTACAATTACTCAATTTAACCACCGTTGGATCAATTACCGCCTACATCCTTGTCCTGAAGCGCCCACACGCTCTCTGTAACGCAGCGCTGTCCATATTGGCGAGTGCTGCTTCGATACAACGCTCCAAACATAATAGTCGAGGGGGCTCAGATCCGGTCTAGTCGGTCCTCCGAAAACAGCTCGTGAGGCCTTTCCACGACCGCTGGAGTCCGTTCCCTCGAATCCCATTGCCGGTTTAGCGGAACCTTTCTCGGACTTTCCCAGACTGTATGATATTGAGCAAATAAATTTGGCACGCAAACTTCGACGAGTCCCGTCCGCCCCCGCAGATCAGAAAAGAATTCAACACACCCTAAGGTAGGACTCTCTTTGTGGTGAATAAAGTTTTCTATTATTAGAATCTAGTGTCCTACCTAATAGCAACAAGATTGGTCGAATATAATATAATATAATAAAACTGATTACAGTTTTTAAGCAATTCATTCGGCATTTCCATGAGCAATACAGAATTAAACTGGCGAGCTAATGCTAACTCGATTCTAAGCTCTTACAGGATAAATTATCTGAAAGTCTAATTTCTCTTATTGGCAAGTTTATCCAGACTGTAAAGCTTGGTACCGACGTGAGATAAATTTTTATCGGCGATATATGCTCAATATTTCGCTGTCGACGAGCGTAAAGACAGTGTTGTCAACGCAACACGAAAATATAATAAAAAGTCAACAGCGGTTTATTTTAAATATGAACATGCAGAACTGATTTTGATAAAAAGAGGAGATGATAGGCAATGAAAATGTAAATTAAAGTTTTTATAGGAGGAATATGCAACGGCACAGCGCGTATGAGTGAACCCATCGCTTTAGAACTTTTTACGTGGATTCTCCATTTATATTAATGAAAAAATACAAAATTATCTAATTTATGTCTATAAAAACAATTTTAGCTTTCGTTCTTGCTTATAATCTACCAATATTGTCTACGTTATTGACCAAATTCAATTAGTCTTTATCGTTTTCACTTCTGTGCCAGACATTTATCTCCTATTTACCTAGCGAAACTCTAAGCAGTGCGATGTTCCGCGAGGCCTCTCAGCTAAATGCAAACAGTGCTGGAAAACGCCCGTTCCTTATCTGGCAACTCCGTTTTTAGTTTTAGTTTGGCTTACGTCCGGACCGACAAACGCCAGCGTTTTTTTTATATGGAGTTTGGGCTTACGCTAGGCCTTTTATCTCACGTCAGTACCAAGCTTAAGGTTGTTGACAAGATGACAAAACAGCCCTAAGTTTGTGGCTTTTTGCAATTTTATTGTTCTTTTAATAAAATAGCTGAGACAATTTCATTGTGATCAAATTTGGTCAAAACCGGATTACTATATCATATAGCTGCCATAGGAACAATCGAATGCAAAGTAACCTTTAGTATGAAAAACTTTTTTGTTTCTTTAAGATATCTCAACTAAACTCACAGATTATATGTTTGGGACTGTCTCTTACATTCTGACCAACTTTGGTCAAAGTCAGATGACTATATCATATGAACAATCGGATGCAAAATAACCTTTAGTATAAAAAACTTTTTTGTTTCTTAAGATATACTCAACCAAACTCACAGATTGTATGTGTGGGACTGTCCCTTGGGTTAGCGGCAAAAATTTGGTCAAAGTCCGATCACTATATCATATAGCTGCCATGGGAACAATCGGATACAAAAATAGCCTTTTGTATGAAAAACTTTTTTATTCTTAAAAACTCACAAATTAACTCAAAAATAAATTCACTTGACATTGAGCTAGTGAGTTTGAATTCGGGAAGGGAGAAATCGATGATTTTGGCATGCTTAAGGCCTGTCTCCAGCACCGCGAAATTTTTATGTTAGGAATTTGCTATTTATTTCGTGTGTGTGGAACATAAATAAAACAGTGTGCCCATGGACATAAAACGAGTGACGATGTAGCCAAAACGTGCATGGTCACTCTGTCGAATCGGCTGTGATTTGTAAACAGCGCCTCTTTGGTTTTGCGCACAGTTTTTTCTCTTCCATTTTTTCAATCGACACTAGCGAAATAATTGTCGACAATATATTCCTGAGATGTGCATCAGCTGTTCTCTTCAGTCCACAGAAGCTGTCGATAGGCCTATTATCGATATTTATTTGTGGATTTCGTTCAAGTTGCTGGATACTCAAGCAACGAAATCGTAAACGAAAAGTTTCTGCCCCAGTTTTTTTTATATGAAGTTTGGCAGGAATTTTTATTTTCCGCGGTGCTGGATACCCGGCTTTATCATAAAATTAAAGTGAAAACAAAATATTTATAAAATACTCCAATGTCTTAGGAATAATGCAATATCATCAGATAAAAAAAAATTAATTATTTGATTTTTAAATAATTTTTTTTTCTTCATACCTCAAAATCGATACGACTCTAACCTAACATTTTTGTCGGATTTGCCTCGACCTGTTCTAGTTTCCGCAAGTATTTGTGCAAGTGAATGGCAACTTTATATGTGAAGAAATTAGTAAATATATTGTTACTTCTTTTAAACAACAATTTAAGTATTTTAAAGTATTGCGTAAAAAAAGGATTAAATTTCTTGAGCAGGGGGCGGAGCCCCCTAGTATTATATAAATTTTTAAGCCGGACAACTAAAGACTCATAGCGAAGCGAGCAGGGAGCGAGGGCCCCTAGTATATTTATAAAATATATAAAAATGGTCAGCCTTTTTATCCGGCTTTTTTAGTCTAAACAGCTTTATCTAATTCTCCAAAAACTAAGATTATCAGAGAGTAGGTGTGACTTTCTTTATATACCCAGTGCTAAGACAGAAGGATCATCATTAACAGCCCATTTCCCTACGAACGAACAGATCATACAGATCTCAGAGTATTTAAAGACGAGCCATCAGCTATCAAAAACCGAGATAACTGACAAAAAGCCCTAGAACTGCGATAAAGGGACAACAGTCCACATAACAGGCAACCAAGATCAGGTGGTAAATAATGTCGTTCGCTTCCGATATTCTCAGCCCAATATCGAATAGTCGTATTTCGTTCACTTGACTTGTTGTCAATAAAGGAATACATCGAGTCCAATAAAAGTAATATCTCGAATATTATAGTCCTTAGTGGATTTAAACTAAATTTCCTGTTCAGCTTGCAGTGCCATCGCAGATTTAGTTTTGAATTCGAGTCGCGAAGCCTCTCTAACAACAAACGTTTTTAGATTAAAGACAAATTCGTTTTCAGTTTATTGCCAAACACAATTTCAATAAAGAATCATCGTTCACTTTATTGATTCGCATGTTATCCTCTTTTTAATTGCCGGGCAATAAATTGCTTGTGGCCTGGTTTATCGCTTCTTTATATGTAGCTTGCGACGACCCAATATGTGTGGAGATCGCACTTGACCAGGTTCCTGATTGGACGATGGCATTCTTTAGATGTTGTTAATATTAACACCTACACATACTTTTCTTCATTTCGGACTCTATATTTTCGGGCTAGGGTTGTCTTCGCTTCCAAATTATAACTGCACATTAATATTGAACTTGTTGATGAAAAAAAATCTTCATAAGAGTTTAAACTTTAAAGTCTAGTAATAAAAGCATAAAGCGAAATTTTTTTTTTTTTTCATGTTTAATCAGAAATTTGTGGGAAACAAGATATGGAACATAACTGTATCTTCTATGGCTTGGAAACTGTGGGGATGTCAATTTGAAAGTTTCCATAATGTTGTACAACAAAAATTTTTAAGCTTATAATAACTTGACGTACTTTTTGAAAGCCATCTCAGATCTTTGATACAAACAAGCAGACTAACAGACTTTTCATCTAGGCAGCAAAATTTATTTTTTTTTTCTTATTATACGAACCAAACTTTTTTTAATAAATACTTATATGGGGCTCTGGTTGACAAAAAACTTTAAAAAAACTTTAACTTTATAAACTTTCTATGGTAGAGTTTTTTTTAAGTTTTTAAAATTTATCTTTTTTCAGCAGCTTTTAGGGTGCGCTTACATTTGTCATCAGTACTCGAGAATGCCAAAACCTTTTTTTAAATTGCATTACGCTTTTAGAAAGACAATGAATATATCTGTATTTTATTCATACAAAGTGTTTAATTGAATAGCTGTAAAGCTTATTAATCAAATGTTAATATTTTTGTGGTATTTTTGACATTAAAATTCTAGGAAAATTCGAAAAATATATCTTACATTTCGTTAATTAGATTTCAATTAAGATTTAGTTTAGTAAACTATACAGTGCGTTTGTTTTTTGAATGTGAAAACTAATATAACTCAGCTTTTAGCTTTAAATAAAATATCTAGTTTAACTTTATTGTAAGTTTTATCGTATGGAAGTTTCATTAACTTCTCTCACATAAAATGTTAAGCTTAAATTTCGGGAGTATTTTGATTCTGTGATGATTTTTTGGCTTCGAAAAGCTTAATGATGATTACGATGTATTTTTTGCTAATATTTTCTAATGGCTTACCCAATCCGCATATCGTATTAGATTAGATAACTCCTACTTAAAATAAAAATTAATACAAATTAGGATATTTAAATAGGGCACAGAATAATTCGAGTTTTAATTACACCATGTCCTTTCCTCCTGACGGTTTCCCAAAAAATCGCGTAACATAATTCAGTCTAGTTTGTTTTTCAAAAAGTTCTTAAAAGAAAAAAAAAATATGGATTATGGAGTTAAGCAATTGATAAGTGTTATATATTAAGCTATGGGTTTAACAATAAAGAAAGTTCAGTATAAAATAAGGCATATTTAAAATATTTAACAACTTTATAGAAATGTTTGATGATATGAACTAAATATATATTGTCAGATAAAAAAAAAACACAAAATTCAAAAATGTATCTATTTAAAACAAGTAACAGGGTTCTAATCAAGCGTGACCGACTAGGGGATACCTTGTAATAAAAAAAAGGCAATTAATATTTCTACGAGTCCGTAACAGATTATACGATGAATCTCCAATTCAGACGGACTTTAATCTGATAAATAGACACAGATCTTTAAATTCAAGCTTACAAATATGGAAAATAAAATACTCACAACTTTATAATTTTAAACTTTAAATACTCTTACACATAAAAGAAAGGAAGTAGAGTATCTGACAGTCTGACTTGTTAAAGATTCAAGAATAA
This sequence comes from Drosophila suboccidentalis, assembly GCA_037043435.1. Classification (NCBI taxonomy): domain Eukaryota; kingdom Metazoa; phylum Arthropoda; class Insecta; order Diptera; family Drosophilidae; genus Drosophila; species Drosophila suboccidentalis. The sequence continues at coordinate 8,371 of JBAMBK010002319.1, forward strand.
CCCTATCTTCATATGTGCAGGGTATGTTGTAGCTGAACAACACAGAAATGCATTCTTTCGGGCTCGTACTTAAAAGGTGAAAGATGAAATTTCGGCAGCCTGCAATACAAATAACAAGAATTTCAAAGAACATTTTGCGAAATGCTCTTTACAATAGGTTATGCGTACACTAAAAATATATTTGCTCGCACCGTATGCCTGCCTTATTGCAATTTATTTATCATTTATTTATATAAAAGTAAGTGTATGCATATATATATATGTATTTATATATGTACATTTATATATATATAATATATATGTATGTTTATACATATATATTGTATGTTAATTTATTTATAGATAATGTTTAGATTCACTTATAAAATAAATCGAATGTTGCAAAAGAAATGCTCTCGTCAATAAAAACTTTACGTTCAGTTTGAATTAAGCGAATACTTAAGGTAGTTTAGAAAATCACTACACTGATATATGTACTGATATATACATATTAGATCATAAGAAGTGTCAATAAAAAAACAAACTTGTCATTATTTTCATTTAAGAGATTTTATGAATATTTAACGAACAGTGTTCATAATGGCTTACTCTTGGGATAATCGAGTTGACTTCGTTGTGCGATATATGTATGGTAAGTTGTTGAAATTAATGCGTTACTGCGTTATTATAATAATTATAAATGTATTTACTAATATTTTATAATATTATAATTACACGAAACTTTTTTAAACTAATTAAAACAATCATCGATGAACAAATTTGAAGTATAAGGTGATTTTATTACAACTAAAATATCGCTTCAAGGAATGTACGAGTATATAATATCAGAAGACGATCCTCATCGCAATTTTTGACAATTAGGTTAAGAGTGAATGTTTATCAAATTAAAAGGATTGAAAGTACTCCTTTCTTCAAACATAACATTTATTACTATCTTTATAATCGAATTAAAACTGTTCGGAGACAATGGCGAAAACGTATATTATAATTACCTTCATTTAATTCAACTAAAAATAGATAACAAAACAATAAATAGCTACGAGCTAAAATGTTATAAATAGAATATTTTAGGGTTTCGCGACAAAACGGGTCGAGCTAAGCATTATAATTAATTCAACATTGACCGAAATAAAATAATTGAGGAAGCATTAATGCAATATAACCAGGAAATGGATATTATTCTATGAATATATTTAACACTTACGTTCTTCATCAGAAAGGCGTTTATCAAAATTGAGAGAATCTTTGAGATTATTTAATGAAAAGGATACAATACTTATCTGAGTAGATCAAAAATGGAAGTTTTTGAAAACAAAGTCCTTTGCACAAGCGACTCCAAATCTAAATGACTTTAAGATAAATAAATATGAAAGCATCTTTTAATGAATTTCCGAGAAAAACGTTGGCTGGGATACAAATAATTATATCTCCTACATAGAACAAAGATCACACTATTAAAGGGTGATCAATTTAGAGAGAAGATAGACAAACAAGTAATCGAAAATATTTTGAATTTCAAATATTACTGCAAATACTTCCGCAATTCTATCTGTGGATTTAATAAATTAAAAATCGTAAAAATCTCCTTTAAATAATATCTTAGACAACTTAAAAAGATTAATATTACTTGAACTTAAAACAGGGATTTTTGCTTTGCAAAATTCGTTTTGATATAGAATTTACCACCTCTTTCTTTCTTTTATAACTCACTTTTAGATATCGACAACAATGGATTCTTGGACCAAAACGACTTCCAATGCATGGCAGTAAGAGCTTGCGTTGTGGAAGGAAAGGGCGATTGCAGTGCTGGCCGATTGGATGACTACAGAAAGTTAATGACGAATCTGTGGGATGAGATATCTGCCATTGCTGATGACGACAAGGTACACATAATTCATTAACAATTGCAAAATAATATTTTTATTATGTATACCTTAAAGGATGGAAAGATTTCCAACCAGGAATTCAAAGATGCCGTGAAAAAGACTTGTGTAGGAAAGAAATATGATGATTTCCCACAGGTAAGATAATTATTATTTTTTTAAGATGATTGAATGCCATAAATGTGGTGTTACTTTAATTAAGACATCAATAACGAAAATTTGATTTAAATTGATTGATATATTTATAGGCCATGCGCGCTTTCATTGAATCCAACTTTAAACTTCTTGATATTGATAATGACGGAATTGTGGGTATTAAGGAATACCGCTACAACTGCATTACACGGGTGGCTATCGATGATATTGCACCCGTTGACAAAGCTTTTGAGTCTCTATTGAATGTAAGTGATATTTATTGGAAACAAATTGATTTAAAATTTCTATAATATTTTGATGGACTCTCATCTCATAGGATGATGACAGGAAGCGTGGTGGACTATCGCTTGACCGATACAAAGAGCTCTATGGGCAATTTTTGGGTAATACGGCTGATAATCATCCAGCGGTCAATCTATTTGGCCCCTTATAACTTATAAATTTAAATAATTATTGTCTTCGCTGTTGTTCAACTACTATTTTTTTAAGTTTAATATGTAATTACTATGACTTTAAATTAACTAGGTTAAATGCATTCATATCATTTGTGTAGAATCGTCAGATGAACAGTTCGTTAACTTTAAAATGATTTTATAATTAGAATAGATATTTGCTCTCCGAAGTTAACCTCAGCATAAAATGTTGATTTTCTCTCAGATGAAAGCTCTTACAAAATGTTTCTCTCTCCAAACCAAATCTTGTAACATTTATTCAAATTGTTATTATGTTATGTTTATTTAGAAAAGGGTTTTGTGTAAAAGCGAATAAACTAAGCTAAAAGCGAAAATACACTTTGTCTTAAAATACTCGTATAATAAAAATATTGCCAATGGAAAGCAGCAAATGAATGTTGGGATCATTTCGTCTGATTTTTAATACAGTTTACCTTCATTATAGAATATTAAACCAATTTTTTAACTCTGATAATAGAAAATAACTTAAATGTCATTTTGAAACATACATTTCAAAAGGTTCACGAAATGAAAACGATATCCGAGGGCTGTTCAATACGTTTCTACAAAATACGTTTCCACTGAAATCACTTAAAGCTGCATTGCTTGGATTAAGGCCGATAGTTATCGGGGAGATAGATAACTGGCCGCGAAAAGATGCGATCGCGTCTGTTCAAAGCAGCATGAGAAAACACAAAGTTGCTAGCAAGGGGACAAGATTCTGTCCTCACTGGTATCCTAAAAAGCAAAGCGTTATCATCTTCTGATTGCCATGTAAAAAATGAATGTTATCTGGAGAATAATAAACATACATATATAAGGATAATTTAGTCAAGTCGAAGCTGGGTATTTGGAATACAAAATTATGTTTATCTTATCGTTTTCTGTCACCCGGTCAGAGTAAAAAAAAATTATTTTTGTTTCTACATGAGTAGTATACTGAGAAATGTCTTTAAGATGTAGATTTCAATATCTATGAACTAAATATTTGCGAACAAATTTTGTCGTTTCGATATACAAGTCCATAGACCACATATTTAAAAAGCTAAATCTCGCCATTAAAATATTTTATAACAATTTTAAAGGCATTGAATAAAATAATTTATATGCTATTACTAAAAATAAAAATTCAACTGTTATATATTTGACAAAATTAAGACATTTTCAAAGCAAATGTATAAAATCGAATGAAAATGCATTTTACTTGTGATGTTAAAATTTATCGATATTTGCAATGCTACACTCCTGCAAGCTAGAAACGACAAGAAATGATTTATGTTTTAACCAATTTTTATAAATAAAGAAACTGTTTTATAAATGCCATCAATATTTCTGAACTTACAAACAATTAATGAATATATCTTTAAATTGTATAGTAAATTATAAAATTCATTGAGTACGTGGACATTTATCGACATTTTACTTATTTCACATCACTCGTGAGTTAATTTCTCTACATATTTTTTTTTCAGAGTGGTTGTTTTCTTGTCATTGGTACTATTGATATCAAGTTGTAAGGCTGTAAAGGTTTTTATCGCTCGTTAGAGGTTGTATTTGTGATATTAATGAGCCGTTAAAGTAAACTCACTCTGATATTCTCCCCATTATACTGCTCGGAGCAAACTTAAAACAAAAGAACACTAATTTTGAAGTTACATATACTATTCCATTAAACAGGTAAAATAAAATAGCGGCTGATTTATCATACAAAATGTGCACTAATAATTGAAACACCTCTTTGTATCTTCAGATCATAACCCACACTGACACATAATAAAGTTTAGTAAACCGCAAGGATGATGACAGAGAAAATTGTACCCGGTCACTCAAGTTTGGTCAACAAGGGGTTCGTATTAAAAGTGTTTTCAATTATTTGCTGAATCGAAAAACATTTAATTCCACTAACTAATCCCAATGTACGAACATCGTTTTTATGTATGTGTGTACATAATCAAAAACATAATTTACATTTTGTAAGTTATAGAAGGGCAATTAGTCTTTATGTATACATGTACATATACACCTTATATACATATGTGCCTTTGTGTATATATGTATATATATATATATATTTGTATGAAAACATTTAAACAAACGTATTGACATCATAAATTGTTAACGTTATGACTTATTAATTGCACTGTAAGTCAAGAGGTATATGCAAACGTTTTTATTATGGATTAGCTTTTGCCTAACGCTACAAGTTTGTTTCTTCGTTCTTAAACACACGTGTAATACATACATCAATGCGACTAATTTATCATCATTCAGCATATGTACATGTATGTACACACACTCATGGCCAACTAAATAGTGGCGGGCCATTTTTATTTTTTTTTTTCTAGCCCATTAGATTTTTCTTTCATTCCGTTAGTCAAACAATATGACAAAGAACAAATTCATTTAATTTACTTTGAACAAAAAAATTTATTGGTTTTCTTTTTTGTTTTAATTTATATATTTTATAGTTGACTTTGGTGTTCTTGAACAAGTTTGAAAAAAAAAATTAGTAATGAGATTCATTGGGCTTAACTATTTTCAATAATAAAAACATGAAATTAATTTCGTGACATACTGTATATGTAATGGTTGTATTGATTCAACCTGTTATACCAACCTGTTATTAGAAGAATCTGGGAGATACATTTAAAAAAATTATTACAATTTTAAAAAAATAAATGTTTTAATATGAAAAATGGCTTTCTTCCAAGCAGAGTGAGGTTAAATTTTAACATGGAAGTTTTCAATAACTTCAACAGCGACTTAACCTAAAAGTCTTCGGATTAGCTTGGAAACAATTAAAGTTTCAATTAAATTGATGAAAGAAATTTAAAGTGTTTTCTACTTCTAATATAATGGAATTCGGTTCAATAAATAATATTGTGATATGATAAATAAGTCATTCAAATAATTATTATTTCATTTTATTTTTAATCATGGATATACATGAGTAATTTTTGTGAATCCATTTTTATTTGTAATTTTAAAGAGTGCTAACTAATTACTTATTATAAACATTTCTTTAATTATACTTTAAGGATGTTGAGTGATCATCAAATTGCGAGCAATCTTAGTGATGATATGGGTTGGAAATCGAAACTTAAACTTCCCCCAAAGGATAATAGATTCAAAACGACAGTAAGTTAAATTTCCAATAAATATGCTACTTTGTTGAATTAGAAGAGTTTTTGTATTAGATTTTCATAATTGTTTTCATCATTTTCTATTTTCTAGGATGTGACTGATACTCGTGGCAACGAGTTTGAAGAATTTTGCCTTAAGCGAGAACTACTAATGGGTATTTTCGAAAAGGGTTGGGAGCGTCCATCTCCAATCCAAGAAGCTGCCATACCAATTGCTTTAAGCGGAAAAGATGTATTAGCTCGTGCCAAAAATGGTACTGGAAAAACGGGAGCATATTGCATTCCTGTTTTGGAGCAAATAGATCCAACTAAAGACTATATTCAAGCATTAGTGATGGTCCCCACACGAGAACTTGCCTTGCAGACATCACAGATATGCATTGAGCTTGCTAAGCATCTTGATATTCGAGTAATGGTTACAACTGGAGGCACAATTCTAAAGGATGACATTCTTCGTATATATCAAAAAGGTATTGTTTAATTCTTAGCTAGCTAATTGCAACTTTTATCAGTTACCAATTCCCCCGTTTGCCATTAAAATACAAACGATTCCAAAAATGTATGCATCTAAAATATATATATATATTTTTTTTCATTTGCAGTACAATTAATTATTGCAACTCCGGGACGAATTTTGGATTTAATGGATAAGAAAGTGGCGGATATGTCCCATTGCAAGATATTAGTTTTGGATGAAGCCGATAAGCTGCTGTCATTAGATTTTCAAGGCATGCTGGATCATGTTATTTTAAAATTACCGAAAGATCCACAGATATTGCTGTTTTCAGCAACATTTCCATTGACCGTCAAAAACTTTATGGAGAAGCATTTGCGTGAGCCGTACGAGATAAATCTTATGGAAGAGCTGACACTGAAGGGTGTCACCCAGTACTATGCATTTGTGCAGGAGCGGCAGAAGGTGCACTGCCTAAATACGTTATTTTCCAAATTGCAAATCAATCAATCAATCATCTTTTGCAATTCAACGCAACGTGTCGAACTCTTGGCTAAAAAGATCACTGAGCTCGGCTATTGCTGTTATTACATTCACGCTAAAATGGCTCAAGCACATAGAAACAGAGTATTCCACGATTTCCGACAGGGTCTATGCAGAAATTTGGTGTGCTCCGATTTGTTTACCCGTGGTATCGATGTCCAAGCCGTTAATGTTGTTATCAACTTTGATTTTCCCCGAATGGCTGAAACATATTTACATCGAATTGGACGATCTGGGCGATTTGGTCACTTGGGTAAGTTTGGTTTGATTTTAAATTTTGAATTTCTTTCAATTTATTATTGTACATTTAAAAGCACTAACCTAATGTTTTCTTCACTTTTCTTTTAGGTATTGCTATCAACTTAATAACCTACGAGGATCGGTTTGACCTACATCGCATTGAAAAGGAATTGGGAACGGAAATTAAACCCATACCGAAAGTAATTGATCCAGCACTTTATGTGGCAAATGTGGGTGGATCGGCAGGAGAAGCATGCAACAATAGTGATCTGAATAATTCTACAAATGAAGAAGGCAATGTTAGTAAATAGAAAATTAAAAAATTGGTTTTAAAAAATATAAAGAAAAGTTTTGAAATATCTAAAACATGGAAACAATAAACGAAATCTAATATTGCAGTAAATGTGATTTATTTATTTATTCGATCAGCTGTTTTATGGTATATTTACTTTCTTCGTTCCTTCTGATCCAACAGCATCAGATGTTATTCTTTCGACACACTAAAAATAATAATAAAATGCACAAGAACACTTGGATCCTTATAAATATGTTTGTTTATTTTAAATAGAGTAGAATTTTATAAAAGTATTCATACATTATCCAATTGTTTCACAAAGAATTTTATGTTACGTAGTGTCCATTTTTTGAATACTTAGCAAACAAAATCGAGGAAAGGTTTTTAGCTTCAATAGCCTAGAAAATTAAATTAAATTTTATCGCTCATTGTTGAATAAATCTTTTGATTATAAAGCTCTATTGGTTATTTCTTCAAAATTGATTCTTGCTTATATGTGTACTCTTTGCGAGGTAAAAGTCTAGTGACGAAAACATTTTCTTGCCCCAAAATTTCTGATATCCAATTTTGACGAATATTATTAAGTTTTACATATAAATTATTTAAAAAAAAATGTTTGGCCCTCGGCACATTGCGCTAAATTCTTCATACCTAATAAATATTACTTTTTTGCGCAGTGCCGAGTGACAAAAATTTGTTTTTAAATAATTTAGTGTAAAACTTAATAATATTCGTCACAAAATTGGATATCAGAAATTTTGGGGCAAAAAAATGTTTTCGTCACTAGACTTTTACCTCGTAAAGAGGTTTGTTTTATATCAGAAATTTTTGAATAAGACATTAGAAATTTTAAAAATTTCAATATTTTTTGACAGTATAACTTGTCAACTTTGTTTATTGTTTGTACAAGCAAAAACAGTCTAGCAACACTGGTTCGTTTTACGAACACACATGTCAATCGCAAAATCTATCAGCACTTTCAAACTCTGGCTGCTTTGACACTTTGTTGCTGCTGCCCTATTCCAAATACCTTTTCAACGATCACATCTGAAGCTTTTATCGTTTGGATGCTATAAGGTTTTAGCGGTTTTTAGCGATTTCCCGCTAAACTAGCGATTTTTCGAAAAAGTCGTAGAACAAACGTTTCTAGATTTTTGAGCAGGAACAAGTCCTCAATAAAACTTTTAAGCTAAATCAACGATTTGATCCAAACAAACAAACAGACGCTGACTATTCATCTCATTTTATCTTTTGAGCCATTAGTCGAATTTGATGATCGAGGTGTCTTTCGACTCGTATTTTTAATTTAAAAAGTTTTAAAATTCAAAAACAATTCAAAAACGCTCCAACGGTCCCATTAGCTCCAATCATTAAAATTTTGCCCCTCCCACTTACACCTGTTTATCTCACGAGCCAGGTGAGTTTCCAAAAGTCTTAGTAAGTTTAATCTTTGTAAGTTTAATTTATACCTTTCGATCGGTATATAATTCGACCTGACCGGACAGTCATAGCAAATTTTCCATTCTTCCTGTGTATATATGCTAGTCGCCTTTCGCACCCTTCGTTCTCCTTTCGTCACTAGCGCGAACTGCCGTCCGCAGTGATACATACGCAGATATATAATTTACTTTTTTCGTTCAATTGCATGAGTTTTTCAATCCTTAGCAATTCCGTTGTATATTCAATTTACAAGAAACTGAGGTTCCCAAGTTTCCCCTGTCCAATTTAAGATCAAACTTCCGCGTAACATATTAAAACATTTTGGCACTTTGGCAACTTTTTATCATAAATTGGACATTGTTTATTTTAATGACCAAATTATGAAAAAATTTTAAAATTTTGTGTTTCATTTTTAGTTTCGATAAAAATATATTTAAATTTCATAAAAAAAAAAAGGTAATATTTTTTTCTTATTTATATATGTACAAGGTGGCGCAAAAGAAGTCACCCTATTGGAAGATGCTCTCATTTTTGCAAATGGCCGCCAATGTCAAATCTGTTTTGACATTTGTGGACTAGACAGATACAGAATACAAGTGAATAAGCCATGGAGCGATACACTCCCCAAGAACGCAGAATAATTGTAATAATGTAATAATAATAACCGCTTTATCTCTCGTTTTTGATATTTGCACTGGCCGGCCAGATCACCCGAATTAACCATTCCAGACTTCTTTTTATGGGGTTTTTTTAAAGTCGCAGGTTCACGTCAACAAGCCGCAAACTCTTGAAGCCCTTAAGGAAAATATTCGCCAGGAATGCGAGAACCTGTCGCCCGAAGTTCTGGCAAAAGTGATGGAAAATGCCATAAAACGGGCGTATGGTCATGAGCTCTGGCAGCGAACACTTGGCCGATGTCATCTTCTCGCCTAAACCAATAAAATTCTTAAGGTTCGAATAAACATAATCAAAAAACAGAATCAAAATTTTTCATTTAGAAAAAAAATGAGAGCCAAACCACATCGGATGACTTCTTTTGCGCCACCCTGTATATATTTGGTTTATATACGTAAGCTAGGTGTTTTTGGCCTTTTTCAGTCCTTACTTATTTCAAGTCTTTATTTAATTTAAGTTAGTTTTAAATCACAAACTCTTATTTTTTTATTTATATAATAATTTTATTGTTCATATAAAATGTATATTTTTGGCAGGAAGGAATACATTCTGATTTTTCTAATTGAACCTCCAGTCTAAATCAAGCACTTATTATTCTGCAAAAGCATCACAAGGTAGAATTTTTGCCTTAGTATCTAAAAAATATCATTATTTGAATGACTAGACTGGCTTTTGCTTAAACTCGTTATTAGGGGATCCAAAGAAATTAATTAGGAGCTCATCAGACCCGCCATTGTAGTTTTACGACAACGCTTTAGCCGAAACTTTCGAAAATCTTTATTCCTAGCCGCCAAGGCTTCTTCCGACAAAATTTGGAATGATTTTAACTGTTAAGCCACGCTCCTCCCCAGTGCAATTCGATTTTTCAATAGTATTTGATTAAATATAGCTCTCCAGTGCTGAAAAACTTTTTTGAGAATCATTTTTGCTGCGCCATACTAGAAAAAGACTACGATTGCAGACTGACATGGTGCCTAAAAAATACAATATTGTGAGCAGCTGCAACTCGCTGCGGCAGATCTTGGACATTTCACAAAGAAGACGAACCACATTAACATATAAAAATAGTGTCGTCACCAGCAAATGACGGCGTCACTATTTATACTCTACAGAAGTTAAATATTGGTCACATTTGAGAAGATAACAAAGTTTTAAGTTTTACCATAAATTATTAAAATAACATATATCCACAGGTCACAAAACATTTATTGTTATGTAAATACATATTTTAACTATTGATCAAATCAAAAAAAACAATTAAAAATGTGATTCTTAAAAATTTTGCAGTACTGTTTGCACACGTGCGAAATCCTAACACATTGTATTTCCAACAGCTGTATTTACAAATGCTCTAATCAAAAGCTCACAGCTGATAATTTAAAGTGCAATTATTGATTTGGTTGTTATAGATTTGCTACATAGCCTTTTAGTTATCGACTGAAAAACTAATTTTGTAATTTGTTAAAAGTAAAAAATTCAATTTCGGTCCGCCAAATTACTTAAATCGACCACTGCGCGCAGCTGTAGTTAAAAATTTAACGAACCCTTTTTGTCAGCAGCATATTTAATGCTAAATCTATTGTATGATTGTTTCTGAGTGTATAATACAACCTTTTCACAATATCAATTAATAAATCAATAGATATAAATTCTAATAAGTTTTATTTTCGTTTCGAATACAGTATGAGTTTTGTCTTTGCTTACATACAAGTACAAGTAATAAATTATTTAATTAGCCAGAGGCTACGCCTAATGCGATCCCTCCAACGAATGCGGTTAAGAAAATGTGGAGATCATTTAGTTTTGGGCCATCTTCATCTCCAATGTATTTAGCGTACCACTTCTTCACTTTCAAAGCTTTGCCCCTTAATTGATTTTCAGCTTTGTCAAGTTTGCGATCCACAAATCTCTCCGTCTGAAAATAAAATGGATGTGATATGAAAATAATACCAGATGGACATAGTGTGAATTATAAATACCTTGTCAATCCAACTCGGATCTTGGCCTGATATAGAAGATTCCATCTTTTCAGCAATCTTGTCAACCCCTCTAGTTAACTTTGGCCAGTCAATTTTGATGAATCCTTCTTGGTGTGCGATTTCAATTAATATAATACTGCCACCAATCGCAAAAGCCGCAAACTTTCCAAACTTCATTGTTGTGTATCCAGTCACCCTATAAATAACAAGTTTTCAATTCAATTAATTTTTTTTTTTTTTTATCCATTCATACTGTTTGTTTGTATCATAGTTCAAATCTTTAATTAAATAAATTTCGTCCTAAAAATTAATATCAGAAATTTTTGGACTTGAATATGCTTTGGTCATTAAATTTTTACCTTTAGAAGTTTTATCTTTAATTAATAGCTAATACATTGATTAAGCAAGTTAAACCCAACCATTTAGAAAAACCAAAGCAAAATTGATATGACTATTGGCCAACCAAAAAAAAGGAAGATGCCTAATTTTATATTTTCAAAAATTTGTTATAAAAAGTTTGAGAAGACATAATCTAATTCAACATTTTTGGTAAGCTTATTAATTTTAAACAAAATGTTATCTATCTATATTGTCTTGTACATTTCGAATAAATGATCATTCTTTGAATGTAAAATAAAACACGGGCTAAATTTTGAGTATCTCTCCATTCAAAACACAGTTGATTGTCAATCTATTAAAATCATGACATAAAAAACCAAATCTTAAAAGTTATCTTTCCCTCGAACCCGAAACGGATCTATATTTTTATTTAAGTATTTTGATGTTAAAAAAATTGAAAAATGTAAACACTACTTTTTATTGTAAATCCTGCATTCAGTATGTTAAGTTCCGCATAGAGAAAACTGCACTTACAAAATTTAACAGAGTTTCGAAAAAAAAACATTGGGCTCTGGAAAAATCATGCTGTATTCTTCGAACAATCCAACAAAACTTTCCCAACATTTTGGAGGTTTGCAAACTAAATATAGAACAAATTTATCAACTAAATTCATTTCTTAGATTGTTTGTGGATTTCTAAACTTTCAGCATGATTCATATCGAGCTCAATTAATACAAGATAGAGGTGAACATAAGATCAATATGTCACTGAGTGATTACTATGTCACTGGCATGAAATCGGCATAGATGAAATTTATATTCACATACATTTATACATAGTGAGAGGTAATAGCAAGCCGCAGAAACACGCGAATCTTCAATCAAAAACAAAGCGAAAACCGGGAAATTCTCAGCTCAGTCTATCTGAAGTCGTGACTGCGATCGGTGGAATATTGAACTTTATTTAGTGCTAAGTATTTTCGAGGAAAGTAGTATACAACTCTTTGTGCTGACTAACTGATTGGAAATCAACTAACAGTTTAAAACCAAGGAGTAAGAAAGTTGAATATACTACAGTATTTACATTTATACATTTATAACACACAGACGAGATTGACTCACGTGAGTTCCAAAATTTAAGATTTTTTTCAAAAGAAATAACTACATATTGTCATACACAGCTAGTAAAGTAATTGTTTTGACAAAGAAGAAAAAAACACAACTTTTATTATGCATAAATTATGCGTAGAAAACTGTAGTTTATATGGTTTTAATCATTATAGTAAGATGTATCGCAGTCCGATTTATAGCAAATTATTCCGGATTGCATAATAGTAAACAATTGTCTTTGATTTATTAAAAGTTGCCAAGAGAGTGTCGAGAATTAAAGCCTCCAAAAAGTGTCTTAATATAAAAGTAAATAAAATGCAAATGCACACTTCTCGAGAGTTCTGTAAATACGTTAAATACCATTGCACTGTGAGTACATGCAGTGGCGTCAGAATCCATAGGGACAAAAAATAAAGACTAAAGCGGGCATTTAGTTTAGGCATTAGGGCCTGACAAGTCCAAAAATCAGCAGGTGCTCTCGGAACAGGTGGAAAAAGCTTGGTATGGCATTTCTCAGAAAACCTGTGCCACACTTGTGGACTCCATGTACCCAAGATGCTCTGGAATATTACAAATGATAGGTGCTACCACAAAATATTGAAGTTTTTTAAATAATAATAATAAGTAAAAACAAAATTTTTCTATACTTGATGTTCCTTGTCCCTATTTTTTCTGCCAGTATGAATTTCGGAAATTTATGATTTTTTCTATTTTTTTTCTTTTTTAATTATAATATTGACTAAGAGTTTAAATGCATTGGATCTTGCACAGATGAGAGTAATATTGAAAACACATTTTTTGTCCCTATTAATTCTGCCGCCACTGTACATATAAGCGACACTGTCGTAATTTTTCGCTAGTACTTTAAGGGTTATACAGATTCAAAAGATAACTTAATTCGCTGCAGACTGTGTATTTAATGAGATGGAAATGTATGCACAGTTAGTTAAATAATTGTTTTTACAAACAAAAAATGTCCTTTTTTATTTTGAAAAATAGTTTAGCCCATTATTATGGGAATTTGTTGCCAAAAAAATTACTTGACCCACTGTGCATTCTCCACATTAATCACCGTATAAGCCGGAGATGTGTATGAACTTTTCTTTGACTCGGCTAATACGTAAATGCCTATTTTTGTAGATACTCGGTCATCTGAATACGTATATACTATTTGCACAAATCGTATACCTTTAAACATACATATGTATGTATTGTGTACATAAAAATCTGCATTACGCATCACATAAATATGTACATATGTATGTACTTAGTATAGGCTGCATAAAATCACGAGTGGTTAAATGTCAAATTTAATTCTTAACATACCATCCTGAACTAACACCAATCAGCATTTGTGAGTAAGCTGAACGGCTGCTTATATCGCCTAAAACTCCTTTCAGAAACTTTGATGCTCCGTCCATCTTTCTTCTTCTTTAACAATTTGTTTGCTAACTTTTTTTTGACGGTCTGCGATAGTTCAAATGACGAAATAGTGGTGACATAATATGGAAATACTGTCGATGCTTCAATTAATATCGATAATTTACTTCTCAAGATTAATAACGATATCATGGTGTAATAAAATAAGATGATATCACTAAGCAAATAACCTATAGAGAACCCATCCTATACAACTGAAATGGCACAGAAAAAATGCTTGCGAAGCTTCCACAGCGAAGTGTTACCGATCTGGCAATATACAGTTGGCTGTTTCTTTTTAGTGGAACGTGAAATGTGTTTTAAGTTTTTATTTTAAATAGACGACAAATGCCAACTAGATTCCGGATTATCTCTTATTATGATTATGAATATGATTGACAGAAAATCATCATCCATCAGTGCTAGTGTCTCGTCAGCGGAACAAAATTGGTAAACATCCAGGTATTTATTGTATTTCTCTAAGAAATGTACAATTTTTTTAAAGAAATTACTGACCAACTGCGAAATGAACGATTTAGTTCATGAAAGACTGACTAAGTTCATTAGTTCATTTTAATGACCCGTTCATTTTAACTTTTTCAGAACGAAACGACACAACTCTACCAGCCAACAAGTTGAATAAGTCAGAAAAGATTTAATAAGTTGCTTTACTTCAATGCCATTAGGTGCCTATATAAAATATAAGATTTGTGTGAACAGTTGTAGTATGAACAATAAAGTTAACTCGTAGGTATAATGCTAAATCTGCCAAAATACATTTGTTTATGCATATACATACACTCTGTCTAATATGTACTTATGTGCATAGTTACACAAAACAAAAACACAAAGTGCAAATCAGACTGTTTATTTCTTTGTTTGGATATAGACAGACATACATATGTATGTCTACATATGTACATAGGTTTTTTTGTTGACCAGTTTTCCTTAAAATGATAACATTGGAGTGCTACACAGCAATATCGACATGCGTGCATATGTGACGCATTAAACAGTCATCTGTAACTCGAGTTTTGATATGCACGTATGTATGTATGTATGTAAGTAACCAGTGTATTTACATATGTAAATACAAATGGACACATTGATATTCCTTGTATCCAATGAAAGTTGATAAGACGGGAATAAATAAAGTTGTGCAAATTTATATATTATATGTACATGTATGTATGTGACAGGCAACAGCTGAAATCTTTGATTCTATAAATCAAGTCCGTATACGTTTCCCCAGCGTCAATAGCCAATTTGATCTGCTCGACAACGCCAGTCTGTCTGTCTGTCTGTCCGACCGGAATTCAGATAAACACCTACACAGATCGTAGAAATTGGAGGAGCTTGAGCCTCTCCATTTGGTATGTACATACAAGCCCGGATATACATAACTGTCCTGCAGTTATCTGAATAGAGAAAGTGCGTTTATGTTTTTTTTTTTTTATTTAACGTGGACTAAAAAAAATATACTAAAAATATGTATATGAATTACAAAATATACAAAATATACAAAATATTACAGTGCTGTGTAAAGTTTTGGACCGATATTTCTTATGACAGCTATATGATAAAGAAGTGGGTCCGATTTTAGCCAAGGTTGCTATTTTACAGGGTGGGACAAAAGAGGTTATCCGATGTTGTTTTGCTCTCATTTTTTTTCTAAATAAAAATCTTCGATTCTGTTTTTTGATTATCAGTGGTGCCACAGAAATCGCTTTCGCTTGAATTTCATACAAATTTACGTGAAGTTCAAGCGATAGCGATTTCAGTGGCAAACCTGTATGTTTATTCGAACCTTTAGAGTTTTATCGGCCAAGTGTTCGCTGCCAGAGTTCATGACCATACGCCCGTTTTATGGCATTTTCCATCAGTTTTGCCAGAACTTCGGGCGACAGGTTCTTGCATTCCTGGCGAATATTCTCCTTAAGGGCTTCAAGAGTTTGAGGCTTGTTGACGTAAGCCTGCGACTTTAAAAAACCACATAAGAAGAAGTATGGAATGGTTAAATCGGGTGGTCTGGCCGGCCAGTGCAATTATTAAAAACGAGTGATAAAGCGGTTATTATTATAACATTATTACAATTATTCTGCGTTCTTGCGGAGTAAACCGATTCATGGCTGCTCGATTTGTATTCTGCATTTGTTTACTTTACAAATGTCAAAGCCGAATTGACATTTGACGCCATTTGCAAAAGATATAGCGCTTTTCAAAAGGGTGATTACTTTTGGCTTACCCTGTATATATGTATATAGATAGCTTATAAACTAGTAGACTAGTTTGCATAGAAAAAGGCGCAGACTTAACTCCAAACTCGTCCTAATCAAAAATATATATATTCCTTTAAAGCGTTACATATTTCGGGTCCAAATTATGACTGGGACTAGAGAAAACACAGAAAACCGCAATCAGATAAATAGGAATACTTATAGAATAGAGTTTCAATATAAATAATCAAGTTTTCAAAGAGATTACAACATAAATAAAAAACCAATTTGTATTTTCATATTAACCAACCCCACCGGAAATCTCTTGTAGAGTCTGTCTTTTAAAAAGCCTGAGTTAACTTTTTCAAAAGTTTTGTTAGCAGAATGCGCTGACAAATTTTATTTGGTCAAAAATACTTAATTGGGTTGAAGCTTAAATGACTTTGAGCAACTAAATAAAAATAAACCTATTTTTTTAAATCTGAAATCGTATTTCAAGGTTGTGATCTTCGTTTGAATTTACATACAGTTAGTCTAGTAACTGTTCTGACAAAATAATTTGTTTGTAATTTTTAATCATTGTTTATTTTTATTTATTGTTTTTTTTTTAAGAAGCATAAACAACTATTATAATGTAACAAAGTAATAAGAACCGGAATTTCTTGCATAATAAATAATATGAATTTTTTACTTTAACAAAACAATTGCTTGACTAAATGTACATAGCTGAAACCATCTGTAAAAATTTAATTGATATGTGTTTTCCGGTTTAATGTAGCTGGGAAATGGTTGAAAATCTGTAACATGTGTTTTAAACTTTAAAGTAATTAAACCTAATTAAACCTGACAACCTCCGGATCTTCTAGTATATAATGTGTGCTATGTAGTGTGAAAACTGTTGTGGCTCATCAGGTCGCTGCTAAAAGTTTTCACCTCACGTTTATTAGCTCATTAACAATGTTGTTCGGCTGAAAACAAGTGTTGATTCATCCCGTCCGTCTGTTTAGCTGAGTGCGTCGATTTGAGCGGCCATAATAGCTACAGACACGAAATTTGTAAGTTCCCATACATACAAACGATCTTTGATCACACTTGTTTATTGTGTAACACAACTGCAATGGACGTGCACAACCCATAATCTGAATACATATGAAATTTCTTGGCCATTGTGTTATCTATCTATGTTAACTAGTCTATCTGTCTTGAATATATGTGGACGACTTTTGCTACAGATGATTCTCCTTGTTGCACGCAGCTCGTGCTCGGTTTTCTTGTCATGAGATTGATTTCAGCATTATCACATGCCTGATTATTCATTGAAACTATTTAATTACTGCATGAGTCATTTAATGTGTACTTAAAGTATACGCTAACAAATTCATGACCATTCAAGCCTTAAACAAACATTTTAAGTGCTACATCAATCCATATCTCACTAACTACTTTGGATCCATTACGAATCAATAAAAAAATGGAATTTTTAAAAATTAAAATAACTTTTTAAATGATTTTTGGTATATTATTTTAAAGGGCTAAATGGCTTAAACAGATATTCATAATTGACAAAATTTGGCTTTTATTCCATAATTAATATATGTATATACAATGGTCGGATAAAGTATTTTGACAAAGCTGTGTGCAATGTTAGATTGCTTGTAGTGAAAAACTAAAAGAAGTAACGGGTCTCTATTAATGGCCAAAGTAAAGTAGACAATATTAACTATTAAACTGAGAAATATTTTGTTAATTCCTCTATGCGTTCTTTTTCTATCAACTGAAATGCAAAGACATTTCAAATGTGAGGCGGAAATAAGTATTTTGACAAAAAATTAATAAATTCAAAAAAATTACAAATTTTGAAAAATTTACACAATTAAATGATCAAATTAATAGAAAATTAATCCTTCTTTAGAATCAATTACTTTCTGCAATCGGTTTGGCACTGAATTCACCAAATTTTTGGGGATTCCTAAAAAAAGTCCTTCCAAAGGGATACGACCTCTGAATTAGATTTCTCTCAAGTTTTTGTTAAGCATGGGCTTCTGTTTCACTTTACATAAGTCCAGACATTATCAATTATATTTAAGTCTGGCCTTTGGGGCGGCGAATCCAACGTTCTCCCTCCAACATCCTTAAAAATATTGGTTATCATTTTAGCTTTGTGACATGGAGCATTATCCTGTTGAAGAACAAACATTTTTACAAGTAACTTATCCCCAGATGTGAGCGAGTGATCATTTAAAATATGTAAATATTGGTCCTTATTCATTGATTCCTTGATTGGTACCCAATTTCCGATGTCATTATAATAAACACAATCCCAAAACATAGCGCTGCCATCACCTTGGGATTCCCGAACATACACAGGAGCCACTTTTTTTCCACCTAATGGTTGGATTGATGCAAAATACTTTCATTTTGGATCCATGGCACTAGAAAGTGCGTTTAACAGTCCGAAGTATTTGCTTCCAAAATTATATTGGCTTGTGGACAAAGGTCAAGCGTTTTAGTTTGTTGTGTTGCGAAATTTGTGATATTGGTCTGACTATATAGGTCGCATATCCGGCTTCCTTTAGCCGATTTCTACCCATCCTTTCGCCATTTTGAATATAGTACTCCTTATTCAATTTAATTGCTGTTGATATTGTGGTCTTAAGGACATCTTCTTTGAATTTTTCAATAATTTAAATTTTTTAAACGTTCCTCTCCCGCGGTCGACTTGTGTGGTCTACCTGAGCGTGGAAAGTTTTCAAAAGATTTAAATTTTTTTGTTTATTTATTTGAAAGTATATAGTCTACCGAGTTCTTTTGTATAGTTTGCTTGAGTATTCCACAGAATTATCCGCATTAATCTTAGTAACTATCTCGATCTTGATAATATGGCTAATTTCTGACTTTTTACCCATTTTTAACAATTTCATCTTAATCAAGTAATTAAAATTAATAAATTTAATTAAAACAAGACTTTTTAGATAGCATTGCAGACCTTTGCTTGCTTGCGAATGACGAGAAACTATTAAAGAATACTTTGTCAAAATACTTTTTTCCGCCTCACTTTTGAAATGTCTTTACATTTCAGTTGATAGAAAAAGAACGCATAGAGGAATTAACAAAATATTTATCAGTTTAATAGCTAATTTTATTTACTTTACTTTGGCCATTTACAGAGACCCGTTACTTCTTTTAGTTTATCACTACAAGCAATCTAACATTGCACACAGCTTTGTCAAAATACTTTAGCCGACCATTGTATATGGCAGGCAAGACAAATCATAGAATTGTTTGCTCCCTGAAACCTTTTAAGATTTCAGCGAAAAATGTGAAAAAATCTATAGAGCATTGATTTCAATACTTTTAATGACAATGGCAATCATTATACAATTGTAATCGATTATTTATAGAACGGTGGCTTTTCAAAATCAGTTGCCATGATTTATTTGTCCCAACGTCCCAAAAATTATTTACTTTTAATCTGGAGTGAGCTCATTAATGCGGTACTTCAAGCCGTTTCGATTTCATTTAGATCTGTTCGTTGAGCGTATTTTTATATAAAAAAGTGAATAAATTACTCCTTAAATAATAAAGTTGTCTTTTACTTATGAAAATCTTAGTTCGCTCAGTGTCAATTTCATTTCACTATAATTGATGACTCCAGAAGGTTTGTTTGTTGTAGATGTTGTTGTAAAATTTTGTTACTCACCCCTTCTTTTTGTAATAAGTGTAAAAGAGCTTTCTGCGTTTGCGAACAATCGCGTTATTCATTCGAATGTTTATCGAAAATGTTGTACACTTATTAAAGATACAAATTCTTACTTACTCACAACGAATGCTTTCTTCTTTTGGTGTGATTTTAATTTAACCTCTTTACGAGGTAAAAGTCTAGTGACGAAAACATTTTCATGCCTCAAAATTTCTGATATCCAATTTTGTGACGAATAATATTAGGTTTTACATATAAGTTATTTTAAAATAAAATTTTTGGTACTCGGCACATTGCGCTAAATTCTTCATACCTAATAAATATTAATTTTTGCGTGCAAAGTTACAAAATTTGTATTTTAAAATAATTTATCTATGGTTTTAAAACAAAAACTTTAGTATAGCTCCCGTTAGGATTAAGGTATATTTAAGCAGAAGGATTGACAATGTTTATAAAGCGGCACAAAGTGATCACGTCTTATATTAACATAAGTCGATTAAACCCATCAAATGCCGGTATATGTGTATTAACAGTTTTAAATACTCTTTGTATAAAGATCGAAAGGGAACAGTAATACATTATTTACAGTAATACATTATTTACATATGTACATATATCGTATCCCGTAACAATCTGCACAAGAAGTGTTATTTTTATTTTTTTTATTTTTGTAAACTACTGTTACTTTTCGCAACCGTAAATACACAAATGCATATATGTATGTATTTATGTATGCTTTCGTCACTAGCGCGGACTACCGTCCGCAGTGATATGCAAAATCGCACTTTCAGCTGGAGCGAATAAATTGAAATTGAATACATTAAATTTACAATTAAAATGTGTTTTCCTGTCCACCGAAGTCTCTTTCAATTCAATTATCGGAATATTTTTCAGTTTGGTTAGTTTCTCAAATCTGTAGTGAGAATTATTCATATTTTTAATAGAGTTTTTAGAGTAAAGTATAGGAAAACCTGAATAATTTAGATTCATTTCTCTCTTGATTGCTGTCACTAACATTTGCGTATTTTACTTTTTTCAGATATGCTGAATAAGGCTTAATAATCGACTAAAAGATGAGTGTACTACCAAGTACTTCAACTGGAGTGACCATCCTCATAGTTGGCGTACTGATTTCTTTGATTGGTGTATCAAAGCAGGTTAGTTACAGCAAGCAATGGTTATTAATTTGATGTGATTAATAAATCGAACTTATTCGCATTAACAGGACTGTATATGGTATGGCGTTTGTAATAAAGATGCGATTGGTCACAATCAATATTGTTCCTATAATGGCACTGCGAAAACAATGAATGATGAAGGATTGCAATTGCTAGCAGAAAGATGTAGTTTTTTACTTGAATCTGAACAAAAGAATTTTTGTTGTGACGTTGAGCAGGTAATTTAAAAAAATTATTATACTATTATTTCAAAAAAATAATTCATTTATAAAATAATATTATTTTTTTAGGTGAAAATATTAAATGAACAGGTGAAATTGGCCGCGAATATTCTTGATCGTTGTCCAGCATGTATGACAAACTTAGTTCGCCATATTTGCGAATTCTCTTGCTCTCCATTACAATCTGAATTCGCCAAAGTGGTTGAAACGAAAAAAACTAAAGATGGTAATATAGAAAAATCTTTTCAAACTATTTGTATATAACTTATTGTCGGTGTAAATGTTTTTTTTCTTCAATAAATTTTGGAAAATTTAGTTACGACTCGATTTTACTGTGCCTAATATTTATACTTTCAGATGTTCCTTATATTACTTCTATCGACTTACACATAACAGAGGAATATATCAACAAGACTTACAAGTCGTGCTCTCAGGTTGGTTATTTATATTTGTATATATTATGACATATTTAAATGTATCTACTATATTAATTCAGGTATCTGTGCCACAAACCGGTCAATTAGCATTCGATTTAATGTGCGGAGCATATCCAGCTTCACGTTGCAGTCCTACAAAATGGTTTACCTATATGGGAGATAAGCAAAATCCATACGTTCCGTTTCAAATTACATATGTTCAACATCCAACGAATTCAACTAAGGACGGCTTTACTCCAGCAAATCCTAAGACTACTCCTTGCAATAAAGCAGTAAATGTAAGTTCGTAAATGATTATTCTTTACTATTGTATCTCATGCAAAGTTCGATTATTTGTTTTAAAATTGCTATATCCAAGACCGCAAAATTCAATTTAAGAGAATATTCGACCTGATCGGACAGTCATAGCAAATTTTCCATTCTTCCTGTGTATATATGCTAGTCGCCTTTCGCACCCTTCGTGCTGCTTTCGTCACTAGCGCGGACTGCCGTCCGCAGTGATAAATTAAAAACCGGGAAAAAGAATATTTGTATAGATAAATATTTAATTTTTCTGACAACGGTTAGATTTATTTTAATATTTTTTTTTTTTTTATTAAGTTTGTGCAAAGTATGTAACAGGAAGAAGGTAGCATCTCCGACCCTATAAAGTACATCAATTCTTGATCAGCATCAACAGGCGAGTCGATATAGCCATGTCTGTCTGTCCGTCTGTCCGTGTGAACGATCGGATCTCAGAGATGGTAAGAGCTAGGACCACCAAATTTCCAATGAAGACTCCTTATTATGTCAAGCAATATTAGTTTACGTTAAAATTTTGCCACGCCCACTGTGGGGGCGTAATTCATCAAAAACTTACATCACCTTTAATTTAGGGTTTTAAGTTAAATTTGTAAATTCCTTTTATTCTAACGGATGTAGAAACATGACCAAAAACTAGTCACCAACTTTCATCCCGATTGGGCCACAAATAGTGAAGATATTAACGATTTTGTCAAACGTATTTTAAATGTAATTCTATAAATAGAATTAATGGTCAACTAATTCATTTTATATTTACTCTGCCAGAATGTACATCGAGTATGTAAGTACAGTTTAACTTCCAAAACTCGAACTTCTATAACTCGAATTTGTCTCTAACTCGAGCTAAATGAGTGGCAGTAAAATTAATAAACTTAAGAAAATGAACTCTTTAGGTCGAATATCTCCATAACTCGAACCTTTCCTTTGGATAATGGTGATTCGAGTTAGTTAAGGTCGACTGTATATCGAGATTGCCAGCATCAGGAAATGTGTCGCAGTAGTCGAGGTGATAGTGTTCGACAAGATCGCGGTATGGGCGGTGCAGATGATTTTTAATTATTAAATATTTTTGGTTTATTTACATTTTCTTTCTTATGCTAGAGATACGCACCCGTGCGCGAGTGGTCGTGGCCTCGATTCCTGGATTGTTCAAAACATTTTTTTTTGTCATTTTCATTATTTTTACTTTTAAAATATTTTAAAATTTTTAAAATATCGTGCAAATTGGTTCAAATCAGTTATTTATGTTATAAATGTATGTAGCTGCCACAAAAACGATAGGTCGATAATTAAGGATTATTATGGGAATTGCATGGGCATCAAATCTTCGGCGTGCCGGGGCCTAGGCTCAGGGTATATTACTGTCGAGTGCACTCGACTGTTCCGCTTGTTTATTAATGTACACTTTAACATACATATTTCATTTTGCAAAACCGTCAGAGGTTTTGCTTTCTTAAAATCGAAATTATAAATAATTAAATGGTACGACAAAATTATATATTTTTTGCAGCTTCCTTTTAAATATTATTTCTGACACTTGGCTAAAATGTAAAACAGTAGTAGAAAAAAGGGCAATGACAGAAATCAAACATTTTTTTTAAAGAAAACCTTAACTATATTAATTTGTTCTTCTTCTATTTCTTTAAGAGTGAACTTCCTGCGTGCTCATGTACAGATTGCGAGTTGTCATGCCCCATAGCTCCAGATGATCCGGTTATTCCACCTTCATTTAAAATTGGAGGATTCGATGCTTTCACGGTCATTATGACTGTCGTATTTTCTGTTGGAACGCTTATTTTCCTAATGGGATCGTTTCTTTTCACCAAAGACTCAATAAATGGTAAGACAATTACCTGAGAAAAACCTCAATTAAGTATTCGTAATAATATTCAATTGTTTCTTCCAGATGAAGACTTTCAAGTTGGCAATGATGGTGTTACAGACGATTCTATGTATAAACCGGAACCAAGATATTTTGAAAAGCTTGGCGCCCGCACAGAATTCTTTTTGGAAAACATTTTCACCAGATGGGGCACATTTTTTGCGAGTTATCCGTGGATGACATTGCTTGGCGGCATTGTCATTGTTGTGGCATTCGGATATGGTATAACATTTGTGCAAATTACGACAGATCCTGTCAAGCTTTGGGCTTCGCCTACTTCAAAATCTAGAATCGAAAGAGAATACTTTGACTCCAAATTTGAGCCTTTTTTTCGAATTGAGCAGGTAAATTACAGTACAAGAAAAATAATAAAAAAAATGTATAGATTCTAATGAAATATATTTATTACATTTTCGTTTTAGATAATAATCAAGGCCGTAGATTTGCCATTTATTAATCACAATACATCGAATGGACCAATTAAATTTGGTCCCATTTTTAAAAAGGATTTTCTAGAAAATGTACTAGATCTGCAGGAAAGTATAAAAAAGCTCGATGCAAATGGTACATCTCTAAGTCATATATGCTATGCACCGTTGAAAGATGACGACAGTACTGTTCAGGCTTCCGATTGTGTTGTCCAGTCCATTTGGGGCTACTTTCAAGATGATAAGGAACGACTAGAGGATAGTGAGGAAGATAATGGTTATAATGTAAGTATTAAGAGTTGAGCTAAAAAACAGTAATAACTTGATTTGTCTTTTTTTTTCAGGTAACCTACTTGGATGAATTGTACCAGTGCATGAGTAATCCATATTTATGTTTAGCTTCTTATGGTGGACCCATAGATCCGGCTATTGCTTTAGGCGGGTTCTTAAAGCCCGGTGATCAGCTTACAGGCAGTACCAAATATGAGTTAGCTGATGCGATAATTTTAACATTTTTGGTTAGAAATCACCACGATAAAGGGCAATTAGTACGTGCATTAGAATGGGAAAAGCAGTTTGTGCAGTTTATGAGTGACTACATAAAGAATAATAAGAGTGCCTCAATGGATATTGCATTCACAACTGAGCGATCTATAGAGGATGAGTTGAATAGAGAATCGCAGTCGGATGTGTTAACGATTTTAGTGTCATATATTATTATGTTTATTTATATAGCAATATCATTAGGACATGTACAAGAGCTTAAACGATCTCTGATTGATAGCAAAATAACATTGGGTATTGGCGGGGTTATCATAGTGTTAGCATCGGTTGTCTCTTCTGTTGGAATATTCGGATACATTGGCCTACCAGCAACTTTGATTATTGTGGAAGTGATACCGTTTTTGGTATTGGCCGTTGGAGTCGATAATATCTTTATTCTTGTCCAGACCTATCAACGGGATCAGCGCAGAACAGATGAAACAATTGAACAGCAGGTGGGACGTGTCCTCGGACGCGTAGGTCCAAGCATGTTATTGACATCCGTTAGTGAATGCTGTTGCTTCTTCCTTGGTGGCCTGTCTGATATGCCAGCAGTCAAGGCATTTGCCTTGTACGCCGGAGTTGCTCTGCTAATTGATTTCATGTTGCAAATAACATGCTTTGTGGGTCTGTTCACCTTAGATATTAAACGAAAAGAGGACAATCGATTGGATATATGCTGTTTTATCAAATGTAAGAAATCCGACAGCATGCACAATAACGAAGGTCTCTTATATAAATTCATTAGTGGCGCCTTTGTTCCATTCCTAATGAAAAAGATCGTTAGAGCATTTGTTATGATCATATTCTTTGCTTGGTTCTGTGCTAGCATAGCTCTTGTGCCAAAAATCGATATTGGTCTTGATCAGGAACTGGCAATGCCCGAGGATAGTTTTGTTTTGCATTATATTAAATCGTTAAACGAACATCTCAACATTGGACCGCCCGTATATTTTGTCCTCAAGGGAGATATCAATTATTCAAATACTTCAAGTCAGAACTTGGTGTGCTCGGGACGATATTGCAATGATGACAGTGCTCTAACGCAGTTGTACTTGGCTAGCCGACGATCAAACCTAACGTACATTGCTCGCCCTGCTTCCAGTTGGATTGATGATTATTTCGATTGGACTGTGTCACCATCTTGTTGCAAATATCATTCTAACAACGGCAGCTTCTGTCCACATGAAGGTAAGTAATGATAAACGATTTTTTTTAAGACAGAGGTCGCAAATAGCAATTGTTTGAGGAGATCGTCACATTTGCAAATACATAATTCAATTTATTCATTCTTTTATATTCACTTGTAATTTTGTCTTATTTTGATACCCTAAATTGTAATCGAACAACTGTAAACACTCAAGTCGCTCACGAAGAGCTTTTGTTATACTAGAGGTCTCAGCCTCTGTAATTTGAGAACATTAAATCATTGCATATTGGAGATCGAAAGCAAGCAGACGTCTTTTCATTTTCAATATACTCTGCACTGGGCAGAGTCCATACAGCAATCATCACATATTTTTAATACGTTCACAATAATCATACCTCTAAATAAATATTTACAAATTTAAATATTACAAATTTCGAATTGTGTTTTTTTCAGATACATCCTGCATAAGCTGCAATATAACTAAAAATCAACTGAAGCGTCCAGATGTACATGATTTTGGCAAATATCTGCCGTTCTTCTTAAAGGATAATCCAGATGATTCATGCGTCAAGGCAGGTCACGCTGCCTATAGCGGAGGAGTGCGATACAACTTTGATAAAAAGTCTCTAAATGTTGACGCCTCGTATTTTATGGCATACCATTCAATATTGAAAACATCAGCGGATTATTTCTTAGCATTAGAATCAGCCAGAAAAATATCGACAAATATTACGCAAATGTTACAACGCAACCTTATTACGAACGGTCTACCAATGGACTTGGCATTGCAAGTCGAAGTATTTCCCTATTCAGTATTTTATGTGTTCTATGAACAATATTTAACCATGTGGTCAGATACATTACAAAGCATGGGAATTTCAATACTTTCCATATTTATAGTTACATTTATTTTAATGGGCTTCGATATACATTCCGCTCTTGTTGTAATTATCACTATTACAATGATAGTCGTTAACCTAGGAGGCCTTATGTATTATTGGAATATATCTCTCAACGCTGTTTCTTTAGTTAATCTTGTTATGGCCGTAGGCATCTCTGTAGAGTTTTGTTCGCATCTTGTGCACAGCTTCGCTCTCTCCAAGGAGCAGGGTCAAGTAAATAGAGCTGCTGATAGCTTATCAAAAATGGGTAGCTCAATCTTTTCAGGCATAACGCTTACCAAATTTGCGGGAATACTAGTGTTAGCCTTTGCAAAAAGTCAAATATTCCAAGTATTTTACTTCCGTATGTACTTTGGAATTGTTGTTATCGGTGCAACTCACGGGCTAATCTTTCTGCCGGTGCTCCTCAGTTATATTGGTAAGTAGAGATTTATTATTTTTTCTTATTTTCTATAAAATGTCATGACATTTTTAATTTCAGGTGCACCGCAAAATAATGCACGGCTTGAATCTCATCACCAAGAAAATGGTGAACAGGAAACATCCTTATCTGGGGTTAGATAATTATTAGCATTAAGACATTTATAAAGGGGTATACAAATCTCTATCAATTCAAAATTGTTAAAAATCAAAATAATTTTGTTTAAGTCTCGACATGTTGTCAGAAATTGTATTATTATAATATTTTTGTTGATAGACAATTAATAGGAACTTACGAGAATGTGACACCATTGAATTGTTTAGTTTTTGTTTTATTCTACAAACTGTACATGTAAACTGGCTAAGGTGTGATAATTTTTAATCCATATTTATGTAAATAGATATACACCGCTAATAAAAAACTATAAAAAAAACCGTTCTATTCATGTGAGACATATATGAAGAGGTCTTATGAATATCATTTTGAAAACGCATATCAAACTACAAAACAGACTAGAGAATGAACCAAGAAGCAATTTAAAGTAAAGTTAGGTCTAAGCCTATAAAAATAATAATATTTCAATAGGTAGAAAGTTTAAATACAGTAGAGCTGCATTTCTGTGTAAAGAAAGAGGACATACAAAAGCACATGCACAGCCACAAAAAGTATGCATTTTAAAATTTTTTACAAAAAAGGAAGTAAAAGTTCCTTGTGTAATCAAATTAAATCACTGCGGACGGCAGTCCGCGCTAGTGACGAAAGTATCACAAAGGATTCATCAGAAAGATTTGATATGACTGTCAGATCAGATCGAGCTATATATCGACCAAAGCAAAAGTGCATACTAATGGGGCATTTACACTAGTTGACAAGCTTGTCAATTTCATCTCAGTGGGCTGTGCTTTTTACCAAGTCAACACACTTTTGCTTAGAAATGACCACCGTTTACACTAGAGTTGACTAAGTTGCCATCCAAATTTTCAGCCTACTGAGATGAAATTGACCAGCTTGTCAACTAGTGTAAATGCCCCATTAGACTTAAATGATTGGTAACATTTTTTAATTATTTTACTTTTCTTATTATATTTTAATTTAAAATTGTTTGTATCAAAGCGTTAAGATCGCGTAAATGTGTGAATGTGGACTTATTCCCCATCCTAAGTCTAAAAAATTTGGTTCTACGACTTTTTCAAAAAATCGCTGGTTTAACGGGAAACGCCAAAACCCGCTAAAATTGACTCCCCCACAGTATCCAAACGATGGAAGCTACAGATATGTTGTATATCGTTGGAAAGGTGTTTTTAAGGGCTCTTATGTATAACAATATACATTTTTTATTAAGTACATAGGTAATAGGCTACAGGTGAAATAAGGTTTTATATCCCGCATTTTGGCGATTTTAGAGAAAACGCGGCTAACGATTGTTTGTAATTTTCAATATATTGAACATACTTCATGTAATTATTGGCATCAATGGAAAGGTCATTAAAATTACGTTTGAATGATACAAAACTTACCTTTTCCCATTAAGTACCCATTGAAAATTTTGAATTTTTGTGAAAGTCTACTTATTTAACTTTTTCCTGGGTCTCAACAAAAAAATATTTTGATGCAAAAAGTTTCTCTGAACAATTTTAATAGCTTTCTAGACTTAACTGTTTGGCATACACAATGATTCTCAGTCAGTCAGTCAGAAAAAAGAGTTGGTAGAATTATGTGATTTTTTTAGATGAAAGCAAATTCAACCTTTTTGGAGTACTCCTGAACAAATTTTCCTTAGTTTTCAACCGCGCTCATCTGAGAACTGGATTTTTCCTAGCGGCTCGGGCGTTGTACCCATTAGTTTTATATAGTGCGTCCAATTTTTTGGGCTGAATCGGTCCTTACGTGGTCGGCAAAGAGTTCAGCTGTCGATTCCTAAAAATTTTTAAGGAAAATTTGAAGCAGTCGGCGGAAACGCTCAAGCGGCATCAGGACAATGCACAGTGGCCCAAATAGGCAATCTAGCGGGATATAAGTCGAATTTCAATTTTTGTATATTCGGGTTTTTTTTTATTTCTTTTGATAGACAACTCTTGTCATAGCTTATAAAAGCTTTTGCATGAGCTTTCCGGTGCATTCCTAATCGGATGTGAGCTTCCAAAGTGAACATATGTTTAGCACGTGGCCTGCCAATATTTGACTGCATTCTTAAGCCTTTGTTGGTTGAGCCAAATTTCAAACCAATTGTCAATTTCTTGAATCAATATCTTTTTTTCTTAATCAGATAAGGTATGTACTAAATAAAAATTATATGCTTGTGACCCGTCTTTTCATGTGTAGCAAAAAAAATGTGGTGAAAGTATGCCTTTTTAAAATACATTTTTTTATAGCGTATGCTGTCAACTTTGGGCTAAAACTAGCGTGCTCGGATCGGATCCGAGCTAATTTTAGCATATATGTAAAGTATGAGTCCTTGTGGTGTACAAATTTCCAAAATGTTAACCAACTACGACCAACTCTTAAGTCTGTTGCCCTTTTTAGGTGGAATGTCAGTTTCGAAGCGCTATATATATATATTTATATTAATTGGCTTAACGAAAAAGTGGCCAAAAATAAAATGTTAGCCATCAAAGAATTTGTATTTGGTATATTTTATAAAAATTACCTGGAAGAAAAAAACAAAAAGTTGAAAGCTTTCGTGGCCCATTTTACAGAAAAATGGAAGGCATGCAGATACAGTAGAAACTTTTTTGAAAAAAAAAATCAAAAATGGCTTGACATGCCTCTTTTTCAACAAAAAAGGTTAGACATGGGCCGTCCCATAAAAAATTTTTGGGACCTCTGCCCCAAGACACAGGTCCGAAAAGTGTCCAGTATTGTTATTAATCAGTTGTATGGGAGGTATGAGAAATGTTTGACCTAGAATATTGAAATTTAGAGAGTACGTGAAGAGTGCATTGAAATCCTTAAGTTAAAATTTTCATTCAAATATCTCTTCATTTACTCGAGTTATTAATAAAATTCCGCTAGCAGAGCAGTTTGGCCCACTGTGCAATGCCGCGAAGCATAAGGCCAATAAAGTCAAGTCTTGGTTGCAGCATAACTGACCAAAAGTCTTGGAAACGCAGCCCCAATCGCCTGATCCAAATCCTATAGAGAATTTGTGGAGCAAGTTGGACCATCGTGTGCAAAAATCGCCAATATCGCTCTTATCCGTGTTAAGAAACGGCTTCAGGAAGATTGGACTAAAATTGGCCAAGAATATACCCCAAAAATTATACGAAATGTGCCAACACGCCTGAGTGATATCATAAAATATAATAGGTATCATACCAAATATTAGATTGAGTTTTTTTTTTCTAGATAAAATAGGTTTTATTTAGTTATATAAGAAAAATCGAATATTAAAGGAACGCAAATTTTGAGCTTTTTTTTATTTTTGTTTAGCTTTTCTTTTTAATTTGAAATAAAATCTTAATATATGTACGAGGGCGGGCTGATAAGTAATCGGCCTTACCAAAAAAAAACATCTTAAACAACCCATAAATATTTTATTCGATTAGTGTTTTCTATCGGCTGATTGCTGAAAAAGTTTTAGGCGTTTTTCTCAACACTGGTAATTTTGGCGGGAGTTTTAGCATGGTCACTTTTGCATTGTCCCCAAAATGAGTAAAATAGAATATCGAGCTGTCATTAGATTTCTGTTTTTAAAAAAGAAATCCAACGATGAAATAAAAAATGAGTTAATCGAAGTTTATGGGGAATCAGCTCCATCGATTTCGACCATTAAATATTGGACTGCTGAGTATAGGCGCGGGCGGACAAGCATTTTTGACGAGGACCGTCCGGGACGTCCCAGAGAGGTGACAACCCCAGAAATGGTAGATAAAGTCCACGGAATGATATTGGATGATCGCCGAATAAAGCTGAGAGAGATTGCTAAGGCCCTAAACATTTCTCGTGAACGTGTTGGAAACGTCTTACACGAATATTTAAATATGAGTAAGCTTTCGTCAAGGTGGGTGCCGCGATTGCTCACAGCGGAACACAAACGCAACCCCTTGGTCATTGCGAAGGAGAGTTTGGCATTGTTAAACGCAAATAAGAATGAATTTTCGCGTCGTTTTGTGACTGTCGACGAAACTTGGATACATCACCATACACCAGAAAGCAAGGAACAGTCAAAGCAGTGGATTTCAACCGGAGAAACGGCGCCGAAAAAGGCAAAGATTGGTTTGTCGGCCAACAAGGTAATGGCAACGGTTTTCTGGGATGCCCGAGGCGTAATTCATGTGGATTATCTAGAAAAAGGCAGAACAATTAATGGAGAATACTATTCTAACCTTTTGGGACAGTTCGATTCAGAACTAAAGAAAAAAAGGCCGCACATGGCGAAGAAAAAAGTTCTGTTTCACCAGGACAACGCTCCGGCTCACAAGAGCGTTGTTGCCATGATGAAATTGTGTGAACTACACTATGAAATTCTTCCACATCCCCCCTATTCTCCAGATTTAGCACCATGTGACTATTATCTATTTCCAAACTTAAAGAAATGGCTTGGTGGAAAGAAATTTCAGTCGAATGAACAGGTGATCTGTGAAACAAACGCCTATTTTGAGGACCTGGACCAGTCATATTTTATGGAAGGTATAAAAAAATTGGAGGACCGTTGGACTAAGTGCATACGTCTAAAAGGAGATTATGTTGAAAAATAAAAAAGAAAAATAAAAAAAAAACCGTGTTTTCTTTGGTAGGCCGACTATTTATCAGCCCACCCTCGTACCTCTTTGAAAAGGTAATACTTATTATAAGCTCTAATCTATTATTTTTAAATTTTTGATTTTCGTTAGTTTTAAGCATTTCATTCGCGTTTGAAGTTGAAGAAAAAAACCGAATATTAACGTTATCCACTGTATACAGATAATACAACAAAATAAATAATTGAATCACAATTTGTCAAGTCGAGTACTGCGTAGGCTGAACTATAAACGGAACACGTAAGCACTCTCCAAAATTCTGTCGTATCATAAATGGAAACAGCTGTGACAAATTCAAATCCTAATTATGGAAATTCGATGATTCAGCTTACGAGGTGCTACATTTTGGCCCAAATGTATATAAATGTATATGCGTATATATATCGTAGTCGAGTTTGCTCGACTGTAAAATACCCTGTGCCAGTCTCCATAAAATAGAATATTGGTTATAACAGAATTAGTAATATGTATGTATGCATATAAAAGATAAATATTAAGCGCCGCTCGAATTTGCTATATGATATACAGGGTGGCGCAAAAGTAATCACCCTATTGGAAAGCGCTATATCTTTTGCAAATGGCGTCAAATGTCAATTCGGTTTTGACATTTGTGAAGTAAACAAATGCAGAATACAAATCGACCAGCCATGAATCGGTTTACTCCGCAAGAACGCAGAATAATTGTAATAATGTAATAATAATAACCGCTTTATCTCTCGTTTTTGATATTTGCACTGGCCGGCCAGATCACCCGAATTAACCATTCCAGACTTCTTTTTATGGGGTTTTTTTAAAGTCGCAGGTTCACGTCAACAAGCCGCAAACTCTTGAAGCCCTTAAGGAAAATATTCGAGAACCTGTCGCCCGAAGTTCTGGCAAAAGTGATGGAAAATGCCATAAAACGGGCGTATGGTCATGAGCTCTGGCAGCGAACACTTGGCCGATGTCATCTTCTCGCCTAAACCAATAAAATTCTTAAGGTTAGAATAAACATAATCAAAAAACAGAATCAAAATTTTTCATTTAGAAAAAAAATGAGAGCCAAACCACATCGGATGACTTCTTTTGCGCCACCCTGTAGTAGTCCGATTTCAACCAAATTTGATCAGAACGTATGGGACCATCTCATATGCATATTTTGTCAGTTCTCACAAAAAAAAAAACAAAAAAGTTTTTCATACTTCGACTTGATTTTTGACTGATCTTTCCTATGGCAGGTATATGATATAGTGGTCCGATTCAAATTTAAAAACAAGCTTGATCTGCGTCCGGTATCCAGCATACCAAATTTGAAGTCTAGCTATTATAGTTTCTAAGATCGGCTGTCTCAAACAGACGGACATGGCTCAATCGACTCGGCTGTTGATGCTGATCAAGAATATGCATATATATGTATATGGACTAATCCGAAAATTTTTAAACCAAGGGCAAAAATCTAAAGTTGTAAAAAAACTGCATCTTTTTTAATAATAGTTATGTTTTGTTAAAATAGAATAAATTTTTAGGCTTAAAATTACAAAATCAAAAGGGTTTTACGGTGGTTTGGTTGTTAATGGCCGAGCCTAATCAATTAATTCCTCTTAATTTCAATAATTCTTGTAAAAAAAAGGTTATTTTCAATGGCCAAAAAAGTGCGGACCAGGAATTCATTTTAGAACAATGGTTTCTTCGTGAAAACATCTTAGAATTGACCATAGATTACAAAAATGGGTTACCATTTTATGTGAAAAGAATCGATGCACTCTAATGGCCATATATTCCACTTAATTTTGTGTATTTGGATATTTTTTGTTTACTATGCAAAATTCGCTAATATATGTGCAAATGCACGTTAACCTCAAATCTACTTCCATTCTTTGTAACGGCCGCAACGGAACTTTCAGCAAGCCTAATTTTATTTCAAAAACAGGCTTTTATCTTAAAATAGGCTTAAGAGTACTCACAATGAAATGCATTTTCCAGAAAATTTCATTAAAGTTCACTAGTCTGAACGGGAGCTGTATCAGTTTAAAGATGAAAATATGCGTACAAATGTAACGTCCGCAACTCAGGATTAGCCCATATGTATACTTTATGGGGTCAGAGATGCTTTCTTCTCCCTGTTACATACATCACACAAATCTAATATACCCTTTTTGACCATATTCAATGGGCACAGGGTATAACAAAGTTTTTTTGCATCTAAACTAAGCCAATTACCCGATTTTAAAGTTAAGTTTATGTTCAAAATTCTGAGCTCTCTACAATGATTTTTTAATTTAAGTGTTCTATTCAAGTGACGCAATATTTGACGGATTTTGGTTAAAAATTGTTTGCTACAATCAAAACTATATCATGAAAAAATTCATATTGTTTGGTTTGGGAGCAGTAGGCTATAGAAAACACACATGGGGGGTGTCCTATTCAAGTGATGAGCAGTTTATACTGTGTACAAATACTGCGATTTTAAATATAATAAAACAAAGCAACAGCTGTCCAGTATAAGATATTTATTTGTATTATTACAAAGTCAAACTCTTTCTTAGCATTCGATATGTGTGTTTGCATATAAATATAGCTGCCTGTATATTTATTAGACACACCAACTTACATCAACTATCAGCGATCCTTAGCTTCATGTGCTTTATGTTGGTCCTTGGTCATTTTGGAAATCCTGTTTCTCCAAAAAGCAGATCCTGTCGCCTTGCTGTACGCCCGCGCACTTTTGGACTCTTGTCGGAAGAGCTAGCATTCAAAAATAATGACATAAAATAATAAAATTAA
Source organism: Drosophila suboccidentalis (assembly GCA_037043435.1). Classification (NCBI taxonomy): domain Eukaryota; kingdom Metazoa; phylum Arthropoda; class Insecta; order Diptera; family Drosophilidae; genus Drosophila; species Drosophila suboccidentalis. The sequence continues at coordinate 43,382 of JBAMBK010002319.1, forward strand.
TTTGAAAGTTACTAACTGTGGGCACATCTTAATATTCCGAGTACGTGCAAACGGTTTCAAATAATTGGTTGATTGTTGAATAAGCTTCGTTCTTTTTTAATCGAATTGTAAGCATTCCCAATTTTCTTGCATCATGTAAAAAAATTAATAAAATTCTTTCTGTTTTTAAAGCAAATTAATTACATTTAGTTGATGACATCATGTGTCAAAATTTAGCACACGAATCTCAACAAACAATAAAAAAAAATGTATGTTAAAATACATTATTGGTTTAAGAACAAGATCTTACGTTTCAATGGCTGTGTTAGGTGATGAGCACCTAGTTTTGGAGTACGGTTCCTCATTGAGTGTGCAATACTGTAATGCCTCGGAGCTCGGAATATCATAAGTTCCATTGCTGATCAACGATTTTTGGGACCAACTACGATTTAAATTGCTGACGTTAAGTTTGTCATCAAGATTCAACGAATCGAACAGATCCGAAATTTGCACATTTGTGTTGTTTGACAGAAAATATTGCAATAATTGTTGCTGAATGCTACTTTCATGCTGCGCCTCCTTAAGTAGTGCTTCATGCTCTTGCATCCGGCTTTCGATCATTGACGAATTGCACGTCATATAGATAGCGTTGTCCGACAATTTTTGAAGCAGGTATTTGGCCTCATCAATTGTGTTGATTTTGTCAAAGATGCCCTGTATTTTACTTGTGTCATTATGTACAGGATCCTTGACATCTTCAAATTCCATAATTGCCTTTTGAACGTGCTCAATATTTTCTTGTAAATACCCAATGTTGGTTTTCAAATTATCCTCTTCATTTGAATATTCAGATGCTTTCTCCAGATTTTCTGGATCCTGAATACGTGTCAGTTCACGGCAAAGCTCTTCCCTTTCCCTAACTAGACGTTCCAATTCAGTTTCCAGCTGTGTTATTAACTGCTTGTTTCTCGCCGAATGCAATATCGTTCGTGACAAAGTCTCCCAGCGATGATGCGGCGAACGATTCTGATCAATTTTCGATACTGTCTGTCGCCCCATTCTTTGAAATGTAAGTCCCCGTTGGCTTTTACGCAGTGCAGACACTTCCTCGGATTTTCTTTTCAATATTTGTTCCTTGGCATTCATTTTTGCCTGCAAGGTCAAAACTGCATTCTTTTGCCGACGCTGCTCCTTGCGTAATTGTGCAATTTCTCGAGTCTTTCGAGTGTTTTCCTCTTTATGACGGTTGGATTGCTCAGATATTTTCTTCATTAACCTTACCTGAAATAATCAAATTAGAATAATATCATTATACAATTAGTACAGGCAGAAATAAAAAAAAAAACGCCTTGCCTGAGCAATGACAACAGAAAATAAACCACAGAATCGAAATTGACATTTCGTTCTGTTTAGATGATTTGCGTAAAGTGTTAAGCGACATCCCAATAACAAACAATAAGACAACACCAGCGGTGGGCACGAAATCTGAATTCGGAAGCAGCAACTAGCTCCCGGAGCACAACGTGCCCAACGCTGCATTACACAATACATACCTTGCTACATTTCAATTCGTTCAATTCCATTCGCAAGTTTTGTAGTTTAACTTCTTGTGTTTTGAGCTCCTTTTGTTGTCGAATATGTTCGCGTTGTGTTTGTTGTAATCTTTTCATTTCCCGATTCATGTCATTCAGTTTACGTTCATATTCCATTTTAACAGCCTTTAAATTGTCCTTGGGGTTGTTTGTCGAACCGGAACCGGAGCCCGAACCCGCTGCTTAAATAAATAAATGGTAATTCATAAGAAAATTAATATTTACACATACTCTTTTACCCATGTTAGCTAAAACTTCATCTCTTTCTTTTTGAGTATTGAAAATTTTTGAAGTTAAAGCCGTTAGTTTCTCCTCATAATGTTGCCGCATAAGTTGTATTCTTTCTTGTGACAATTCCAACTGTTCAATTAGTTTAGTTTTAATCTCTATATCTGAATTAATTTCATTTAGGTTTTCTTCCATTTCCATTTCTGTAAGTAAAATAAGGCCTTTATATTTTATATATTATAATTAAAAGATAGATAGTTCATTACCATTTGAATCACTTCCACTGTCGGAAGACTCCAAGTCCACTTGCTGATTACTGTCGTTCGGTATGCCAGGCAATGACCGCGACATTAGGAGCTCTCGATCCTTTTCTAAGCCTCGTTTAGCTATATTTATAATAACATTTGGATCTGGAAAAGAGAAAGTTTTCTTTAAATAAATGAAGGCAATGTTTTTAGAAAAACTATTTTTTTAATTATTAACTTAATATTAATATGATTTAACTATGGTTAAATCATGTTTTAATTAAGGCTGCAAACCACCAACATTTTGGAAAATGTTCGTTTTGGTGGTTCGACAGATTTAAATGCGGTTCGGAAACCTGGACATAATCTGTATAATGGTTTTGTGAAATGTACATACAGTAAACCTAACTAATGTCTTCATACACCATAACTTTGTCAAATTTGCGTATAATAAAGAAGTTTTGTTGCGGGTTTCTTATATTTATCTTTTATTCACTTAAATACCGTTCGAACACTTAAAGTATTGAAGTAGTGATGTTAACCGATTCTAAAAATGCTCAACATAATTATAATTTTCAGTTTATCAGGTGTGCTACAGAAATGTCTTCCACTTGAGTTTCACGTCAATTTCATTTCACCGTGCCACAGTCAATTCATCTGAATATTTTTGGGTGAAACGAGATCATCACTCAATCCACTGGCGTCCGATTCCATGGGAATAATGTCACATTTTTTGTCCGAATTTTAGAATTTAGAGTTGTCGAGGAACTTTTATTGTTTGCCGCGCCAATAACTTTTAAATTTGTTTAAGCTATACAATATCAATTATTATATACATTAAATAAAGAAGAAATAAAATAAAAACCTACTACTCTGCAATGATAAACTTAAAAAAGTTGCTAAGCAAACCCTTGGGAAATTTTCGAAGCGAAATTGCTTTTCTCTGAATTCGCTTTCACTTGTGATTTCTGTAGCACACCTGTGTAATTTTAGGTATTCATTTTAAAGCTTTAAATGTCATTTACGTTTTGGAAAACGACAATTATTGTCGATTTTCGGAACTCGTTTTCGGAATTCGAAACAGGCCTGATTATTATTTTGAGTTTTTTAATTTTATGTAATATATTTATATAATATTTTTTTAATATAATATTTTATAGGAAAATAATTCGGTTCGGATTCTGGTTCGTGGGATATACATATAATTTTAAAGGTAATGTTTTCAATCTTACCATCGTAAGCGCTTTTCGTTGCACGTGGTGAATTTCCAGTTGAACTTAATTTATTTAATTGTTGGCACATAGATTCAGATTCTATAACTTTTGCTTGTAACTTTTCAATCTCGCCCAAATAATTTCCAACCAAATCGGCGACCGCCAATTCAGTGCTCTTGTCATTTGTCCATTCATGAGCTTGTTTCTCCAATTTGAGCTGAGCATTTCGATCAGTCAAGATGTTTATGGTTTCTTGCATTGATTTAAGTCGCTGCTGTAATCGTTTATTATCGGCCAAGAGCATTGAATTCTCATAGAATGTATCAGAAATTAATGTATTTCCTTCCGAGTCCAATACACGCTTTCCCTGCAATCAAATATGATATTAACGATCAAAATATAGCTAGTTTAGTTTAAAATTTAAAAATGTTTTATCATTTTATAATTCTACCTAGTATAAAAAACTCTTATATTTATTAAGATTACTTCCATAGGAGTAATCAGTCGAAGTTGAAATTATAGGGCTCTCCAAGGGTAACAAAACTTCGACGTGCCGAAGAAAAACATTCTTACTTGTTTGAAATATGTTTTAAAATAAGCCAAAACCTCTTACCTGTTTATATTCCAATAGCTCCAATTGCAATGCAGCAATATCCCTTCGCAATAGGGAAATTGTTCGAGATGTTTGATCCTGATTAATTTGAACTTTGTTCTTAATATTGCGGGCTCTGTTGGCATACTTTAATGTATTTAGTGTTTCCATAAAATCCCGATCACTTGGCGATATGCAAGCAATCATTAGAGTTTGGCTATTGCCACCCAATGAGTCTTGGAGAAGGCGTGTTAGCTTCGAGTCCCGGTAGGGCACATGCGAAACCCTCTTCGATTTGTCACCCAGCGCTGAAATACAATTTCCAAGTGCCAAGAGTCCACAATTAATTGATATGCCTTCCCGTGCACGCTCGCCGGTGGCCAATGTTCGCTTTAAACGTTCTGACCCGGCTAAATCAACAAAATGAAACTTGGATGTCAACGTTTCAAAGTCATTATCTGTGAAACTGTTTTTGGATTCCAGTAGGTGTTGGCGCCGTACGAACAATGTGAACACAGCATGAGATCGAGATGACAAATCATTCATTTTGGTTGACGCTGTGGTTCGCGCTAAAGCACCTTGCTGGAGCAATCTGCAAAAACAAGAAAAATGAATCAGAAATTTTAATAATTGGAGACTGTAACGATTATAATACTTATAATATGTAAAAAGCAAATATTTATAACAAAAAAAAATGTTGCCAAGGCTGCAAACCTCAAAATGTTGGTTCAGTTTAATACAAGTAACTATTATTTGTTTTAATTTTTCAATGACTTATTAAAGATACCAGGGACCGAAACTGTTATGAGGGATAAAATAAAAATTACTTTTAATAATACTTAAAGTCTTTTACTTTATAAATCATACTTATTAATTGTTTTTGATTAAAAAATAAAAATTACAAATAATTATAAAAATTGATTTTTATTATATCCATCAAAAATAATAACTAAATTTGATTTTTTTTTTTTAATAAGTCTTTAATAATAATTAATACTGATTTTATGTTTTCAGTTTTTTCTAAGAGTTAATAAAAACTTTTTTAAATAAAAATCTTGAGACTTTTATTTTCGATTAAAAAAAAAAAGTCTCGAAAGACTTTTATTTGTGAGGAAAAAAATAGAAGTCACAAATACCTATTATTTTCGATTTGAAATCATAAAAGTCTTTAAAGGCTTATGTTGAAAGTTTGAAATGTTTATATTTAGTATTAACAAAGATATTCCATAAAGACTTTATACAAAATTTCAAATTAGAAAAGTCTTAAAAGACTTTAAGGACTAGTATGTGATTTTTTTAGTTGAACTTTTGATCAATAACAGTTATTTTCAGTCCCTGAAAGAAACTTAATAAAGCTTGCGATTTATACTTATTATTTTTCTTTATGACTTTTTGGTAAAATAAAAATAAAAACGTCCAAAATGTATACAAATTTTTGATTTATGTTACAGAAATTAAATTAAAATTGTATCTGGAATTCATCTATATACTTTTTTACGTGTTTAATTTCTTCAATTCTTTCGCGATTTCCAATATTGACAAAATTAAATTAAATTTTTAATTAAATTAATTTTATTTAAACTTACTTGAGTGCATCTTGGGGTTCGTTTATTGGTTTAATGGTAGCACCTGCAATTGTTATTTGTCCGGTTCCACTTTCATGAATTTTAAAGGTTGTATTCTTATTAAATGGATCCAAGAGGTCGATTATGTCCTCGTTATATAGCTCTATAAATTGAACAGCCACACTAAACTGTGGAGCTGTCACTGAGGAGCTATCATTATTTTCTGGACACTGCATTCCATCGATACCAGCAAATATGTGTCGAATCGCTCGTGGTATTATGCCAAGCTGATGGTCTCCAGAGGCCTGATCAAAACCTGTTCCCATTGTGTATGTCTTGCCAGAGCCCGTCTGTCCATAGGCAAGTACTGTGGCATTGTAACCATGCAAGGTACCCTCGACTAATCGATCTACACACTCGCTGTATATATCACACTAACAAAAAGATAAACTAAAGAAACGAATTCGAATTAGATAGAACAGTTTACTTACTTGATTTGAGTCCACATCATAGACGTAATCAAAGGTGAAGGCCTTGTCAGATCCTAAAACAATTTGTTGCTCTCCTGGAGTTACAGTTGTACACACACGACACATGTCAATTAACTCTCTTGAGTTTTGTGGGCGAATTCTAAGCAAATACACATTGTATTAATAAACAGTATAGTTTATGAAAGGAAATGTACGAGGGTGGGCTGATAAATCATTGACTTAAGTAGGAACATCCACTTTTTAAATGAAAATTTATTTACTTTTCAACATAATCTTTTTTTAGAGCAATTTTAAAAGCAGTTAAACAGCAAAATACAAATAGTTATGTATGTACAATTAAGTATTTTATATTATCCATTCTTTTCGTTTTAATAAAGTTCATTAAAATATCTATATTGATATTAAACTAAGATAGAAATACAGTCGAACTTTTATAACTCGAATTTTACCTAGCTCCAACTAAATCGAGTGGCAATAGCGTATACTCAACTATACAAAAAGAATTCCATAAGTCGAACTCTCCATAATTCGAACTGTTTTTTATGGATAATGGTGATCCGAGTTAGGGAAGTTCGATTGTGTATTGTTTACTATGTATCAAGGTTTGGCACCTTTTTTTTAGAAACGGAACATTTTTGACAACAATCAGGTCACAATATTGAGTTCGGTGGGTAAATGGGTGTGGAAACAATTCGTAGTCCAATTTATTCACATTTGTCCCAATATAAAGTTATAATAAAAAAATTTGAAATAATAATTAATTTTAAGTTTTATAGATTTGCTCACAAAATAATGATTAATTTTAAATTATACTTTACTTCTCAACCAAAATTCATTATTATTGAGCAAAAAATAAAACTTAATCATTCAAGGATGCCACAGAAATCGCTTTCGCTTGAATTTCACTGGAATTTGTATGAAATTTAAGTGAAATTTAAGAGAAAGCGATTTCTGTGGCACCCTGAAATATTTCAAAATAAAACTCAAGTTGTAGTTTCGACTTTTCCTTAGGAAATAAAGGCAAGAATGATACATATTCCTAGTCAATAAGACAAGACAATAATAATCCAAAAAAAAAAAAAAAATTTTATTTTGAGCAAAATATAAAACTCATGAAATAATGATTATTCCATAAGTTTTATTTTTTTCTCAAATATTATGATTATTTTTGAGAAGTAAAGTATAACTTAAAATTAATCATTATTTTGTGAGCAAATCTATAAAACTTAAAAACATTTTAATAATGGCGAAAATGCACAAATGAGCCATAGAGATGAATATTATTATAAGTAAATGATTTTTTGATTACAAAAAAAAAAAAGAAATAATCATTATTTACAGTAACTTAAATATACTTTTTGTCAGAGTTGCTCAGCATATAATTCTTACAAAATGGCTTTATGAAACACAGGCAGTCATCAGTTAAGAAATTACACCTTAATTTATTCTTAAAAGTAGTGTCTTCCCACAAAGACCAACAACTTATCAGCCTACCCTCGTGTGCATAAATTGTGTCTTACCGCACGGCTACTCGAACTAAACAATCCTTGTCCATGGCATCACTTTCAGCAGCCATAATGGATTGGCACACTAAAAATATGCAATAATATATACAGAAATTTGTGATATTTATTATAAACAAAAAAGGGCAATTTACAATTATGGATATGCCAAGTGATGCTGACTGACATTTCCAATAAATAATCAAAAATTCTACAAGACGCAAATATTTTAAAATCGTTCACTTTTTTACCTTTTTTGGAATTGTATGTACATATGTATATAAACATGCATTTATAACTAATACAATATTTCGTCATTAAATTACATGCATGTATGTAAGTATTAGTATACTTGACAAAGCAGATCAAGCGTATGTCAAGATGGAGACAGGCTAATTAGTTGTTAAGATCTCTGATCTTGAACTTTATTGTTAGAATACACATATTTGCATTAATTTCAATGCACACAAATTGGTCAGAGCCGAAAATACATGTATTTCGTCTAAGCATATGGCTATGTATATTTCATATGTATACAGATATATGCATGTGTGTATTACCTGTATTTAATTGTGCTCAACCTGACTCAAACCATTAGACACCTGCTGCTTTATATTACGTACACAGCTTAAAGAATGTCTTTATACAAATACGAATTAGTTTATAAAACATTTGAGTGACATACCTACAAGAATAATTTACGTTTTCGCTGTTGAAATAGTCACAAACTTATTAGCACTTATTTTTTCGAGATAAACATTTCATACGTACATTTATGTTTTACACACGCAAGCACATACACATACACATATGTAAACACTTAACAGCTGACAACAGCTGATGACATTAGTGTTGGGATTATATCGAGGAAATATCGATAGTATCGATTTTTTAAATTTGCGCTTAAATGCCAAGGTCTAATACATATAATTTTTTTCAAAATTTAGTTAGGACCTTATTGGTGTTGGCGGCTTCGGATCTCATTTATAGTTATAAGAATTGACTTTGTTTTTGTTTTAAAGATATATGATGAACTGAAATACATTGTTTATGTTTGGCAGCAGAAATGTATTTAAACTTTAATATGACAACACTTAAATTAAATTAAATTTTTAAAAGCATTCGGGAATTTAAAGCTTTATTTCTGACAAATTTCTAATGATTTTAATGTAAATTCAAAGGCAAAAAACGACGATATATTATCGATAATATCGATAGTTTAAGTCAAAAAATCGCTAATATCGATCAGGGTGAAAATCGATATAATCCCAACACTAGATGACATTAGAGATGACCGATATTTGTATGTGCTATGACAGTTACAATCACTATTTACGTTCTTTCGAGATATCGATAGAATGAAATTTAAAAATATTATAATATATAAAATATTAAATTCGGACAATTAATACGTAATTTTAAGTTTTAAATTATGACCATAGCACACTTGTAATTACAAACATTGGAGCTCTTAAGTACTGTTGGGATGATCAAGGATTGAAAAGCATAATCAAAAACATAAAAAGTAAAATATCGATGTTATGTGTTCTTTTGTAAGAAACACATCTCTAAAACAAAACAACAATAGAGATAAAAAATTATTGACATCCAAATAAAAATTAATTCTGTGGTTTAATCAATAAATACTTGCGTCTAATTTCATTGGTATTCGACAAATTTGACACTGCTTTAGTGTTAAACCACAACGTCGCTAAAAGGGAAAGGACTTACACGATGTCACAAGCAAATGAACTTAATTTTAAGGGAAAGAAGAGTAAATATTGTTTACAGTTATTACTATTACATTTTTTTGTATTACGGTCGTGAAACGTTTTTAATTTCAGCTTCAGAAAAAATATCTGAAAATATACATATTTTTGCCAATGACCCCTCTTTGGCTTTCTTTCGAATTCAGGTTAGTTTTCATTCTTATAGAAATATAAATACACCTCAAATTATGCTTTTATTATAGGAGCACATTCGAAAGGTCCTACCAGCAATTCTAGAGAAACGAACTGAAGTTCTCAGCTTGCAAAGCAGCCTTCAAGGACATTGCTATGACATGGAGTATGGCGTCCAAGCACTAAAGTCAATAGAAAAATCGGAAAGCTCATTCCACAATATACAAGAAATGATTAAGACTTCAATTTTTCTTAAACAACAGCTAAAGTATGAAGAGAGTAAGAAAAGAACAAAAAAGGACAGCGTCAAAAACTCGGTGTACAAACGATTTTCGGCACACCTCGCATTAGATCTTCCAGATCTGCCCGACTTTAGCGTCGTAATGCGCGACACAACCCAACGAATGGAGACAATAATTGCCCCAGGACAAGGACGTCCTGAAACAAATACCCAGTCTAGTTCGGGAGAACTTCAAAGATCACACACCACATTACATTAGAAAATACTAAATTTTCCATTCTTCCTGTGTATATGCTAGTCGCCTTCGCACCCTTCGTGCTGCTTTCGTCACTAGCTCGGACGGCCGTTCGCAGTGATCGAATTTTTAAATGTATTAGTATAGTATGCAATAGATTACACTAGTTTACAAAATTAAAACTTTTTTTTGCAAACTTTGGCCCCCTAAACACGAAAATGGCATTTAAAATTTTTTTTTATGGAACTGTTTTCGAAATATTCAAATTTTTTTAAATTTTCGGTTACTTCAACACTTTTGAGTATATTTCCATTTCTACTTATTTGATTTGCAAGCAAGCACTTTAACTAAAGGTTAGTTGATTCTCTTCAACTTTCCTCCATACAGTATTAAGATCGGTTCAGTAGTTCAGGTGCTAGCGATTTGGAAAAGTTCGAAAATTTGAATTCAATTTGAATATTTTGAGAACGGTTCCATAAAAAAAATTTTAAATGCCATTTTCGTGTTTAGAGGTCCAAAGTCCATAAGAACAAAATACTTTGATTCACTTTGCATTTTGGCTGTAAACTAGTGTAATCGATGCAATAAATAATTAATCTGGTCTCATAATTATATTATCAAAAGAAAATAAACTTTAATGTATAAAACTTTAAATATAAATTTAAAAAAATTTTTAAAATATTTATTTTTGTATATAGTTTAAATGTATTGGAATATGTTGCATTTTGATAGAGCTGCCCTCGCATATAAGCATTGCACAACAGAGCAACATGTTTGTGAAACATATGCTATCGATAATCACCAATACTGCCGACAGGTTACCTATTTGCTTTGCCTATAAAGTTTAGTACGCAAACTAGATACATTTTTAGCGGCGTAAAGTGCTCAACACGGAAAAATGACAAAAGGTTAGGTGGTAACTCTATGCGTCAACCGCGGTTTATTTTAAAATAAATATGCAGAACTGATTTGGATAAAAAGAGGAGAGAATAGGCAATGAAAATGTAAATTAAAGTTAATAGAGGAGAAACATGCGATGGCACGCAATAACAGCGGGTATTGCGTGGACCCATCTCTTTTGATCTTTGTAAGTGGTTTCTCCCTCTATATTAATGAAAAAATACAAAATTATCTATTATCTATAAAAACAATTTTAGCTTTCGTTCCTGCCAATATTGTAGTCGTTATTGTCAACGTTGCTATTTTTTGTCAACGCTGCGACAATTTTTTGAATTTTTGTGAGTGAGCGAGATAGATATATCCAGTGAAACTCTAAGCAGTTCGATGTTCCGCGAGGCCAGTCGGCTGTTGCAAACAGTGCTGGACAACGCCCGTTCCTTATCTGGCAACTCCGTTTTTTTCTTGAGTCTCCGGACACACAAGCGGAGATAAATGTGAAGTTCTTCTTCTTCACATTACGCCAGCGTTTTTTTATATGGCGTTTGGGCTTACGAGAGGCTTACTATAAATTAAAATTGTTTTAAATAAATTGAGGAAAGTACTTGCTTATCATTTTGAATATTGTCGACAATTTGCATTAGGGCGATATCCGAAGAAAGGAGAAATACCACATTGCACTCTAAACAGATATTTATTTGAAGCTGCGTATCAAATTAAATTTGTTTTGCTTATGAGTCTTTGAATTTCAGACCTTTGGAATACCATTCATGTTTTTAAAACGTCCATATCTTTGCAACGATATTTCTGTCATCATTTCTTTTTCATAGCAAAATTGATACAGCACATCTCTAATTCTGATTATTACAATGCGATATTTATTCCGTCAACGTCAGTGCAAATTCATTGTTCGCGCATTATATCTTGGAACTGCAAGCAAACGTAAGTATTAAGCAAGTCATATGTTTATGATTTAAGTGCAGTATGCAGTTGGGCTTTTTACTTTTCACTCGATGTTTCTTGTGACGCTGCCATTTGGATTTGATAGACACCTTGTTCTCTGGCAGCACTGCCATACTCATATGTTTATGATTTAAGTGCAGTATTTTGTTAATCTTTATGTCGCGTACTTAATCTTTATTTAGGTACGCTAAGTATTAACACCGGCATGGCGGAACAGGCTGCAAACGTTAAATCAATTAAAGAAAAATTCGTATATCCTGTTGCCCGTAAGGATACAACAATTGAGGATGACTTTCATGGCGTTAAGGTTCAAGACGTTTACCGTTGGCTGGAGGATCCCGACTCTGCTGAGACACAAAAATATGTCGATGGCCAAAATAACATAAGCCAACCTTTTCTTGAAAACTGCGAACAGTGGAAGAAAGTAAATAGTAAACTGACAAAGTTATGGAACTATCCGAAATATGGATGCCCAATGCAATATGGCAAATATTATTACTTCTTCATGAATACCGGCTTGCAAAATCAAAGGTAATTATATTTTGTTATGTGATAAGTATCTGCAGTACCTAAGCGTATCTTTTTTTATCTTATCTCAGTGTTATGCATCAGCAAGACTCTTTGGATGGCGAAAGCAAAGTATTTCTGGATCCCAACAGCCTATCAGAGGACGGTACGACCGCCCTGTCCCAGAAATCATTCTCCGACGATGGTAAATATATGGCTTATGGACTAAGTGAAAGTGGCTCCGATTGGATAAAGATTCGCATTCGTGATACTGACACCGGTAAGGACTTTGACGAAATACTCGAAAAGGTAAAATTTTCGGATATTTCATGGACAAAGGACAACAAAGGATTCTTTTACGGAGTATGTTAAATAAGTCTAATAGCTTATTTTTATAAATAAATAAATTCGTTTTAACTTAACAGAGATATCCTGACCAAGATGGTAAGACCGATGGCTCAGAAACCCAACAAAATCAAAACCAGAAGCTTTACTATCATCTCATTGGCGAAAGTCAGGATAAGGATGTGTTGGTTGTTCAAATTCCAAAGGAACCGTCATGGCGTTTGTATGAAAATATTATTTACAAACTTAATATCTTTTGTTTATAAACTGTCCTTAATATAATTCTTTATCTACATTTAGTCAAACTGTAGTATCCGACTGTGGAAAATATTTGATACTGGCAATCGTTAAAGATTGTCGTGACAATATAATATACTATGCTGATCTTATACCCGGAGAGGATATCAAGTCCGAGTTGAACGTCAAGGTCATCGTAGATAAGTTTGAATCGGACTATGACGTAAGTACATTTGTCGATCTTGCAGCACCTTTAACTAGTCGAAATGACAAAAGTCGAGAGAACACGTTGAACTAGGATAAACCTACTTAATTCGATGCTTTAATGAGATATAAATGAATCCCAAAAATGGCATATACAGGTGTGCCACAGTGAAAGCGAATTCAGAGAAAAGCAATTCCACTCTGAAAATTTCTCAGTGCCACAGAACTTTGAGAGATTTCAGCATGTTCCCCAACCTTTCCGAACTAGGCTGCTAGGGTTGGCCCCTTCTCATATTAAATTTCCCAAGGGTTTGTTTAGCAACTTTATTAAGTTTATCATTGTTATTATTTAATTTATTTATATAATAATGGATAGTGTATAGCTTAAAAAAATTTTAAAAGTTACTCGACAACTCTAAATTCTAAAATTCTCACAAAAAATGTGACATTATTCTCATGGCATCGGACGCCTGTGGATTGAGTGATGATTTCGTTTCCCTCACAAATTTTTAGATTAGTTGACTGTGGCACGGAGTAGTGAAATTGACGTGAAACTTAAGTGGAAAATATTTCTGTAGCACACATGAAAATATCCAAATACAATTTGTAAGTGGAATATATGACCGTATTAATCCAGCTGAAAAAATAATTATAAGAAGTGTCGTTAGATAACAAATTTAATTTTTTTTGTAACTATCCTTTCAATATGGTTTTTATCTTAAATAAAAGAATATGAAGCAAAGTATAAAATTTGCTAATCACTAAACACTCAGACGACCGTTTTATTCACTCTTTTAGCCATTGAAAATACCCTTTTTTTTACACAAATTAATCATAGCAAGTGGAAAATGTGGAATTAATTGGTTTAGCTCGGCCATGAACAACCGACCCACCGTAAAAACATTTTGTTTTCATATTTTGAAGCTTGAATATGTATCCTATTATTCAAAAAATAAACGATTGCTATTCGATTACTTTAACTTTTTGACCTTGGTTTAAAAATTTTCGGATCAGAACATATGTTCCCTGTTTTTATATCTTAGTATCTGCAGCTAAAAATAAATTGTTGCTCATCTATCATCAATTAAACTTGATTTTCTGACTATAAAGCGTTCTAATAGTTCCTTTTTTTCAATCTCTATTGTAGTATGTCACCAATGTCGGCTCTAAAGTATATTTCCGTACAAATAAAAATGCACCAAATTATCGCATTATATGCATCGACTTTGAAAATCCAGCTGAAGAAAATTGGGAAACTCTAATACCGGTAGGTAATAATAATAATAATAATTCATTATATATTTTAATTGTATAAAATTTAATTGGAAAGGAACACGAAAAAGATGTTTTGGACTGGGCTAAATGCGTCAATGAGGATAAGATTCTTCTTTGTTATATAAGAGATGTTAAAGTAAGTTTGTTTTCGTACATAGCATATCTAATTTTTACCATTAATAACCGACAATTTACAATTAGACTATTTTGCAAGCCAATTCTCTACAAACTGGAAAACTTGTACGTGAATTTGATTTGGATATTGGCACTATCGTTGGCATCTCTGGCAAAAGGAAGTATTCGGAAATTTTCTACGATTTCTCATCGTTTTTAAATCCTGGAACAATTTATCATTATGATTTTAAAACTCCGGATGTGCCACCTAAAGTGTTTCGCGAAATTGAACTCAACTTGGAAGGATTCAAACGAGATGATTACGCAGTTGAGCAAATCTTTTACTCCAGCAAAGATGGCACCAAAGTGCCAATGTTTATAATTCGCAAAAAGCGAGATACTATCAAACCACGACCATGTCTGCTTTATGGCTATGGCGGCTTCAACATTAGTATTCTTCCATCATTTGGACTTACAGGGTAAGTACGTATGAACTTGATCCAATACACTTACTTTAACTAAAAAAAAAACAACAGTCTAATGTTTGTAGACACCTTCGATGGCGTTTTGGCTTACCCAAACATCCGTGGGGGCGGCGAATACGGCGAAAAATGGCATAACGGCGGACGTTTGCTAAACAAGCAAAATGTGTTTGATGATTTTCAATGTGCTGCTGAATATCTGATTAAAAGCAACTATACGTCCAAAGACCGACTGGCGATTCAGGGTGGTTCTAACGGCGGTCTCTTAGTTGGTGCCTGTATCAATCAACGGCCAGATTTGTTTGGAGCAGCTGTTGCTCAAGTTGGGTTAGTATATAGTTCTAAGAACTTATTTGTCTCTCATCTTTGTTTACAAACAATAATACAATGTTTAATCAGAATGTTAAGCATATCGGTTATACGATATCTCATTTGAATCTTAAGGAATCCAACTTAAAGTTGGAAGAAAAAGAGTAGCAAAAAATAGGATGGCTCATACACATAACGTTCATATTTTTTGTTTTTCTAAAAATATACAGTCGAACTTCCCTAACTCGAATTTTCTCTAAGTCGAAACAAATCGAGTGGCAATAGCGTTTACTGAGCAAATTTCATACAATTCTGCTTCCGTAACTCGAACTTCCATAAGTCGAATTTCTCCATAACTCGAACAAAAATATTGGCCCGTACTTCTGTAAGTCGAACCTTTCGGGAAAATCACCAATAAAGTTTGAATTTTTTCGTTTCTGTTTTATGCTTTTGTTACCGGCTCATTTGGATATGTAATATTGATGCACATTAACATATGGTGATGGAATATTATAGAATATTGCATCAACAATTAAAGCAAATTAAAGCAAAAACAGTTTTCATTATTTTAAAAAATATAAAATTAATTGTGCTGTCATTTGAATCGGTATCTTCTTCTGGATACAGCAAAAGAACGAATAACCCAATTTTTGATAATATTGACAGGTCTTGAAGAAACTGGAATCTGTTTTTGTTGAAAATAACAAGAAAAATTTAAAATTTGAAATGTATTTAAGAATGAATGAAATTGTAGTTTCTGTTAAAAGACTTTAAAAAAATAATTCCCTAAGTCGAACTTTTTCTATGGATAATGGTGATTCGAGTTAGGGAAGTTCGACTGTATTACCATACCAGGTGATTTTACACAGACGGTTTGACAAGATGTTATAATATTTTCTGGTTTGCTTAAATTATTTCTTGAACTTACTCGAAATATTGAAGCCCCATTCAGACGAGCACTTTTTCACCGATACTTTTTGTCAAAAAACCGTCCGTTTCGCTCACCATCGCTCACCGATGGAATGGAACGTGTTCTATTTCCAACGGTGAGCGTCGGTTTTTTACCGATGCTTTGAAATTTTGTATGGTTACGCGATACGGACAGCTTTTTGACAAAATATGACAAAAAGTGTCGGTGAAAAAGTGCTCGTCTGAATGGGGCTTAAGGAATAGTGGAAAAAAGTGCAAAGCAGTACTTAAAAACATTTTATAAATATCAGTACAATTTTTAATACAAATACATTCGAACTTCCCTAACTCGAATCACCATTATCCAAGAAAAAAGTTCGAGTTAGGGAGACTTCGAGTTAGGGAATTTTTTTTTTTTAGTTTTTTAAAAGAAACTACAAATGCATTCAATCATAAATACATTTCAAAATTCCAATTTTTTTTTGTTATTTTCAACAAAAAGCGATTCCAGTTTGTTCAAGACCTGTTAATATTCCCAAAAATTGTTTTCTTCGTTCTTTTGCTGTATCCGGAAGAAGTTCTCGGTTCAAATGTCATCATAATTAATTTTCCATTTTTTAATATAATGAAAACTGTTTTTGCTGAGATACCATATTTTTCATCAACTTCAATATATTTGGTCTACTTTCAAATTCCTTAACTAATAAGTTTGAATATTTCTTTAAACATTTTTTACACTGATGCGCTGACAAAGGAGTACATTACAAACATCTTTCCTATAGCAATCTCACAAGCCTAAGTAATTGTTGATGCAATATTCTATCATATTGCATCTCCATATGTTAATGTACATCAATATTACGAGCCGGTAACAAAAACGCAAAATAGAAACGAAAAAAAATTCAAACTTTATTGGTTATTTTCCCGAAAAATTCGACTTACAGAAGTACGGGCCAATATTTTTGTTCGAGTTAAGGAGATTTTCGAGTTAGGGAAGTTCGAGTTAGGGAAGCAGATTTGTATGAAATTTGCTCAGTAAACGCTATTGCCACTCGATTTTGTTCGAGTTAGAGAAACTTCGAGTTAGGGAAGTTCGAGTTAGGGAAGTTCGACTGTATTTTAATTAAAATTCAATTTTTTTTAACTATATAATGTACAATCTGAACAAATTTACATACAATATTTTTGTAGCTAAAAAGAGTTGTAAATATTCCTTTTACTCTTTTGGTTTTCTGCTAGTTTCCTAGTTTTGTGTCCCTAATATTTTGCCCAATTTTTGAATTATTTTATTTTTTGAAATTCGTTATCGTTAATATTTAAATTTTTGATTACTATTGAACCATGTGTTATAATATACAATTTGTTTTCTTAACAGTGTAATGGACATGTTACGTTTCCATAAGTTCACCATTGGACACGCTTGGTGCTCGGACTATGGCAATCCCTCCGAGAAGGAGCACTTTGACAATCTTTACAAGTTTTCGCCCCTGCACAATGTCCACACTCCGAAAAACGAAAGCAAAGAATATCCATCGACACTGATTTTAACTGCAGATCACGATGACCGCGTCAGTCCATTGCATTCATTGAAATTTGCCGCTGCATTGCAAGATGCTGTACGCGAATCGGAAGTCCAAAAAAATCCGGTGCTGCTGCGCGTTTATAAAAAAGCTGGTCACGGTGCCGGAAAGCCAACATCCAAGAGAATCGAGGAGGCCACAGACATTGTTACATTTATGATAAAGAGCCTTAATGTGGACGTCATTAATCTATAATCTATTCATTTGTGTACATCTTTATATGCTTATTTGCAAACATTTGCTGTCCACTAACATTTATCTGATGTGAAAATCTTTTGGACCGATAATAAAGTGCATTTACATTTGAATGATTCAGCATTGTAATAAAAACAAATAATTTTTAAATCAATTATTATTACAGAAAAAATTATCTCAGCAAGGGTGTTAGCAAAGGTATTGAGTCGGCGCCGCAATGTTAGTTGCTGGCTGTGATCTCAATGGTATTTGCACACAGATGCATGCGACGGTATCAAGTCTTTGCCGCAATGTTAGTTGCTGGCGGTGAATCTTAATGTTGTCGCACGCAGGCCAATCCCTAAGTAAAACACTCTCGAGTTGTAATTATGAACTGACATCGTTTATTGAGTTGTATGCGGTTTTAAAGGATTTCTTATGTACTAATAAACAGAGTTAGATATAGTGTTAATATATTTCTGACTTCTTCCTACTTATTGTATTGTCTTATGTATTTATTTAGATAGAGTCGACAGTTGTCTTATTTTATGTTTTGTTCTCTTTTACTCATTATCTAGTCTGATCTTATCTTATGTATTAACTATTTGACACATATCTCTTACTCCTTCTTACTCTTTGTGCTCTATGCTCTTATCTGCTCTACATATCTTTTGCTCCTTGCGTTATATGATCTTATCTGCTCCCACATGCATGCAGGCTCGCTTATGTTTATTTGATCTTGCTATTGCTGAGCGCCGGGATCTCGACCCGTGTGGTAATTCTATGCCGTCGTGACCCTCTTGTGTCACTTGAGTGTTGCACATGTGGTGGCGCATTCCGAGGGATGATTGAAAACTATGTTCATTTATGAACATTTTGCGGGGGGCCATGCATAAGTGGCTGTTGTTGGTGGTGATCCGAAGACTATATTAATATTTGTTTATCTATCTTAAATTTCCTTATTATAAACATTGTTCCTAAAGCTATCATTCCAATAATTATTTGTGTTAAGGAGGTGTGTCCTGATACATGGTGACATTCACTGTTTCTTAACTTAAAGTTATACAGTTTTTGTTCTTCTAATATTCTCTTTATAATATTAATTTATTCTGTATTATTTATTAACTTAATTAGTGTTGCCGCTTGATGTTACTGATCGACTTTAAGAGCAGTAAATCCTTCTTGTTGCAGCAACATGCCTTATGCTGTTATTTATTGGTGCACTTGACTGTGTTGACTTCGGCAGGTCCATTTCAGGATTGGTTCGTTGACGATTTGTAACAACCAAGTGTTCCGGGATTGCAGCTGAGTCTACATGTCTTCGGTTGCTAGACTCTTCCAGGGCCAGTTTCCCTTGCATTGCCAGTGTTTCTTTTGGTTTCTTCTTTTTCCATCTACTCCGGCTTCTAACTTTTGTGACTCTTTTTGCCATTTTAGCTAAGTCTATCCATTTTTGCCAAAAGTGTGTTTTCATATTGGATACTAATTTCCAACGATCCGTTAACCAGATTTTCTTATCGATTTGACTTTCGGTCATTTTCAGCATCGGAACGTCATCGAATTCCTTGACCATCGGATATAATGGTCGATAGTTCATTATAGCTTCAATTTGTGCTAGCATGTCCACGTATTTGAGTGTGCTGTCTTCAATTCCTCCGAAGTGAGGACTTGCCGGCGGGATAAATTGACATTCTATCCTTTCCTTTTGCACCTTTTCCTTTTGGTGCTTGGTTTGCTTCTCTGTGACATTGTCCAAAGTGGTTTTTTCTCTGTTCTTTGGTTCCTTCTCGGCCTCTGCATCTTGTTCCGCTTGCTCCTGTTGTACGCTTTTATCGTGCTTGGAGTCCTTAATTTGTTCGATCTTTTTTTGCTGTTTTAGTTTGTTTTGTTCTGCTTTACGTAGCATGCGTTCCTCATTGGTGCGTCCTTGTTTTCGCAACTCCAGGGTTTGGTTTTCATTCTCTCGATCCTTTTGCGAGACGGTTTTCTTGGTTTCCGCAATGCCTTGGTGATCGCCGTTGTCTGTATCATTTTCGGCATGTCCAACGCTATCCATATCTTCGCCTGTCTCTTGCTCGTTCATCTTCTGCTCCTGCTTGTCATCTTTTTTCTGTTGCTTCTGCACCTGATCTGCGGTGTGGAAAACAGATTCAAAGTTGTCTTCCTTGTTGGATTTGTCCTTTGATTGTGTGAGTTGCTCTGTTTTCTCTTCCCTTGTCTCTTCGATTTGCTCTTTTTTATTATCAATTTCACCACGTGTTTGTGTTTCGGGATACTTTTTCATAAATTGAATATATTGTATTCTTCGCTTACTATCTTTTAATCTATTTTCTGAGTTTAGTAAACGTTCCATTTCCATTTTTTCTTGGTTGAGCTCTTCATAGCGAATTCGCATCGACGGCGTTGCTTGCCCATGGGATTTCAGTTCTTCGAAGACTTCTGTTATGCTTTCGAAATCTTCTTTCATCTCGTCCAGATCGTTTTGGATTTGTTTCGGATATTTCCCAGCAATGTTCAATGTTTTTTCCATCGTATATACCGCCCTGTTAAAATTTTCTATCCGAGTCTCATTTTTTACTATTTGTATTGCTCTTTCGATGATTTTCTTATATAATTCTGACGTTATTTTATTTTTTATAGCTTGAGTTCTACCGAAGTCTCCATTCATAAAATAATCTGATCCCCAAAAGTATACAAATGTATTTTCCTCTAGAATTTGATGTTGTTTCTTGAACAATATCCATTTCTCTTGAATTTTTGTTGTCCAATCCAAACTTGGGCATTCGTCCTTTATTATTTGTTCGCTCCAGCTTTTTAATTGCGCGTGTATGGCAAATTGACTAGCCTCCACTGCCTTGAGCTGCTCGAGAGTATAAACCATTTTGTATGTTGTTTTTATTTTATTATGTTTATTTTTAACAACTCCTGTTGTCCATTTGATTTCCCACTTCTTTCCCACGTCGCTTTCTTCTTCAACGTCCAGATGTTATTACAATCTAGCTGTTGCCTTCACTTTATTTTTAGAAACTCCTGTTTCTTTTGTAGTTTTGTAGTTTCTCTGTAGTTTTGCCGAACCGCTTTTTGAGGGTTGTTTTTACTTTTTTCTCGTGTTTCTGTTCCTGCTAATTCGTTTAGCAACTAAACGTTAGTTTTCGCATGCTATTGCGCCGTTTATCTTGGTTCCAAACGTGATTCCGCGCAGCTCTTTACTCGTCGTCCAGCCTTGTTCTCCCACGTCGATTACTTTGTTGCGCCGTTTATCTTGGGTTATCAACCCTGATCCGCGCAGCTCTTTACTGCGTCGTCCAGTCCCTTGATACCCACGTCGCTTACTTGTTGCGCCGTTTATCTTGGGTTATCAACCCTGATCCGCGCAGCTCTTTACTGCGTCGTCCAGTCCCTTGATACCCACGTCGCTTTCTTTTTGCTGGTCAGCTCTGATCCCACGCAGCTCTTTCTCCTGCGTCGCCCAGTCGCTGATTCCCGCCGTTAAATACAAATTTTTCTTTTATCGCGCCGTTTATCTTGGGTTTCCAACACTGATTCCGCGCAGCTCTTTACTGCGTCGTCCAGTTGTTGTTCCCACGTCGCTTACTTGTTGCGCCGTTTATCTTGGGTTATCAACCCTGATCCGCGCAGCTCTTTACTGCGTCGTCCAGTCCCTTGATACCCACGTCGCTTACTTGTTGATCAGCTCTGATCCCGCGCAGCACTTTTCCTGCGTCGTCCAGTCGCTGATCCTTTCCGTTCAAACTTTTTCTCAGCTTCAATGCTGATTCCCTCGCCGCTCTAATTCCAGCGCCGCTTGTTGTTTTGTTGCTCCACCGCCGTTCGTCCAGTCCCACGCAGCAGTCGAGCGTTGTGGCAGGATATTATTTGATTTGTTTTATTATTTTTATCCCTAACTTTGCCACGAAGCACGACAGGTGCTATCTATGGACTTGACCTGCGCGATACCGATTAAAGTATCTGCTACAGTTGGCAGTCACAGAGCTAGATTGCTCGAAGGACCATATGTTAGCAAAGGTATTGAGTCGGCGCCGCAATGTTAGTTGCTGGCTGTGATCTCAATGGTATTTGCACACAGATGCATGCGACGGTATCAAGTCTTTGCCGCAATGTTAGTTGCTGGCGGTGAATCTTAATGTTGTCGCACGCAGGCCAATCCCTAAGTAAAACACTCTCGAGTTGTAATTATGAACTGACATCGTTTATTGAGTTGTATGCGTTTTTAAAGGATTTCTTATGTACTAATAAACAGAGTTAGATATAGTATTAATATATTCCTGACTTCTTCCTACTTATTGTATTGTCTTATGTACTTATTTAGATAGAGTCGACAGTTGTCTTATATTATGTTGTTTCTCTTTTACTCATTGTCTAGTCTGATCTTATCTTATGTATTTACTATCTGACACATATCTCTTACTCCTTCTTACTCTTTGTGCTCTATGCTCTTATCTGCTCTACATATCTTTTGCTCCTTGCGTTATATGATCTTATCTGCTCCCACATGCATGCAGGCTTACTTATGTTATTTTGATCTTGCTATTGCTGAGCGCCGGGATCTCGACCCGTGTGGTAATTCTATGCCGTCGTGACCCTCTTGTGTCACTTGAGTGTTGCACATGTGGTGGCGCATTCCGAGGGATGATTGAAAACTATGTTCATTTATGAACAAAGGGTCTTGTTAATTTACAGATTTACAGAAGGAATTATAAGCTTGTCATGTAGCAAACTATATATTATAATTCCAGATCAGTAGAACGAGCTGAGTCGATATAGTCAAGTCCGTCTGTTTCTATGCAAACTTGTCTTTCTGCTTTGAAGCTACAGTGGCTCACAGCATGATTCGTGCAAGGGTAGAGTCCGATATTTACTCTATATATGAAGGCAAATACTTCAGCACTTTGAGTGTCCACATATTTATTGAGTTGAATGTATATCGGATCCAGCCGGGATCGATATAAAATACAACTGCCATAAGAACAATGAGTAGATTATTCGTATAAATTTGATGTTGTCTTATCACTGCGGACGGCAGTCCGTGCTAGGGACGAAAGCAGCACGAAGGGTGCGAAGGGCGACTAGCAATATATATAGGAAGAATGGAAAATTGCTATGACCGCCCGATCAGGTCGAGTTATATACCGATCGAAAGGTAAACTCACTCACTCAAAGGAAACTCACCTGTGACGTGAGATAAACAGGTGTTAGTGGGAGGGGCAAAATTTAAACGATTGAAGCAAGTTTTTTAATTTTTTAATATTCGAATCAAAAATACGCATCGAATGACACCTCGATCATCAATAACATCCCCTGGTTTAAGAGATAATCAATTTTGCAATTTTTAGTCGGCTGCCGAAAATTAGATGAAAAGTCTGTCTGTTTGTTTGGATCAAATCGTTGATATAGCTTAAAAGGGTAAATGAGGACTTGTTCCCGATTAAAAATCTAGAAACGTTTGTTCTAAGATTTTTTAGAAAGTCGCTAGTTTAGACCCGCTAAAATTAAAACCCTCACCCAAACGATAGAAGCTACAGTTTTTTTGGAAAAACGCCCCTAACGATTTTTTTTTAAATTTCAAAATATTGTAGTTGTAAATTTTTCGTTTTTTCATATATTCAACAACAATTTTTGCCGGTGGATTTGGAAGATATTACCTATTAACTGAATATATACGTTTTACATAGAATTCGAAAAGGACAGCAGCAACAAAGTTCGCTAGGCAATTATTTTCGTAAAAATATTTTTTCTTTTTCTGATAATGAAAACATGATTCTTTGAATATTGCTAAAAATTGCTAAAAGACCACTTTTTGTGTAAAAAGTAGGAAATAGGGGTTAAAATATTCAATTTTCCAATTTTCAAAAATCATAAAATATACTAGCAAAATTGTTTTCGAAAAATATTTTTTTGCGTCACTCTTAGAATTGTTTGAAGAATTTTTCTGCATCAAAATATGTATTTTTTGTAATAAATCGAGGAAAAAAGTTGAAATATAGAAATTTTTTTTAAATTAACAATTTTCAATGGGTACTTAGTGGGTTAAGAAAAGTTTTGCATAATTCAAACGGAATTTAAACGACCTTTCTAAATATATCTTTTTAACTATGAAGTTTTTCTGGCGAGTGTACAGGGTGGCGCAAAAGAAGTCATCCGATGTGGTTTGGCTCTCATTTTTTTTCTAAATGAAAAATTTTGATTCTGTTTTTTGATTATGTTTATTCGAACCTTAAGAATTTTATTGGTTTAGGCGAGAAGATGACATCGGCCAAGTGTTCGCTGCCAGAGCTCATGACCGTACGCCCGTTTTATGGCATTTTCCATCATTTTTGCCAGAACTTCGGGCGACAGGTTCTCGCATTCCTGGCGAATATTTTCCTTAAGGGCTTCAAGAGTTTGCGACTTGTTGACGTGAACCTGCGACTTTAAAAAAACCCCATAAAAAGAAGTCTGGAATGGTTAATTCGGGTGATCTGGCCGGCCAGTGCAAATATCAAAAACGAGAGATAAAGTGGTTATTATTATTACATTATTACAATTATTCTGCGTTCTTGCGGAGTAAACCGATTCATGGCTGGTCGATTTGTATTCTGCATTTGTTTACTTCACAAATTTCAAAACCGAATTGACATTTGACGCCATTTGCAAAAGATATAGCGCTTTCCAATAGGGTGATTACTTTTGCGCCACCCTGTACATAGCGGTCATATAGATAGGTCGAAAACACAAAAGCGTGTCGATGATTGCAGATTAGAATCCCATCTGGCAATTAAGTTGGTTATAGCCTCATTCAGGGTTTCTTTTCATATTTTTGAACGTTGCTCTAGAAATTCACCGACAACTATCCGAAGATAGCCCATTTAATACGAAATTAACATGTGTTTAGAAAATAGTGAACTGTCAGTGAAAATGTGCTTTCTATTTAGAATTTGCCCATCTACGAGTGTTGCCCGTCTCGTTTGGTGTAATACTTTGATTAGATTCAGCTCGACAACACGTATTCGTCGGGTTCAAGATCTCTTCAGCGCACAATAAGATTAGAACGTAACTCCTTTCATTTAAAACAAACTTTATATTTACTTTGTAATAAGAAAATGTTTCAAAAATGTTCGACAATATTTCAGGCTTATCAATGCATTTTATTGATTCAATTACACTGTTTTTTAAATTGATGCCTCACTTAATACGCCGTCCGTCCCACTCTACTTTTCTTCTGGTTTGCTGAACACAAAAGTCAAGTTACATTTGCCGCAGTAGTGACGATCTTCGTGAGCAGCCATAAAGACTCCAGCACCACAGTTCTCTCCGGGGCACTCACGTCTCAGACGATGAATCTTGCCGTTCTCGTCCACCTGTAATATACACAAGAACAACAAGCACAAATTATGTTGAGTAACCAAATTGAAACAGATTTGACCTGAGCACTTCCAAACCTAACAATTAAGTCAATAAGCCCAAGATCAAGACTCAAGAATTCCAAGAACAGATCAAAGTATTTAGACTGTCACTGTTCGGATTATTGATGGATGGATGATGTACCTTGTAGTATTTCAAGACAGCTAGCTTGACCTTCTTCCTCTTGTGCTTGATCTTCTTGGGTGTGGAGTAGTTCTTCTTCTTGCGCTTCTTGGCACCACCACGAAGGCGGAGCACCAAATGCAATGTCGACTCTTTCTGGATGTTGTAATCGGAAAGAGTGCGGCCATCTTCCAGCTGCTTGCCAGCAAAGATCAAACGTTGCTGATCTGGAGGAATTCCTTCTTTGTCCTGAATCTTGGCTTTGACATTTTCGATGGTATCCGACGGTTCGACCTCAAGAGTGATGGTCTTACCCGTTAGGGTTTTGACGAAGATCTGCATCGTACACTTTTGTCACCAACTGCAAAATATATATTTGAGAATCAAAACATGAATTAATACATATTAATAAACACTTAAACTAATATTGTAACTTTAAACTATACACAAATGAAACACATGTACGTTTATTTTTTTTTTTATATTTATTTTTACTACCAATTTGTTTTGTTTTGTTAGGAAATCACTTAAAATCTATTCACACAAGTAATACAGCATTAATAACCCCATCGTTCTCGGGATTGTTTGTTACTTGCGCGTATTTACCCCAAACAACTTTGCCAGTTTGTGTTACCAAACCGAGCTCCGAGATGTTTACTTCAATTACTGTACCCTTGGTGATGACTCCCAACGATGTGAACATTGGCGAGCTTGGATTCTTCTTAACTCCAATGATGGGCAGATGAAATGTTGCCTTCAACTCCGGATGCGTTACATGCGCCTTCTTCATGCGCAGCGCCATTGGACGAATGAAGCGTTCAAACTTTGGTGGTTTCCGTGTAAAGTTCTCGCCAACAAATGTGACTTTTGTGACCATACGCTTCCAGGCCTTTCGCTTTGTTTTTCCCGTTTTGAGAACTTTGAATACCTCGGCATCTGATTGAGCGCGTACTTTTGGTATGGGTACATCCCACTTTCCGGCCTTTTCCTTTCGCTTCTGCTTGATCATATTGGAAAGGACCTTGGCACTCGACTGGATGCCTCTGTCCAGCAGGTAATGTGGCAGCGCTCCATCTTCAACCTTTTCTTCCTGCTTCTTCACCTTCTTCTCTTCGTGCGCTTGAATCTTTTTCTTGATCTGAATCTTTTCATTGCGTCGCTCCTTATTAAACAGCTTGGCCTTGATACCACGCAGCTTGCGGGCTTTGCGTGCACGATCCTTTGGAAGACGAGCTTCCTTCTTGCGTTTCCGCTCTTCATAATCAAGTCGTCTACCGTATAACTTACGGTGACGATCCATATACTCATTTTGCGGCATGTTGGATGTGTCTTCTGCAGACCTGCAACATTCAATAATATTGATAATATATTACATTTGCAAAATACATGTATGTGCACTGTGAATTATCAAAAGTACATACATATATACGTACATAGTAATTGCATATTGCATACATAATTGGATTATTACTTTTGACGATCCACAAGTGACATATTGGTCGTACTCCACCACTCACCTTTGTATTTATGTAAGTTGCATATGAATTCAATTTATTATTTTCACACAAGTTGTATGTATGTACATATGTATATATTTTCAACTACATTTAAATCATAACCACATGCTGCAATGGCGGCACGAAGTCATGTAAAAATAACCCGAGTGCGTAAAGACGAGAATTTGAAAAAACCTTACAATTAATATACACTAATCTAAATTTAGCTTATTTCAGATATATTCTCGTTCTTTTCTTTAAAAGTATCACAATTATTTACCTTATTAACTACTAAATTAACAATGAGAAAAATTCACCCACCTTAGTCTGGCAAAAGTACGATAGGAAAGAGTGTAATACACGCGGCGTAGACAGGAAATGGAACTGACAGCAAGCAGAGTTGCTTTTGAGTATTTATCAAATGAACTAGTCTGTAAGAAAGAACTACCCAAACAATAAAAAACCTCAGGAATGTCGGAATGAAACATAAATACAATGCCAATATTTCTTAATCGAATCCATTGGTTAAAAAAATTATGATTAAATTATTTAAATTGCTATGTCAAAGGTTTGCGCATAAGATCAACCTTGTAATTCATTTAAATCTTCATAATATCTGCAGTAAACATTTAGTTAAATTTGGGGTGCAAAGGTCTCTTTCTCCGTTAGTCTTTTACTATCAAATGGGAATTTAAGTTTTTAAGAATAAAGTATTATACGACTTCAGCTAGAGCTAAGCTTAGTGTGGAGACTAAAAGTTTACGCCGACGTAAAGTGCTCAATATTTCGCTGTCGACGAGTAGAAAGACAGTGCAATACAACACGAAAAGATAACAAAAAGTTTAGTGGTTACTCTATGCGTCAACTGTAGTCTGTTTTAAATTTGTACATACAGAGATAATTTGGCTAAAACGGGGAAAGAATAGGCAATTGAAAATTTAAATTAGAGTTAGTATAAAAGAAGTATTCGATAGCACGCAAACACAGCGCGTATTGGGTGCACCCATCTATTTTGAACTTCTTATGCAGATTCTCCATTTGAATTAATAAAAAAAGCAAAATAGTTTAATTTATTTCCATTATTATTATTATTTC
Source organism: Drosophila suboccidentalis (assembly GCA_037043435.1). Lineage (NCBI taxonomy): Eukaryota > Metazoa > Arthropoda > Insecta > Diptera > Drosophilidae > Drosophila > Drosophila suboccidentalis. The sequence continues at coordinate 71,278 of JBAMBK010002319.1, forward strand.
GTCATTTCTGACCAAATTCATATATTTGTATTCTTTCTCAGTTGTGTGCCTCTCATTGCTCTGCTATATACAAATAGATACTTTAAAATGTTCGATGTTATTCGAGGCCAGTCAGCTGTTTACAAACAGTGCTGGCAATGTCAGTTCCTTATCGTTTTTTTTAGTCTACGGATCGACTAGCGGAGATAAAAGTCAAATTATTCTTCTTCACATTACTCCATCGTTTACATCTTTCAAGTTGTTTTAACAATTGAGTATGTATATTTTGATATTCTGAGTCAAAATATAATAAGGTTACGTGTTCACTACAGCTACCCTCTTTTCGGCTAGGTATTCAGACAGTATGAAAACAACGTCGTCGGGTAAGTTTGTCTATCACATTTTTCCTAGTTTCGTCGTCTTCTTTTCGACGGAAATCGAGAAGAACCAAACAAGATTTTTATTTCTGAATTAATAAACACAAAAACTTCGATAGTAACAGGGAAGATGGTGAATAGAATAGGACTTCTTATTCATTTAACTTCACAATCTTCAACTTTTTCTTTTTCATAATTATAAACGGTTGGAAGAACTTGATAGCATTTTTCAAGATTAAATTTTATTTATACATTAATTTTTATACATTTAAAAGAAGTTTCTTGATTTCGTCTTTTTCTGCTACGTCAACATAGCTCTGGCCATCTGGAGTTTCTCCATTTTTATCTGCACCCTTTAAAAGAAATATAAATAATTTTGAAATGTACATTTATTTTTAACTTTTATCAAGCTTACCTTTTCTAATAGATACTCAACGCAGGTTGTGTGTCCTTCCCAGACGGCAGCCAAAAGTGGAGTAATACCATGTTTGTCCTTTTTCTGTAGTAAAAATAAAACCACAATTAATTAAATTAAATTATTATTTATAATTTTAAGGTTGCACTTTGTTCAGAGATTAAAAAACATAGATTCCGAAAACTGTGTGTCTGCAAATATGTTGTAAAAGAATGGTAAAATTATTAAAGAGTGGGATATTCACTTGCCAAGGCCTTTACCTTTTACATACGAACATCTTATTCAATTTTTCTCAATGTGGTAAAACCAAAATAGCCACCTTATTATAACTTAATCATGGCCCGAGGTGAAGCGAATACGCCACCCAATATAACTTTACCATGAGACAGCCGTGACCAGTGTTGAATTTGGTGGATTCGAAAATTAGCAGAATACATGCAACGCTTTTCCGAGACACCACTGTTAATGGAGAATGGCATACCCACTTTGGGTGCCGGTAATATGAATTGCCAGTGGGTTGATAGGGTCTCTGTCAACGGTGATCGTATTAGTTACCTATGAACAACTTAGCAGCCAATTCCAAATACGTAAACATTTTCGAATCATAATTTGTTACACCATATCAAGTGCTTATAAGCTTTCTTAAACTGAGCCGACTTTTACTTGCGTATGCATACATATGTACATATATATGTATGTACGTATGTATGCATATATTTAAGTCACATATGTATGTACATACAACCTGTACACAAATATGTATGTACGTACATTCGTCTGGCAGTTGGTGATACACTTGTACGCAACTTCATAAATGCATATGACTAATGTATTAAATATGTACACAATTGTACATACGAAGATAACTTTTCGGTATGCAAAGTATTTTCACATGCTTACATTCACATCAGCTCCTAATTTAATAAGAAATTTGAGAACATTAAGCTGACCAAAATCCGCAGCATAATGTACTGGAAATCGTCCTTTGATCTCGTCGTTAACTTTCTGAGTCTGCAAAAAAAAAAACGAATATTAATCAGGCAAAAACATTAGAAGAAGTTTTCATGCCCACATCATTGCTAAACGTTGTTTGCACGGCATCTAATTCTCCATTCTTTATGGTCCAAATTATGTTTTCATTATTATCTTCGCTCATAGTTTAATTATCTTAGTTACAACTTTTAATACTTTGTCCAAATAAGAAAATAAATGCTAAAATGATTAGAGTTGTGTCGTTTCGTTCTGAAAAAGTTAAAATGAACGGGTAATTAAAATGAACTAATGAACTTAGTCAGTTGTTCATGAACTAAATCGTTCATTTCGCAGTTGGTCAGTAATTTCTTTAAAAAAAATTGTAAATTTCTTAGAGAAATACAATAAATACATGGATGTTTACCAATTTTGTTCCGCTGACGAGACACTAGCACTGATGGATGATGATTTTCTGTCAATAATATTCATAATCATAATCATAATAAGAGATAATCCGGAATCTAGTCGGCATTTGTCGTCTATTTAAAATAAAAACTTAAAACACATTTCACGTTCCACTAAAAAGAAACAGTTGGTTGTACTATTCCACATCCGTTTATCATTCATAAGCAAGCAACTGATCAGAATGACCTTCTTCTTCGTTCATGACCTTAACCATCTTGGCGTGGGCAATTTGCGTAAACATTTTGCAGAAAAAGGGCGACAACACCAAACGGTGCTCTTGCCCCTCCGCGTCCCAGATCTCCACGACATTCGTGATTTTGTGTTGAAATTATTCCAGCACTTACGAGATATGTTTCAAGACCAATTTCACAATATTTAAGCAAATTTTGTATGTTATTTTAAGCAATAAAAACACGTTTGTTTTGGAAAACGGTACAAATTGGTCACTTGTACGTGCTGGCTCAACGAGATTTGTTTCAAGACTGGCAGAAATTAGTTTTCGTTCTTGTTCTCTCCCCTTTGTTTTCGTTTCCCTTACGCTCGTTTCTTCTTGTTTCCTTAAAGTTTTCGTCCTTCTCTTTCGATGCAGGCGGAGCATGTTTCTGCTTTTTCTTATTTCTTACTCTCCTTTGAGCTCTTTTCAAAGAGCGGGCGATCTGAAAGTGGCGCATTCGAAATTTTCAAGCTAGAATTTTGAAAATTTTACCAGAATTTTTGTTGGAATTTTCTCAATATTTTAATTTTTTATATTTTTTTCAGAACTTTTTCCTAACTTCGCAACGCGTGGGCCAAATTGCACCAAACCAATTTCAGAATAAAGTTTATTATTTTAGCTAATTTTGGATTTTGTTGCTTTTTTGATTTTTGTTTTTTAAATATTTTAAATTGATTTTTGAAAATTCTAGAGATTTGACATGGGACCAAAATTTTTATCGATGTTTGTGCGAGCGAGAAAGAAAACAAAACAAAGAAAAAAAGAGCGAGAAAACGGACTAACAGAACATACGGAGGACTAACATACATTTAACAGAACATATGGAGGTGATGTTAAATTTAATACTGAAATGTTAAATGTTGGCAGTGCTGCCAGAACATGGTGGCTATCCAAATCCAAATGGCAACAACTGACCAAATGACCAACTGAACTAAATGACTGATTTAGTTCACGACTGAAAAATGAAGGATTGAACTTGGTCAGCAAATTGAACTAAAAAGCCCAACTCTAAAAATGATTGTTGATGTTATATCAAAAATTGAGATCGAATAAAATTTTGTAGCTCCTATAATTTTATTATTCAATAACATAATAGTAGAGATGCGATGCCAATTTGCCAATGATTGACAGAATATTAAGAGATTGATCAACTTGATTGAATACACAATAAATGCAGACTTACATATTTAAAAACCTTTTCTATTTTCTATGGGTGCAAGACAATGGATGTCGTACTAGCGCCATCTAGCGTTCATTTATTTTCAAGGTATTGTCTCCGCATTAAGACAGTTATCAGCTATCAGTTTTTACTGATAACAGTTTTCCCGTGCTTTTTTTGACAAATAGCAATACTTGATAAGATTAGGCAGCCTTCGGGAGAAATAACTCGGCTAAGCCCAAAAACGAAAAGTTCACTACGTTAGTTGCTAGTCATTTATTTAAGAGTGTGCATCGCCGAATTCTCTGAATTTTTTAGTGCATTCAATAATTGGTCATAAGATATCATGAAAAAAATAATACATATAACATTTCTTATAACAGTGGTGCTTCTCCTTCTAATACCTGCGAGCTACACACTCCCAGATTCCGAAAATGACGCACCGAAAGCAACAACAAATACAACAACAACACCAACAACAACTCCAAAGGTTAGAATTTGAAAAATACGCATTTAATTACTATAACTTACATTGTGTAATATGAATTATAAAATATATATGTATGTAGGCTGATTTATAAGTCTTATCACTGACTCATAACCGTGCACACTCATGTATAAATACAAATACGTCGATACTTAAAAAGATATGATAAGCTTATAGCTGTTTAATTATTTTGCCGCATATAAAAGATGACGAAGTTTCAATACCCCTTGTTTTATAAATATCTCAATTATTTAATATCCAAGTTTGAATACCGACCTTATTAAGCTTACGGTACATGGCAGCTTACTTCAAACTAACGGAAATTTTTATCTACACCTAAGCCCCGTTAGTGGTTTCTGTTTATAATTCACCTCACGTTGTCCAAAAAAAAGTTGTTATAAATTTAAAAAAAAAAAAGTACATTTTTATTGTACAAATTAATTTAAACTATTTTTATTGACTTTTTCAATTAAAATTCAAAATTGTCAATTTATTTCATTTATTTTTTTTTTTAAATCCAAGTTTATAATGAATTGTATTTTTGATTATTAAAATTAGTTTGAACTCATATATTTCAATTTCCCTTTTTTTTTAAATCTAAAAAAAAATCTTATTTTTATTTAAAATTAAATTTTATATCTTTTTTCTTCTTAAATAAAATTTGTATCTCCAAAATACATTTTTATACCAAAAATTTAATTTATATTTTCTATTTAAAGTACTAATTGTAAATTTCAATACATTTTAAAGCTTTTATTATAAAAAAAATTAATCATTTCCAATTTTGGCAAAGTTTGAAGCTAGTCTGATTATACTCCGTGTCCGTTGAAAATGGACGAAGACTGATATAATAGTTTTGTGAAATGTACGTACACGACAGAAGGAGGCGTAGCAGAACTCATACATTGTATATGGGTTAATCCAGCGTTGAGGACGTTACATTTGCACGCATATTTTCATGTTTAAGCTAATACAGATCGCGTTCTTTTAAATATATTTTAAGATAAAAGACTTACTGTTTTTTAAAAATAAAGTAAACTTGCGGAAAGTTCCGTTGCGGACAATACATGGGAAAAATCGCCCATTTTCGAACTTATTAAAATCGCTAGCACCTAAACTGCCGAACCGATCTTAATAGTGTATGGGAGAAAGTTGAAGAGAACTAACTAGCCTTTAATGTAGGTGCTTGCTTGGCCAAATCGGATAAGTAGAAAAGAAAATATACCCAAAAGTGTTGGAGTATCATCGAAAATTCGAAAAATTTCGAATATTTCGAAAACGATTCCATGAAAAAAATTGTAAGTGCCATTTTCGTGTTTAGAAGGCCAATGTCCATAAGAAAAAAATACTTTGGTTCACTTTGCAAAAAAAAGTTTTAATTTTGTAAACTAGTGTTATTAATACAGGGTTGCCCATATTCGACGGACCCATGTTTTTTTTAAAAAAATCAAAGAAAAAAATAAAAATTTGGCGGTTGGCAATGTTAATCATTTAATTTGTTCCAAGTAGATTTGTTTACATCAATTTTTGAATATGATATCTCTCAAATGGCCGCCTCTGGCGTTGATGGCGTATTGTGCCCTTTTTGCAGCATTTTCCATCGTTTTCGCCAACATTTCGGCCGGAATAGCGGCTATTTCTTCACGAATGTTGTCCTTGAGCTCTTCTACGGTCCTTGGCTTGTTAACGTAAACCTTTGACTTCAAATATCCCCACAAGAAGAAGTCAGGCGGCGTCAAATCGGGCGAACGCGGTGGCCAGTCCAAATCACCACTTTTCGACATCAAACGGCCCGGAAACAATTTCTTCACCAAACTGTGACTTTTTCGTCATGAAAAGGCACTTCTTCAATCTCCCGATCTGACATCTCTGTCAAAAGTTATGGAGTTGCCAGATGGGTCCGTCGAATATGGGCAACCCTGTATATATTAAATATCCTTTCAATATGTGTTTTATCTTAAATACAATTTATTACATATATACATTACATTACATGCATTTTATTTTGAAGCTTGAAAATGTATTATATTCAAATTTTTTACCTTTCTATATAAAATCTCGTTTATTACAGCCAAAAACAGATGTGATAGCAAGTAAAGTATGCAAAAAGTGCACTTGCGATTCGGATAACAGTCTGATAGATTGCACAAAGAAGCTGGACGATTGGTTTTCTGCTGAAGAATGGGAAATTCTTCAAAATGGAAATAAAACGTTTGAAACAATCAAATTGTCACACAACAATTTGACAAAGATTCCCGCATTGCCATCATATGGAGTGAAGAATTTGTACTTGGATAATAATCAGATTTCGACGATTACAGCTGGAGCTTTTCAAAATTTGACGGAGCTTACGAAACTTGATTTATCAAACAATCAATTGACTTCAAAGGCTTTACGACCTGATGTTTTCATGGGTCCATATTCACCACAGGATTTTGAGCCATTGAAAAACCTAAAATCACTGAATTTGGGCTACAATCTTTTGCATTCCTTGGATAATGATTTATTTGAGCATATTCCATATCTGGAGGAACTCATTCTATGCTCCAATATTTTCCAAGTGATCGATCACCAGACAGAAGCTGCACTCTCAGGATGCGTGGCATTAAAGGTAATTATTATTAAATTAAATAATTATTGAAGATAAACTAAATACATTTTCTTTTTTTTTCTTTAATGAAGGTTTTGGATATTTCGTATATGGAATTAAAAGCCTTACCTGAAACAATTCTTCATACGCCACGAGATCTTGTTACGCTTATAGCCTCCGGAAATCTATTTGATAAATTACCCAAAGCTCTTAAGTTTGCAATAAACTTGAAAACTCTTGTTCTTGATGAGAACCCCATTACGAATCTGGAGGGAGACAAGTATGTTTAAAATAAAAATAAACTTGATTAATTTCTGTACTAAATTTGAATTATTTTCAGTGTATTTCCTGCCATGACAAGTTTAACATATCTTAGTCTCTCCTATATGCCCGACATCTACAAAATTGGACCAGGTGCACTGAGCGAACTTCAAAGTAAGATAATACTAATTTAAGTTTTTAAACTTTATATATTTTAATTTCCTTCTCCTTATAGATCTTACTGAATTAATTTTGAATGAAAACACACATCTTGCTGAAATCGATAGTCGTGCTTTGTCAAAGAATATAACAGGAGGCGACTATTTGGACTATCCACCACTTGAGAAGGTAGACATTCAATATAGTAATCATATGATTATTTATCAGTAATAAGATTCTTTTCCTATTCTAGATTTATATAAATAATTGCAACCTTACTGTGCTACCCAAAGCTCTAATTGTTCGCTGGGATAAATTGCACGCTCTCGATCTGCGTTTTAATCCATGGATTTGCGATATGTCTAATGAATATTTGATTGAATACGTAATTCAACATGTGAACAAAACAACGCCAACCTTAACAACAGGTGTTGTTTGTGATTTTCCAAGTGAACTCAAAGGTGTTGAAATTCTAAAAGTTTCTAATGAAAAATTGATGAAATCTTCACAGTCGGGAACCAGTTGGATTTGGATTGGTTTACTAACCGTTTTATTATCAATACTGGTTGCCTTGATGGGTATTGTAGCATATAGACGGGGATATTGCGGATTGGGCAAGAAAAAGGAGGCAGCTAGACGAGCATTGTATAGTCGAACAAGTTTTAACGAAGATTTTCATATATAAATCCTGTTAATGTATGTAACTACAACTTATTTCCTTCAATAAATACCTATTTAATAAAATATAATAAAATTGTGTATTTTTAACAAGCTTATACATTTTAGTAGCTTTATTAATTTCTCTCGTTAGTAAATAATTGTATTTTTAATAAATTGTATATTTGGTTTTTTTTTTAAGATTTTTCTTTTCATACTTTTAGAAAGTAATTATACATTTTGTTCGTATATTAACAAGCACTTACTATATCGAAATAGTAGTTATGAGTGGATAGTTTTAAATCGAGTGTATACAAAAAAAGTTCTTTGCGTATGTGTGTGTGTATACATGTAGTTCAAAAAATATTTTACAAAAAACAATTGAAGATTATTCTCTAAACTTAATGTGCAAAATAAATACATATTGTATGTAAGGTAATAGCTTTACAGGTCTTTTAAGTTACATTTGATTTTTTTCTTGTTTTGTTTTGTATTTTTAATTTCACTACCAATAAAATCAACAACAATTCCCATGCACGTAATAAACTTTGATAAATGTGCCTTTTACACTTACTTCGACACATAATTAATTTAAAAATACTTTTCTCTATATAATATATTATTAAATATATATGAATTGCTAATTTGTAAGGTCAACATTGTATATATATCAAATATGCAAATATGCATATAGTGTGTTCAGTTAGTCGATTATTGTATTACAAATCAGTACACGTGGATTGTTTCTTCCTATGGATGATATTTTGTTTTTTTTAAGTTTGTTTTTAGTGCAAAAAATATTTAGTCATATCGATAACGAAAATTTACAGGACACGTACACAAAACGATTAAACATTATGAAAAATAAATTTGTATACAATATAACAATATTGTGCCAACAATAATGCCGAGTATATTGGTACATATTTGACTTCGTTGTGCTTTTGTAGATCTTTTCTTTCTTTTTTTTTGTCATTTTTCTACGCTGCTTTTTAGGGCATTCCTGATAGGCCTGTCAAGTTGCCTCCAACAAGATGCTGCTGTTGCTGCTGTTGATGGATAAGGTTGACTCGTGCTCTTTGCTGTTCAAGTCGTTGAACAGTCGCTGTCAAATGTGAATTCTCCACGTATAAATCCTTGACAAGAATGTCAGCATTCTGCAGACGTTGCGTCTGATCGGCAAGCATAACAGTCTGCGCTTCTATCCGACCATGCAAATCATTGAGATCCACTTGATGCTGTCGCCAGGATTCTATGAAAGATATTTTAACATATATTTTATGATCAACTTAAACATTTCAAAAATAATTTTTGATGTCTAGACAAGGTCTCAGGTAATTATTTGAGAGATATTTATAAGTAAAAAGTATAAAAACTAATGTTAATCTTTAAAATATTTATCTCTAAGTAAAAATTTTAACTGGACTATGAAAACGCTGGCTAAAATTTGGATAAATGTAATTAAGAATATGAAAATAAAAAGAAAAAATTTTAAAGGCAAGATCAGGGCTTAAAAATTGAATAACTTTTAATAAAATACTTATGATTTTGAATTTTCCAACTTGTGAAACAAAAAAAAACACATTTTTTTAATTCATGTATAACGTTTGCGGAATGAAATACGAACAAAATTTAATATATTCTCAATAAGTTCCAATAAGCGACAGCGCACTATAATAAATGGTACTATTTTAGCATGCATTGAAACAAAAATTAGCTTTCTAGATAATGCACAGTCGCGGCAATGTCTCTGAGTACAGCAGAGCGTCGAAAATTGATTTGCACATATTGCGCAAATAACCCATCTCAGCCGAAAAATTAAATTTTTCATTACTTTTCTGCTATGGGCTTCAAGAAAACTTTTATTTATAAAGTAATTTCGGATGCTCAGAATGGAATAAAAATGGATAGAGCCCCTGAATCCAGAAAAAAATGTCCAAGTTAGAGTCAAATAAAAGGCTGAAATTGTGGATCGCACAGACAAATCGAGTCGTGCGTTTCCCAAAAAATACAATGTGAGCGACAAAACTGTACGTATAATATATTAAAAAAAACTGTTCCTAAAGTCAAAGAAGCACAGAGAGAGACAATCAAACTTCGGCTGCGTGCGCTTTCTAGAAATTTGTTTTCTGCAAGCTGTTTAAAGATTTGCATAATGGATGATGAGATGTTTTTCACAGGATAAGGTCATGAGTGGACTCCAAAATATTACTTAAGGCTTCTTAATACTAAACCACCTGAAAATGTCACTCAAATCACAAAAAAAAAAGGTTTTATTGTGGCTGGCCGTATGCGAGCGTGGAATCAGTGAATCCGGAGGCTATACGCAAGGTACCCGAAAATATAAGGAAGGCTTGTCGCTATGGTCATGAATATTTTTGTAAAAATAGCTTATAGTCTAATTAAAAACATATAAAAACTTAAAGTTGGTCGGACTTGGAAAACATTTTTTTATATTTTGTTACAACAGTTGTTCGTATTTCATTCCGCATACGTTAGTATCAAGAGGTTTAATTTCTCTTCAAATAGCTTCTTTTAATTAAACCGTATCTTAGTACTTGAAAAAAATTCAACTAGAGTCCGAAAGAAACAAAGCTACTTTATTTAAAATATGAATAAACTCAATTTTGCCTAATTTTCTTAATTTGAGTATTTTTTTTTAAATCAATTTCCTTTATCTTTGCTTTCTGTTTTCATATCTTAATTGTTGATTTTTTAAATTTTATATACAGCTGTGTTCACAAAAATAACAGTGCAAAAAATAACTGGCCACCGTGCTTAACAGTCTTGACCGTAAAATTTGGAAGATACTCCGTATTGGGGTCAACCGACGTACTGCCTATTCCACCAAATAAGACCATTTGGACTCATCTGTCTAAAGGATATTACGCCATTTTGATATTGGCCAGTTCATAGTTGGAGTGGGAATTGTTTTCGTATAGCGGTATGGGCTTAAAGCATATGATCGATGGGACTATGGTCCTAAATGTGTACGTCAATATATTAATGAACGTTATGCCAGGTGGATTATGTTCTTAAACTGCACATTCATCGCGCTCCTCAAGCGCTGGTAGATCTTGGTCGACTCCATGCTACGTAGGTGCCAGGCTGTAATAGCCAATAAAGGATATAGAACCAAGTATTAGGTCATAACCAAGATGTACTTTAGTATTATTAAATTAATCAATGAGTTTTGTTTGATTTTTTATTTTTTTTTACACTGCTATTTCAGTGAACAGCACAATTTAGCGATTTTTTTTTATTTTTCATTAATATTTAAAAAATATTGGCTAAATTAAAAAAAAATATGGTAAGCTATGAGAAAATAAATACATTTAAAAATTATAAAAAGTTTTTGTCCCGTAATGGTCTCTATAATAGGATTTGTTGATGTTAAAGCTGCAGGTCATCTACACTGCTTTTTTGTGAACACAGATGTATAGTTAATATGCTTTTGATATTCTTATATATATTTTCGAAATTCTAATGTGTTGTTTCAAATACTCTAACTTACGCTGCATCAGGGACTCGGTGTATTTTTGTTGCTGCTTGATCACATTTTGCAAATGACGATTACGCAATTCTAGTTGGTTAAGTCGTTGCTGCAGCGTCGGATGAGTTGTTCGCTGGAACCCGGATTGAAAAATAGAATAACTAACAAATCGGATAACTAAATACTATATGTATGTCATCTTACCGCATAAGCCTTTTCGAGCACGGGACGCGCCTCCTGCAACTGTTGCAGTTCCATTACCAAACCGTCTCGTTGCAGGCTCAAATCCTTAATCTGCTCCTTAAGCGAGAGTTCAAAGAATTTGAGGCGCTTCAGCTCCTCCTTTAATAGGCTCGGACTGTTGCACTTCTCGTTGCTGAGGCAAGATGTTTTGCTGGTCGACACGACACTGTGCGAATCAAAGCTCTTGTTCGATGCAGTTGATGACGTCTCACAGTCCGCAATCTCGCCCTCCGACTGCGCCTGTTTGGGCTTACAAATAGGCGCCGGCGGACATGCGGACGAGGCATATGTTGTATCGATGTTTGTGGGCGATGGACCCGATGACGAACTATCTAGCGGTGTGGTACTAAAGATTGAGGTCTCCGATGTGGTAAGATTGTTTCTATAAAATTCAGTTTCATTAGCATTAATTTAAACACAAGGACATAGCACAAGTACGGTAAGATAACATTTTAAATCGAATGGTTAGAATTTAATTTAATTTAATTATTAGCAAAATATTAAAAACTAGCAATAATTCATAATTTTGTTAGCATTTGTAATGAATTTATGTCAACCGATTTTTGAATGTCCGCAAATATGTTAGAAAATTCAAGTCTCTGATATTTCTGAATCAATCTTCCTTCCATGAATAGTGTCACAATTGCAATTAATTTCTATGCCTTTCAAGGAAAAAAAGATAGGCTGGACTTTTCTATACAACTCCTGGCAATTTTTGGACGTTTTGTGCCTACGCCCTGGAAACTTGACCTTGTTTTACAACTTCTTATTACGTAGGCTGCTATATATATTTCTGGCCTAGGCAACAATAAGTGTTGCCAGGTGCAATCTGATATTTCCATTGGAAAGGTTGACATTTTTTAGCATAACATCACTCAGAACGTGTTGTCATTTAATCGTGAATTGTTAAACTTACAGAGCTTTGAACAATTCAATTCCGTTAAAAAAATGGAATTGACACGTGAGCATTTTCGTGCGATCATTTTTCACAACTTTCGACGTGGATTATCCAGACAAGAGTGCATCGATGAACTTAAGTCTTTGTATGGCGATCAAGCACCATCCTATAGCACCGTGAAAAACTGGTATAACGAATTTAATCGTGGTCGCAGTTCGCTCAACGACGAATTCCGTGAAGGTCGTCCAAAACGTCCGTTGTGCCAGAGAACATTGATGCCGTGCGTGAACTAATAATGCAAGATCGTCATGTGACATACCGGGAGATAGAGGCATCCTTGGGCATTTCTCCCAACAGCATACATTCGATATTACATAAACACCTGACCGTAAAAAAGGTTTGTTGTCGTTGGATCCCGCACAATTTAACAATCGCTCAAAAAAAGGCTCGTGTCGATTGGTGCAAAGAAATGTTGAAAAAATACGATCGCGGTGCTTCAAAAGATGTTCATAAGATCGTCACAGGTGACGAATCTTGGATCTATGCGTATGAGCCCGAAACAAAACAACAATCGACCGTGTGGGTCTTCGAAGACAGCCAAATCCAACGAAAGTTGTTCGTGGAAGAAGCACTTCGAAGCAAATGGTCGCCTGTTTCTTCGGCAAAACTGGTCATGTGGCGACTGTTCCGCTTGAGCAACGAAGGACGGTCAATTCTGAGTGATACACCACAATTTGTTTGCCTGAAGTCTTCGGAGAAATTCGAAAAACAAACAAGAGAAGACGAATCATTCTTCACCATGACAACGCGAGCTCTCACACATCGGCTCAAACCAGCGCCTTTTTGACCGGCCAAAACGTCGAATTGATGGGTCATCCGTCGTACAGCCCTGACTTGGCACCCAATGACTTCTTTTTATTCCCGCACATCAAGAAAAAAATGCGTGGTCAACGATTTTCGTGCCCAGAAGATGCTGTTGAAGCGTTCAAAAACCATGTTTTGGAGGTGTCTCAATCGGAGTGGAAAAAGTGCTTCGACAATTGGTTTGAGCGCATGCAAAAGTGTATAAATCAGGCTGGAGAATACTTTGAAAAACAATAAAACAATTTTTGATGATAAATATTCGCATTTTCATTATTAGGCCAGAAATATATATAGCAGCCCTCGTAGAATACAAAATGTGATTTGTCTACTATTCGCTTGTGAACTTTGGCTCATAAAAAACAAAAACAAGCGGAAATTATATTATTATTATGACATCCAGCTATTCTTATAATTTTGACTTAGCCCAAAAGCTTATGCACAGAAAACAAGCTTTATACAATTTTCTATGCACTATATATAACTCAGGAATTTCAAATAAGACTTCAAAAAATCAATCCCGAAAAAAAACTATGTGGACTAAAATATTTCACATATATTTTTTTAAAATAAGTATGCTGGAAAAGCATAAAATAAAATAAAAAATATAATATAATTTCATTTCAAATGAAAAATGAAGATAAGAGTTTTTATACCCTGTGCCCATTGAAAATGGTCTAAAAGGGTATATTAGATTTGTGTGATGTATGTAACAGGCAGAAGGAAGCATCTCCGACCCCATAAAGTATATATATTCTTGATCAGCATCAACAGCCGAGTCGATTGAGCCATTACTGTCTGTCTGTCCGTCTGTTTGAACGCGTCGATCTCAGACGTAGATCAAGTCTGTTTTTAAATTTGGATCGGACCATTATATCATAAAGCTGCCATAGCTGCGATCAGTCGAAAATCAAGTTATAGTAGGAAAAACTTTTGTTGTTGTTTGAGATATCTAAGCCAAACTAACAGAACAGGCATATATTATAGTCAAATACATCCTGATCCAATTTGGTTGAAATCGGACTAGCATATCATATAGCTCATTGGAACGATCAGTCGAAAATTAAGTCTCAGTATGAAAAACTTTGTTGTTGTTGATATATCTACCAAACTGATAGAACATGTATACGGGATTAAAAATCGGACTACTATATCATACAGCAAATTCGAGCGGCGTACATACATACATATTACTAGTTCTATTAAAACCAATATTATATTTTATGGAGCCTGGCGCAGGGTATCTTACAGTCGAGCAAACTCGACTGTAGCCGCACCTACCCGCGAGCGAAGCGAGCAGGGGGCGGAGCCCCAATGTTTATTTCTGATAAGAATATGAAATTTAGATGTTATTGACTGTTTTATTTAAATCGTAAAAGAAGACTGTTTAAATTATTGATAAAAAAATCAGCATCTAAAAACTATAATTGCCACACTTAAAATGTGAATGTACAAAACAGTACACAAGCAAATAATAAAATAAGGTTAAAATAAGTAAAATTAAAACATATATTTATTTATTAAAAGTACATCATTAATTTAGAGGAGACTTAAACATTGAGATACGCACAAAAGCATTGACACTGGACACCTGCAAAACATTGACACAAAGACAAGCAGAGGTAAGGACTAGTTTACTCACCGGCTGGTGGCTTTGTGTGTGGGAGATCCTCCATCCAGCAAAGCCATGGTGTTGGCGTTAGACTTCTCTGCAGCGCCTTCAAAAGATTTGAGTGGTTCTTGGATGGTGCTTTGGTGCCATAGGTAGCTAATGGGTGAACTGGCAGGACTCTGGCCGACCTGTACATTGATCTGATGAAGTGCTTCGGGATTAATCTCGCTAGCACCCGTGAGTATTTCGACACTCTCGCCAAGACGCGTGCGCAGATCCTCAACCTCGCATTGCAGTACGCTTATTTGCTGTGACTTTTCTTCCAGCATGCGAATTGAGTTATTGCGCAAAGTTGTGGCCTCTTGTTCGAGTTCAATGTACTGCTGCTCCAGCATATCGCGCTCATCAATAGGCGACAGTCGTCCATCCTTGCTAAACTGCTCCTCGTATTCGCGCACCTTTTCCATTAGTTCCGTGAACTTTTTATCGCTCTCCAGCTGCTCATCCTCATAGATGTGTCGCTCCTTTTCAAACATTTGCCGCTCCTCGCTCAGTTTTGACTGCCAGTAATCCTCGCAATCTTCGTACGCACGCTGCATTTGCTCCAGACTGCTTTCCAGCTCCTTACAGCGAGTCTCCGGCGTGGTGGCACGGCTCCCGCTCCCGCTGCCTCCACTTTTGTTATTCGCCGCTGTCTGCAACTCCTTTTCCAGCTGGGCCACACTTTGTCGCAAGTTGGCAATTTCTTCCTCATGGCTTTTACAGCGTTGCAGCTCGGAGTTGAGCGCCAACCAATCGCCGCTATTCTCGCTCACCTCATCATCTTCCGAGCACTTGCGCTGCTTCCCCAGTCGCGGACTTTCCTCAGTTATGTGCGTCTTGCTTGGCGAATCTCCTCGCCGCTTGGTGGCTAAGCCCACCGATACTGCTTCCAGATCATCGCCATCCTGTTTCTTTTTCCTCGACTTGGTGCGCGCCAAGTCAACGTATAGATTCTCAATTTCCATGGTAAGCTCATCAGTTTTGTCACGCAACTGTGCGTTCTCCATTTGCAATGCGGTCATTTTTTCAATCACATGCAGCATTTCATCATCTTCCGAGATCTTGTCCTTGCTCACGCTCCTCTCCTGCTTGACAATCGGCTGATCAAATTCGCAACTGGCCAGATCCTGATTCAGTTTAATGTTTTGCTCCAACAATTCAGTCATTTGCAGCTGTGCGTTTTGTTGCTCCGTCTCCAGTTCCGAATTCTCGTTACGCACCAGCTCCAGCTCGGTCTTTAGCTTAATCTCCTCCTGCTCTAGGCTCTTGATCTGCGCTTCAAGCTTCGCTGTCAAGCTCGTCCAATGGTCTCGGTCGTTGGTCATGCGCTGCGTAAATTCGCGAACCATACTCGCATGCTTCTGCTCCAACTGAATCACCTGCTGCTTGCAATTCTCCTCCATCATAGCATGGCGCTCATCAACCTCGGCCGCCAGCATTGCCACACGTTGATTGGCAGCCTTGTTATCCGCTCGTAGCTTCAGATTCTCCTCGTGTTGCTGACGGAATGCCTGTCGCAACGATCCCAATTCCATCGATTGCAGGGATACCAAGGCACGTAACAGATTCGTTTGCGGATCCATCTCCAGGCCACGCAACTCGTCTTCCAGCACCTTGATGAGCTGACTCAGGTTCACCTCATCCTCATCAAAGCCCAGAACGTGCAACAATCCATGACTGTTGACAATACTCGCCATTTCCCAGTTCTCGACAATACTTTGCGCACTTACCGTCTCCAGTTGCTGTGGAGTCACAATATCTAAAAATATAGATTCATAAAAATTAGTTGCCCATTAATATATATTATATATTTGATATACACTGTACACTAGGAGTTGTAGCCCAAAATACCAGATACAAATGGAAGATGTAGACGAAAGCTTAAATAGTAACATCTCTCAGAAGCGTTAATTCAACTAAAAAAGATCCTTTAAATGTCTCGATCATGTTTAATTTATTCTTAACCTCAGAGAAAGGCGTACAATAGTTCTACCTTATCATACTACAAAAAGATAACGCCCCTGACAGACAAATAAAGTGAAGTAGATCAATAAATTCCTATCAATAAATATCAATAATGTTACTAATAAAATAATTATTTGTTTGATTATTTTTCGTTGTTTTTCGATTGTGGACAATTTACAGTAAATACCTATTAATTTAAGATTTTCAAACAAGTATTGAAATTTAGAAATTTCTATTTTTTTTATAAGAAAAGTTTATTTTTATAAAATAAAACTGACAGTAAAATAAATATCTATTGGTGCAAATAGTTTCTGGCGGCTTCGATTTCTTTATTTTAGCGATTTCTGTGGCACCCCTGTATAATTGCTTATTAGGCATAATATCTTGATTAGAGCACAAACTATAAGTCGATAAAATATATATCAAATATATCTTATACATCTCACGTTTGAACGGTTGTATAAAAAATTTACATATATTAATCTTAAAAACGCAATTTGAGAGTACACAAATGATTCGAGCTTAAACAGTGCAAAACAGAGTGCGAATATGATTAAGTGGTTGGTTTGTTGTTGTTTGAGGGGGCGTGGGGTAGACAGATCTGAGGCTTATGCTTTTACAGTTATTGTTACTGTGTTTTCAAACCTTTGCAACTCAAACGCCATCCGACGCTGCAGTGCTCTAGCCGTGCTGCCTGATGATGGCCTGCAGTGTGTGAAACCAACAAGTGTTCATTATAATTATTGTGACAATTGGCAAACTGGGCTAACGGCTAAGAGTGTTTGATTGTTGTGTCCATTTCTATCTCTCTCTCTCTCTCCCTTGACACTTACCCAACGATTCCACGCTACTACACTCCTGATTCGCCGATTCTCGAAGATTACTTCGATTGCGACCATTGCCGACCTGAGTACCGACTGTCATTGATGTCGTCGCAATTGTCGCGGAAGGCAGCATTTTAAATTGAAGATTCTTTCGCGCTGGCAACGAGGCACAGCGCTTCAGCTTGCTGCCACTTGTGTGGATGGAACGCATTCGCCGGCTGCCTGGCAGATCGCTTTGCGACGATGAACGTTGCACCTGTCAAATAGAAAAGCATTTTTAGTTCAAGTACTTGTCTTCCTCTTGTGAATTCTGATTACTTTTCTAACAATTACATAAAACTAAGAATTCAATTTAAAGAAATCATGGAAAACAAGACTCAGTGTACAATATTTAGAAAAATATAGATCGTAAATATTAGGAAAGTGTATATGTGAACTTTTACAGACAATGTGCAATATCAGAATTTTGAAGATTTTCCTAGTTACTAAATATCAACACTTGTTTCAAATTGTACAGGTAAAAATTGTATATATCGGAAAAAGGAAAATGAATTGTAAAAGCAGATAGCTTTTCATACACTTGGGGAATCAATCCTATCATTAAGGGATTCTGACTCACTTGGGCTATCTGTTCATTGCAGCCATTGAGACTTCGGTGCGGATCTTCTGGATCTGTATTGTCGGAATCCGTTGCCGAAAGCGCATTGAGACCAATATCCTGATGCGGCCGTGAACGACGTCCGTATTTCTTGGTGCCCACTATCAGTTTGGGCGAAACCTCACGATCGGACGCCTCGCCCTCGGGCGGACTCTCAATATATGTGCTGGTCGGCTCGTCACTGATGACTAGAGAACGCTCTAGAAAAAAAAACAGTTCATTAGCTCATTACATATTAAAATAACTGATGTTTCTTAATTCATTTCTTGAACATATTGAATAAATTAAGCTTATTAAAATGTAATTTTTACGTATTAATAAAAAAAAATAAAGTTTTTTAGAACATACGGCAACAATGCAAGTTTTTGAATGCCAACAGATTTTTATTTTTCTTTATCAGGGGTGCCACAGAAATCGTTTCCGCTTGAATTTCACATCAATTTCATTCCGCTGTGCCACAAGTCAATTCGCAGAATAATTTTGGGCGGAACAAACTAAAGCTAAATCCGCTGGCGTCCGATGCTGCCACCTAGTCCGATTTAAATTTTCGAAGTCAGGGTCAGCGATGCCACATTTTTTAGTCAGAATTCGATGTAAGGTATTTAAAAAATATATATGGAACTACTTCAGTTTGCTTTAAATTAGGCATTAAAAAAATTGGTCTTTTGAGGTAAATCAAGTTTTACCGAAAAACCTTTAGCTTATTGTGCAATTTGTGAAAACATTTTTGACGAAGAGTTGCCAGACTAAAGGCGTACAATTGCTAGAGTTTTCGAGTAGCTTTTATTTTCTCGCGCCAGTTACTTTAAAATTATTTTTTAGCTAAGCAAAATCAATTATTACATAAAAAAAATTAAATTTTTTTTCAGCCCTTAGTAGCCTAGTTCGAAAAAGTTGGTGAAAATGCTAAAAAAAAATTAACCTCGGAGTTCTATTTCGCTTGCGATATCTGTGGTACCCCTGTATAGCTTCAAATTTAATATAGATTAATTTAATTGTTACTTTTAACTAATGGGGAAGGATCTTATTTTATGTTCCACAAAACAGTTTTTAATATCGAATAATCTTAATTCTTTACCAAAACTACAACAATGGAAGGAACGGTTTCCTACGTAAATAACTAAATAAAGTGCTTAAATATTATTTCCTTTAATTTTGAAGTGTTTAGTTTACCAAAGCGAGCAGCCAATTTTTCGATGATCGGATCGGAGCCCTTTTTCTGCTTATAATACAGCCGTGTGCCCATCTTGTCACTGTTAGCTTCTAATTACAACTGATGTAATTGACACGCAACGACCAATATTTATATGTAAATTGTTATACCTGACCGGCTTTCCAAATACCTGATGCAGGTAGTCGGTTTTCCCGATCCCTATCTCATCATCATACCATCATAAAACATTTTCATCTTTTATGATTAGCAGATGACGCCTGAGTTGTTAATCCTTACCTTTTAATCCAGATGATGTTGCCAATCCAGACCGTGTTGTTGAGCCGTCAAATTCCGTACCTAAAAAATTCAGCAGGGCCTCTTTGAACTGCTCAAACGATACACCCAGTTTGGGGCTACTATTCGAGGTTAGACTGGATATCAGGGCCGAGCCCTGATCGCGAAGCTGGAGGAGTTGGCAAAGTCGAGTGAGGGAAGCTTCATCGAGCAGACCTTTGTTTTGTTGCTGAGATGTATCACAGCTTTGGAACATTTGATATAGTTTCTGCTCATATGGATCGGCCGACACTTCCATTATCTATGCCGTCGTGAATTCAGTTTCTAGCCGTTGCTAAAAAATTCATAAGTAACATTTATTAATGTTTAATAAAATAAATATGTAAGAATCTAAGCATATTGAGGATTTCAAATACCCTTGCAGATTTATTATTTACAAAATTCTAAGAAAGTATCGATGACTAAATACCCTTGCAGTTTGTTATTTTTGTTATGTTATGTCCGATCTGAACTAAATCCGAATAATGTTTTAAGAATTACTAAAACAAAGACAAACAAGCTAAGAATACAATTTAAAGACTCGCAATAAAGACATAAATTGTATGTTACAGGGAGAAGGCAGCGTCCCTATTAAAAATATATATTTTTGATAAGCATCTGTAGTCGAGTCATTTTAGCCACGTACAGTCACTCAATAAAGTTTGTATACACCCTAACTTTGTCAAATTTTTGTATAAGAAATGAATTTCTTAAAATTATCTTATATTCACTTAAACTCCTTTTGAATGATACAAAAATTTCTTTAACCCATTAAGTACCCATTGAAAATTTTGAAATTTTGTAAAAGTATACTTTTTCAACTTTTTTCCTCGGTCTCAAACAAAAAATGTTTTGCTGCAAAAAAATTATTTAAATAATTCTAAGAGTGACTGCAGATTTTCAAAAATCTCTTCGCTAGTATTTTTTATGATTTTTAAAAATGGCTAAAAACGACTATTTTAAGAAATTTTACAATTTTTAATAAGTACCTAATGGGTTAATGAAATTTTTGTGTCATTCAAAAGGAATTTAAGTGAATATAAAATAAGCAGATCCTGGGAAGCATTTATCAGACCATACCAGACCATAATCGACAGTTTTTAAGTAAGCGAAACATTCAGCAAAGGCTTAAACTTGCTAATACGCACCTACTACTCGAAAATTGGAAAAATAAGCTCTGGTTGGACGTAACGAAGATCAATTTCATTGGATCAGATGGAAAACGACATGTTAGATGTCGTAAAGGCAAAGCTTTTGACCCCAAATACACAATTAAGACTGTGAAGTACGGCGGCGGTTCGATTATGGTCTGATAAATGCTTCCCAGGATATCTGTTGCAATAGATTATCTAGAGATCCTCCAGACTACGATTCAGCCATTTGCTGAAGAGGAAAAGTCTTTACTCCCACTTTAAAGCAAGACAACGACTGTCTCGGATTTGTCTCGAAAATATAGGCGACATGGAATCACCTGCACATTCTCCAGACTTAATTCCCAGAGAGGACCTATGGGGAGCTTAAAAGCGGCCATTTAGTTTAGGCATTAGGGCCTGACAAGTCCAAAAATCAGCAGGTGCTCTCGGGGCAGGTGTAAAAGGCTTGGTATGGCATTTCTCAGGAAAACTGTGCCAAACTTGTGGACTCCATGCACCCAAGATGGTCTGGAATATTAAAAATGATAGGTGCTACCACAAAATATTGAAGTTTTTTAAAAATAATAAGTAAAAAACAAAAATTTTATGCTTGATGTTCTTTGTCCCTATTTTTTCTGCCAGTATGAACTTCGGAAATTTATGATTTTTTCTTTTTTTTTTCTTTTTAATTATAATATGTATTGACTAAATTCTTGTTATACATATTTAGATACAAATACCGATTAGTTATTAAGTCTAAGAGCTAAAATGCATTGGATCTTGCAAATATGAGAATAATATTGAAAATAAGCAGAACATTTTTTTGTTCCTATTAATTCTGCCGCCACTGTACATCAGGTTATGGAGGCTCAACTGTATATGTGTAATTCTCCCATGTCGAATGCGACATTCGTACGCATTCAAAGTGAAATAAAACATATGCCAAAGCATTATTTTGTTGTGACAAAAGGGAAAAGTTATAGGTATTGATTAGCACTATAATTGGTGCTAAAGCTGATTTTGGGAAATTGTTCGTTTTCAAGATAATTTAAAAAAACCAAGGCACGCGACTCAGATAGAAGTCGTTTTTTCGGCGCCCAGTTCTAACACTGGTTTCGGCAAAACGTGAACGAATATTTTGATGCAATTTATTTTGAAATGTAATGTATTCATTTATCTAAAAAATGCTTTTAGTTTGATTTAAAAATATTAAGTAGTTTTTTTTAAAATGTAATTTGAGTCACTGTCGCATGCGACATGTCGCACGTGACATTTTTTTCCACAAAATATTTCTGTTGTTTCTGTCCCTCTTTTTTTAAATTATATATCGAAATCAGCCCGAAAAACTTATTAAAATTAAACTTTCAATATATTTCTTTGAATTAAAATGGTTTATGTTTCAATCTTACTATCTTACTTAGTGTAATCGATAGACAACAAACGGTCCATTTTGGAAATAAATTTTTAAGAAAATTGACATAAATATGGAACAAGTGAATTTATTCCAATATAGAATCTTAATGTTCATCCTATTGTATTTCTTCTAGCGTATATTGCTTAAATAAATAACTTGAATACATTTTTGAAAGAAAATTTCACGAGATGTGAGTTTTTGATCAATTTTTCGTTTTTAGGCTCGGTTGACATTTCTGGAGAAATGCCCATATGTTACAAATTGATACATTTTTTGCCAGTTAATTTTTGAGAGTATTTATAGAAAAACACGAACTTTAAGGATTTCTCCAGTTCTTGGTTTCCCAATTTTCTTTTTCTACCTTCCTAATTTTGCTTTCCTCATTTATATTTCCTTATTTCGTTTTTACTAGTTTAATGTTCCTTACATCTTTTCTCATTTCTTGGAAAGTACTCGTATAAATAGTACTTGTTAGTATTCAGATGAGAAATGAAATTTTAGTAAGTATGAAAGTGAAAACAAAAGATAACTTTAATGTTCAGATGTTCTTTAGATGTAATGCCATAAATCTCAATACCCACTGCAAGGGTATATTATATTTAAAGGAAACACGTTTATTATTCACTCACATACATATGTATATAGTACAAGTATGCGTACACACATATTTGTGTGGTACTCTTCCCTTACCCATTCCCGTTTAGTCTTATGAGTGCAATTGATTTGTATTTGTTTCTTTACGCATCCGTAATCATTCTTAAGATCTCTGTATACAGAAATTGAGTTTCTTGAAGTTTCATTTTCTATTTGGATATTAATAATAGAATAATAGAAAAAGAATACATTAGATCAAATAGAAAAAGTTCGTTTAGTTATAACAATAGAATGTCTTTTCTTATTAATAAATTGCCTTATTAATTATGAAAATTATAGTAGATTTTTTTGAGCAAATTTAAGAAATTAAAATTTAACATGCTAATACCAATTTCTCGCCATAATTAGAATAATATATTCATGGCGAAAACACTTTTGGTACATCTATTTTAGGGAATATACAGTCATGGACAAAGGTGTTGGCAATTGTACTGTTATCGAATATAAAGCTAAAAGGTTTGAGTAACAAGCTTGAAATTTTTATAAATCACATTTAATGTTTATTCTCTGATACATACATATAGCCAACATTAAAAGTAACAAAAAAAACAAAACATTTTTTTTTAGTTTAAGAAAATTATTTAATCTTTTAAAGGAACAAGAGTCTTGCCATATAACATTTTAATTAAACATTTAATTATTAAATGCACTAATCTTCGCGTGACGTTATCGTCAATTTGTAAAATATTTTATTAAAACTGCTTAAAGCTCCGACTTGATCGATATCAAAGGCTTTTTAAACCTTTAATATACTAATTCTAAATACACATCTAGGATTGAGGTCTGGAGTTGGTCTGTTCGCTTTTAGATGGCCGTTTTCCTCAGACCATTGTCTGGGAAAGAAGAAATGTGTATTAAGTCCACAGCTTCACAGTTCAGTGGACAGTCGGTTGCAAGCACTTCAAAGAGTGCTGAAAGTAGCCACGATACAGTAGCATGCGTCTCTAACTCGAACTTCTATTCCAATATAATCCTTGGTCGTTAATTATAGTTATACAGGGGTGCCATAGAAATCGCTGGCGTCCTGTGCTGCCACCTAGACCGATTTAGATTTTCGAAGTCAAGGGCAGCGATGCCACATTTTTTAGTCCGAATTCGAAGTAAGGTATTTAAATATATGTATATATAAATATATGGAACCACTTCAGTTTGCTTTAAATTAAGCATTAAAAAACAGCCCTTTTGAAAAAAACCTTTAACTTATTGTGCAATTTAAAAAATTGAAAAAGTTGCAAATTAAACGCTTGGGTAATTTAATCTGAGAAGGTGTCAACCCTTAGCAGCCTAGTTCGAAAAGGTTGGTGAAAATGCAAAAAAAACAATTAAATCTCTCGAAGTTCTGTGGCACCTCTGAAATTTCCGTGCGGAATTGCTTTCTGCGGAGTTCTATTTCGCTTGCGATTTCTGTGTCACCCCTGATATACATTTTGTAAACTGCTAGAGCGCTTAGCAGTTTATGTCGTTAAGTCGTCGAAAAATACGTTTTCTTAATGCTGCGAATAGTTCCCTTCTTTAATTTGACTATTTCCTAATCGGATTTGCCTTATTCCCGACAATGTATTTTGATCAAAAAAAAAAAAGGGACGATCAAACCATAAGCGATGATATAATACCAAATCCATGTTAATCGTTACCAAGACTTTTGTTCCTATGAATATACTTCTTGTAATTAAATAAACAAATGTTAAATATCATCCAAAGGTACCACATTGACCTTGCCAGGACTGTAGTTAAAATTAATAATAATTAGAGGTGTGCCAATACTCTTTTGATTCACTGTATCATGGCAGAAACTATTTCTCCATTTGGCGAGAACTAAAGGGGCATTTACACTAGTTGACAAGCTGGTCAATTTCATCTCAGTAGGCTGAAAATTTTGATGGCAACTTAATCAACTCTAGTGTAAACGGTGGTCAACTCTAAGCAAAAGTGTGTTGACTTGGTAAAAAGCACAGCCTACTAAGATGAAATTGACAAGCTTGTCAACTAGTGTAAAGGCACCATAACATGCATAGCTGTTGAAGCTCGAAAAACTAAAGTAAACCAAAAACTTTTATGAACAGTTTCTTATTTGATTGACAAGAACTTCATTAAGAGCACAAGCATGGAGATACAATTGACTTACACAAAGTCCTGGCTCTATGTACCATAAAAATACACATTCACACACACGTACATGCTTGCACACATGCATATCTATTTATATACAACTCATAGATTAATAACAATGCATGAAGTGCATGAATCCTTTGATGCGTAATAAAAATATTAATAAATTCTGCATGGGTACAGTATTAAAGAGTTATATAAATTATCTTTGTGTTTATACTGTGTTTTAGGTGAAATCGATAAAAGACTACTATTGTGTAGCTGTTGTAAATTCGGCCTCGGCTTCTCTGTTGGGGATCGATGTTAGCGTAAACAAGTATAGTTGCAGCTTTTAAACACTTATACGCACGTAATAACATAAATTTAGAAACGATAAATTGCACAAATGTATTATTTTAGCACTGGGTACGTAAATTTTTCAGAATTGATAAAAAACATAATATTTTTAATACAGCAATAAATTAGTGCAGTGGCGCAGAGGGGGATGTAGTTACTTATCGATACTTCGATATCTTAGCTGTAAGCGATTTCTTTTTATTAATGTATAAAACTATTGAACATGTTTCCATGTTCAGGCGTCTCACAGAACGTGAGTTGATCGATAAATTGGACATACTTAAATTTCAATATCCTTTCTCCGATAACGTTATTAAAATTATTTTTTGTTAAATTTCAAATAAGCAAAATATGTTATACAACAAAAACGATGAAAAGTACATATTTTATGATTACGTTTTCTCTGTTCATCACTGAAAAAGAATTAGCGTCTGCTAAATTTGTTATTACAGCATTCATATTTCCTAAAAGCTTAGGTCCGTGATGCATGTTACGCCATTGACTAGTTTATTATGTGTGTTTGCGCACATATCAACTTTATATTCAAGCAATCTGAGTTTTTTCCGATCTATTTCAACTTCATGTTGAGAGAAATTTTCAAACTCAATAATAAATAAAAGTTAATATTTTTTTATAAGCGTCTATTACTATCTGGTTAATGCATTTTGCATGCTACTGTGTACATCAAATAAAAGGGATAAGCAGTGCACCTCTTTTTTTAATAGTTAATGTTCAATGTAACATATTGAGTCTTTTTTATGTGTATAATTGGGGAATTTCTCAGTATAATGTGGAGTATATGATTAACCCATTTTCTGCCGCTCTTCGACTAGTCGAACAGCAAAATTTTTAATTTTCAGATCGTTTTTTTATGTTAACAAACGTTTTCAAATCCAAATAGAGAGTTAAGAAAATTCGAAAATCCAGAAAATGTTTACTCTGGTCAACCCATATCTAAGAAATTAAAATTTATTTTAAATTTAATTTAAACAAAATTTAAGTTTTAAAAAATGTGCATTTTAATTTGATTTTCAACCTCATATTCGGTTTTGGAAGGTCAAAATTAGCCTAAAAAAGTGGTTTTTAATGAAAAACTCACTACTTTTTGATTCGGCATAAAATGGGTTAAAGTTGAAATCGATAGCTTCCATAAAATTGTTTTTGCACGATAGGAATGCCTCTATTTATATTTGTCATCATATGCATTTATGTAACAGGGCTGCTCTGAATGATATCGTTTTGCCACCACAAAAACGTAGCGATAGTTTTGCAGCTCCACAGCGACATAAAAAACATAAAAATAAGACTAAAATTTTTGAATTGTTAATAGTTATTGAGTGCAAAAGTAAAAGCATGTAAAACCCAAAATTTAACACTAACGACAATAAAAAGAGTGTTAATATTATATGTTATCTGTCGTTGACAAACCCACTTCCCCCACCGCTGCCACGGCCTCGGTCAAAGAGCAGTCAGTTTAAATAATTTTCATTTATTACGAAACTTGGAAATACGCATGCATATGCATTAAAAAACAAACCACGGACCGGCTTGCAATCCGGCAACTTGTCAAATAGCAGCATCAGAATGGCCATGCATTCGTATATGCGGGCCAACTCGAACCCGAACCAAAACCAAACAAACACAGTGAGCGTCAATTTGAGTCCCGATGAGATGCACAGCTTCCTGAAGGACAAACAGGCGTGGGAGCATGCAATATCGTTGTACCAGGGACCCGATCCACTTGACCATTGGTACAATTACATATGCTGGTATGAAAACCACGCTCACAGCGATCCAGAGCTCAAGTTTCGCGAGACGCTTGAACGTTGTCTCACAGTTTATGAGCACAATGATTATTATCGACAGGATGTGCGTCTAGTGCGTCTATGGCTCAAGTACATTGCCATGCAGACGGACCAGCTGCGCTTCTATCAGGTGCTCTTCCAGCGCGGCACTGGTCGCCAAGTGGCCGCTTTTTACATTGGCTGGGCAAGCTACTACGAGGCGCGGGAACAGTTCAAGGATGCCGAAGCAGTATTTAATCTCGCCTTCCAGGAGAAGGCACAAAGCAATGCCGAGCTGCAGAATGCGCATACCAAGTTTACATACGTTCGTTCCCTGTTCTATCAGCAGCAGCAGCAACAACAACAACATCTGCAGCAGCAGCAACAACAACAACAGCTGCATCAGGCAGCACCACCTCATGATGCATTACAACAGCTGACCACATACACTCAATCGCATCATCCACAGCAGCCGCCACAAGTCTATCCTCATCCTAACCCAACGACACCTGCGAGACTGCATCAGCTTCCCCAGGAGAACTTTCATCAATATCAACCGCATCCGCAAGAGCTCGCATATCATCCTCAACAACATGCGCCGCCTCAAACGCACTATCAGCATCCAGAGCAGGTAATCTTTGGGAGATCTCAATAAAAAAAAAAACAAATAAAAACTAGGCAACCATAATTATGTAAAGTTGAAGAGGAAATTTACATTTAGAAAAGAAAAATTAAAGAATAGTTATACCAAAGATTTGATATTCTGTAGAGTTCCCATGGAAACAATAAGGTATAGTCCGATTTGAAAAATGATTGGTCAGCATGTAGAGGACAAACCCGATTGCATGTTCTGTAAGATTACTTGAGATGTCTCAAAAAACACGATAGTTTTTATTCATACCGATTTTCTAAACCGTAAATAAATGCAGGTTTCAATTTGCTTTCAACCGAAAGTATAAAAAAATCCGTTCAAATAAATTGCATCATGAAATTCTCAATTAGTTAAATATTTATCAATTTTAGAAAAACAAAAAAATTCAAATTATGCTATTGAAACTTAAATGTATTTGACTATTAAAAACCCAAATTAAACGGCAGTGTGATGAAAATCAAAGCTTCTCAATTTTATATATTTACCCTTGGATCCACTTGACGCGAAAACGTCTAATTACTGAGCTGTTAATAAACTAGAAACTTTATAACTTTTATGTATTACTACTATTAAAACTTCCTTCTTTTTGCTTTCTTTTTAATGCTTATTTTGATTTCTTTAAATGTTATTCTTGATATTTGAGTTCTTAAAAGAGTTTTCTAAATCTATTTGTTCTTTTCAGCCGCCACTGCCAACGCGCTATGAGCAACAGTTCCAGCATTCGGCACCTGCAGCTGCACAGAACCAACAGCTTGGACATCCGCATTATCCAGAAATGGTGCAACAAACTCGGGTAAAGAACTGCAATAAAGATACTTTAAATTGTGGCATTTGCATTTACTTTGCTTTTATTTAATTTATAGCCTGCCACACAGCCACATGCCCACTATGAGCCACCACTGCAGCCACAGGCACAGTCACAAATTGAGCAGGTGACGGCCACAGAAGATGCCATCGTGATGCCAGCGATTCAGGCAGAACCAGAGCTGGAACCGCAACCTGTTGCTGAAGCGTCGACGGAAATTGGTGGAATACGGTTGCCGCGAAATTTTCATGCCTATGGCAGGAATAATCATGAGACGTGGAAGCCAGCGCTGACACTGGAGGAGCCGGATGATCCCTCACGGGTCTGTCATTATGCCAAGCAGCTTGTTTATCCGGCGGGATCAGGTGTCGAGTACAGTCCCGAAGAGCTATTGGCGCGTAAATATGCACATCTCTTGGAACAGCGCAAACAGTTGAAAAAGGAGACTGTTTATCCAGCTGGACAGCATCTTGAAGAACTGGAGCAGCAGCAGCAGCAACAACAACAACAACTATACAATTCCTACGAGTCTGAGAATTCATATTATATGACCGCAATGAATGGTGAAATCTTTGAGCAGCATGCAAATGATGCTGATGGGCAAGAGGAGGATCACTCGGAGGCTGATGACGCTGGGGATGATCAGGCTGATCAGGAACAACAATCGGTGCAGTCCGATGAGGAGTCGGATGCTGAGGAATCCGAGGAGGAGGACGACGATGACGATGACAATGACAATGAAGATGAGCCAGTGAAACAGCCATATACAAATGGCGTTGCGGCGGAAATGCAATTCCGGACACAAACAACGTTCGAGCAACAGAACCGCTCCATTAAGATGAAATTTAAAAAGGAACGGACGCTGGAGAGCAGCACCTACAGTGCCTACACCATCGAGAGCATTTATCATCAGCAACAGGAATTGCCTGCACCACCCGCACCACTACCCGCATCACCCAAGACGGTACAGGATTGGAGTGGAGCTGCAGCTGGAGCTGGAGTGCAACGCCAGCGTAATGGTGGCCATCATTTCCATCCGTATATGCTGGGACAAACGTCGACGCCAAAGAGCGCAATCAATGACAATCGCCGAGCGCGCGTCAAGGCGAAACTGGGCAAGTTCCAAGTGGAACCGCGCAGCGATAGCAACTCCTCCTGCTCGGTGGTAGATCAGGCGGCAAATGGCGTTGATGCAGTGCCTCCTCCAGCGGATACAGCGCCCATTCACAATGCTACCTTCAATGACAATGCCAACTTCTCATTCTCCAGTGCCGGCGGCTTGGATAACTCGAATAGTTCACTGGCCCTTGCCGTGGGAAGGCTACATTTTCGTGATGGCTCACAAGTGACCAACAAAACGCTGCACAATCATAACAATAACAACAACAACAACTTGACGACACCAACGGCAACAGCGAGAACAACATCATTGAATGACTTTTCCACGTTCCAGGAGAACTCGTACTTTGCCACACAACACGATGCCGAGGCACAGGAGCGTCGTCTGTCCAAGGCCTTAGAGACGATTGCCCGTCATCTGGCCAAAGAAGCCATCGATCCGTTTAACAGTGAGCTATGCCGTGCATTTCTGGCCAAGCTCAATTTTCCGGGCGACGATGATGCTCATGCCAGCTACAAAGTTGTGCAAACACTACTGCCAAAAATATCCAACACTCGCACTCTAAATGTCCTCGACAGCGTGCAGTTCAACATTGACAAGGAAGTGGGACGTGGATCCTACGGATCCGTCTACAAAGCGACCGACAGTCGCACCGGCAACGTTGTGGCACTCAAATATCAAAAGCCACCTAATACATGGGAAATCTACATCTGCGATCAGGTGAGCTCAGCAACATTAATTAGAATCCTTAAGAATTACAAAATCGAGCCCAAAGAAATTACGGCTAAAATTTAAAGAAAACAAAAAAAAAAAGGATTAAAAAAACAAGCCGGATAGGCTATAGTCGAGCTCCCGACTTTAGGATACCCGTTTCTTATTTAAATAAATTTGAAATACTTTTATTGCATGCTTTTTGGCACTTACACGGCTTAAAAACTTTAATCAGCCATTACCATCTTTCTATTTGTCCGATCTTGTTACGATTTACTTGGATTATGGGTAATAATAGTAGCTAACTTTAATGAGTACAAAATTCCTAATATTTTGAAAACTGTGCGTGTGGTGGCTTTTCGCGATTTATGGAGGCGGAAAAGGGCGTGGCAAAAATTTGAAACAAACTTGACCTGCGGTCTGTGGTTTGGTTGTTGTAGCTCTTATAGTCTCTCACACGGACGGACAGACGGACATGCCTATATCGACTCGGTTGTTGATGCAGATCAAGAATATACATATATACTTTATGGGGTCGGAGATGCTTCCTTCTCCCTGTTACATACATTGCAACATCGCAACGAATACAATATACCATTTTACTTATTTTTTAAGTAACGGGTATAATCAGCATCATGTCGCTTAAAAGGCTGTTCCCACGAGCCGTTTTTCACCGACACTTTTTGTCAAAAAATAAAAACCGATGGAATTTTGGTGTGAACACCGATGCGAATTGTGTTAATGGGTAAATTCACCGTCGGTGAAATAGTGTCGGTGAAAAATGGCTCGTGGGAACACCACTTTATTAATATTAGAAAAGATAACATTGATTTTTCTGACTCCGGTTGGAAAAAAATAAAATATTTTTTTCATCTTTTGGGTTATTTTTTTTTTTTTTTCACTCTATTTTTATTATATTTAGAATTTGTCCTTTGTGGACAATCACTGAATATCATGGCTATTAACGGATTAATTATTTCATTTTTGACGAATTTTTAACTTGGCATTTGAGGGAATCGAACCGCAGTTTTTCCAACTGAGAGCTCTAATTGTGGCAGGTCGGTGACTCTAGCCACTGAGCCATTTTGTTTTTGTGCTGTTTCCATTTTAAAATATTTGTGTACTTAAAAAATGCGCAAAAGCCAGTATTTTTTATAAAAATCGCTGAATGTTTTTTTTTTTTGATTTCTAAAAACGTTTAAGGCTCGATTCGATGGTATGATCTAGCTTAACTTAGAGCCTCTTTAGCCTCTTGATTTGAAAAAAAAAAGTTTTGAGCAGGGATTAAAACCGAAACTAATATCGGTTTCAGTTACGGTTTCGGTTATGTTCGCATTAAGGTTTTCGGTGATCGGTTACGCAAAATCTTTGAATAAAGGTTTCGTAACGGTGAACCGGTTTTGGTATGATTCTGTTTTAAAATACCAGTATGGTTTCGGTACACAAAAAAAATATTTTTGCAAATATATAATTATATTAATAATATAATAATAATTTAAAAGGCATTACTTTCTTAATGTTTCATTCACACATTTATTACACATATTCTTCAGTTTGATGTAGTTTAGTTACATTTTAACAATTTTAATATATCATGTAACAAATTTATTTTATTTGCGCTTATTCAGTGCTATGAAAATTTGATCATGAATATCAAAAATAAAAATTCAAAATTAAACATAAGAAAATTAATATCAAAAATCTAAATTACATATGGGCATTCCCAAACTCGCGCACGGGACATTCGTACACATTCAATGTAAAAAAACGGTAAAAAGGAAACGGTTTTTTTTTCTGATGAAAGGCTTAACATATAGCATTTTATTAGCTCTTTCATTGGTGCAAAGATTGAGTTTGGGTAATTTTTAATTTTTAAGATAATAGCAAAATTTAAGTGATTCGCACGGGACACGAAACGGAAGTGGCTTGTGAGGTCAACCAATTCAAAAAATAATTTCAGCGAATCCAGAGGCAATATTTTAATGCAACTAATTTAAAACTCTTGTGTATTGATGCCTCTTAAAAATGGTTATGATTTTTTTCAAAGATGACTTGCACTTTTTTTTAAATTCAATTTGATTTAAATTCGCACGGGACATCGCGCACGGGACATTTTTTACCATCACTATTTTTATGTTCTTTCTGTCTCTCTTTTTTTAAATTATATATCGAAAACAGCCCGAAAAACTTATTTAAATTAAACTTTCAATACTTTTCTTTGAATTAAAATGGTTCACGTTACAATCTTACTGTCCTACTTAGTGTAATCGTTAAAATATAAACGGTCCATTTTGGTAGTCAATTTTTAAGAAAATTGACATAAATATGGAAAAAGTGAATTTATTCCAATGTAGAATCTATATGTTCGTCCTATTGAATTTCTTCTAGCGTATATTGCTTAAATAAATAACTTGAATTCATTTTTGGAACATAATTTCCCAAGATGTGAGTTTTTTAGCAATTTTACGTTTTTGGCCGCGGTGGACCTTTCTGTGGAAATGCCCATATGAAAAATAACTTTTTTTTTATGTATGAAAAACCGAAATTAATCCTTATAATTGAAACGATTACTAAACGGTTATATCGGTTTACAGAGTTTCAGCTTAAGGTTTCGGTCAAATGAAATTTTTTTTTTCGGTTACGGTTTCAGTTATCTAGTTTAATTTTATGCTTTTAATATGATTTCAGGATTTTTATTGGGTTTGTCAATGCATCAATGCACAAAATTCCAACTGAAAATCTTGTTTAAAATTGGATACGACGCCAATAAAATCATCGAATTGTCGATTTATCAGAATAATTTTTAATCGAATTTCCATAGAAATTTTTAGATATTCAAAAAGTAGAATGTGTTTCATAAGAAATTGGGTTTTGTTTTATGGATCCGCTGCTCGTTGAAAATTAAAAGATCGCTTAAGCGATCATCGATGTGGTTTTACATCGCCACTTCCGCGATTATTATCCGATTTCAGGGCAGATCTGAAATATAGAAAAATTGCATATGAAATGAGTTAAATATTTTTCGATATTTTAGTTTTTTTTTAAGCAATCGATGCAATTCTAAATAATGAATGTTTTTCTCTTTTAAAAAAACAGGTTTTAAGGCGTGTGAAAGATCCAGAAGTGCTGCCCGGACTGATGGACATATCGACGGCGATAATAGCGCCCAATGCGAGCCTAATTGCCACTGAATTCTCGCCTTTTGGCTCGCTGCTGGACATCAACAACAAGATACGTCAGGCGACCACAAAGGTCATGCATGAATCCCTGGTGATGCACTTTTCCGCACAGATCTGCAACATTGTCGATCATCTGCATCGTCAGCGCATAATTCACGCGGACATTAAGCCGGACAACTTTCTGTTGATGCGTGTGCCAAGTGTGGATTCCGCGGAGCCGTCAGTGCGTCTGATTGATTTTGGCTGTGCTATCGACATGTCGCTCTTCCCGGACGCCGAGCACACCAAATTCCGCAAGGTGGTGCAAACAGATGGCTTCACATGCATCGAGATGCAGGAGGGTCGTCCATGGTCATACGAGACGGATCTGTTCTGCATTGCCAGCACGGTGCATGTGATGCTATTTGGCGAGTACATGCAACCCCAAAAACGACCCGCCGGCTGGGAGATTCGTCAAAAATTGCCACGGTATCTGAAGAAGCACGTGTGGTCCAAGTTCTTCAGCGATCTGCTCAACATGCAGGCGGATAAACTGCCCCAATTGCAGCCGATGAGAAAGATCTTTGAGGATGAATGCTATCGCATGGACTCGGAATTGCAGAAACAAATACGCACCCTATCCAATATCCTGCATCGGCGATAACCAAACTCATTACAAATATACATCATTTTCATTGTTAACGTTGTCCGTTAAAGCCACGTTTATAGTTTCAAGTCATTCGTTTGAATTTATATTAATTCAATAATCCAATCTTCAAAAAATCTGGTTGAATTTACTTTATTTATCGCCAAAAGCGGAAATTTGATTCTCTATTTATTACACTTGACATATTTAATTTCATTTTGAGAACAAACATATACTTTTCATGTTTTCAAGTCAAACTTTAAATATTTAACTTTCAGCTTAAACTTTACAACATAAAATTAAACTTAAAATATTAATATATATTTTGAAACAAACATTTCATGTTTTCAGGTCAAACCCAAGTAAAAAAAATAAATTATCTCTTGAGCGCAAACAAAATTAATGGTTTAAAGAGAAATTAGAGTAATTAAAAATTTTTTTTGAAAACAAATTGTTCATATTTTAAAATTAAATTAGTTAATTTCCCATTGAGAACAATCCAACTTTTTAATACAAATAATCTTTTAACGTTTTCCAGTCAAACTTAATACATTAAAATTACCTTCAAGAACAATCAAACATAAAATAATTAAATTCATTTTAAGAGCTTTCCATATTTTCAAACCAAAGTTAAACAGAAAGTTTACGTTTATCTCAGTCCTATATGATATTTTATTATATACAAAATATAATGAAAAGGAACAAGAAGATAAAGAAAGAAAATCCCCAATCAACAATATGATAGCAAAATAAATATTCTTTTTTAAATTTGGATCAATCAATTCATTTTGTTTTGTGTAATTAATTTAAATGCATATATTTAAATAGTTAACAAGTAAATAACACTATCTTTATAATTGATAAAAAAAAAAAAAAAGTAATGGAAAAATAATGTCTCTCCATATTTGAAAACTGCGTTTCTAATTAAAGTTTGACTTAATGATACTTTTAATTCGACCTGAAACACTAGTCAAGAGATTTAAACTTGATTTGTCAACGAATCCTCACTCACATTCATTATAACTATTAATAATTTTGAAAACAGTTTTTCAAACGGACCACAAACTAATTAATTGGTTGAAAACTTTTATAATTTGTTAAATCATTTACTTTATATGTAAATATTGCGCACAATTTTAAAATGTTTTGTGCGACAAAATCATCAAAGAGAAGAGAAATAATATTTTGAAATTTTCAAATTGTACAGAAGAAAATGCATAATAAAACTGCAACAAAAAAAAGTTAAGATCGTTTAACGCAATGTAAAATAAAAAAATATTGTAAGATTTGCTGTACTATTGAGTAATATATTATATATGTATGATTAACTTTAAATGATAGAGAATAATAAAAAATTGAGGAAATGTTAAATGAAAAGTACAAAAAGAAAGAAAAACCAATGAGATAAAGAAAAGAGAAAATCATCATGGTAACCCATTTTCGCGTAAATGAAATGCAAATGCCAGAAAAAAACGAAACGAAATTCACAATTTGCCCCGCTTGGCAATTGTCAAGTAAGTGCAGCATGCAACAAGTAACAAGAGAGCCGTGTGGCAGCAACATAACAGCAACAACAACGACAACAATCATGAGCAACAATGCTGCGCTTGACCCACTTTTCCTTTTTGCCAACAGGCAACGGTAAACAATTTCCACCAAGCAAGCGACTGGAAAAAGTTGCAGCTTTTCATGCAACTCACAAGCACACACACACACACACTTACATACATAATCTGCAAGCGACACAAAGTCAAAGTCGACGCCGTCGTTAACGTTGACGTCGACGCTGGCAGCGCTGCAGCTGTTGCGCCGTCACTGTGGAAGCCAGTGTTGACAACTTCGGAGATGCAAAAAGAGCTGAAAAAAGCTAAGTTTTCCACAACAAAAGGAATGAAAAAACTGATATCCTTTCGTGTTTATTATTGTATCAATTTTCAACAGCAAGTTTCAAGTAACTCTTTTGACAAATTCAAAAACTAGCATATTTTTTTATTCGACAACTAAACATTTTCTTGGGACTTTATTCTTTTTTAATTTCGGTAACTAAAAAAAAAAAAGATTAACAAGATCTAGCTAGATCTAGCCAGCTATGTTTTTATCAAAACAGTTACTTGATATACTGCACATATATTTTTTGTTCTTTTATATTTGACGGGAAAAGCACTGTTGCGGCAACACTGGTGGAAGCGACCATGCGCGATTGCAGTTGCATTCGACTCTGACTCTGACTCTCGCCAAGTGAAAGTAAAGTGGGACAAATGTAATTATTATTGCTTCTAGTAACCGTAACCGAGTTAGAAGCCTACATTGCAGTTGGAAAGTTGGCAATGGCGGCATCGACGTCGACGCCAACGACGGCGACTTTTACACAATATTTTATTTAATCAAATTGCAAAGAGAAAATTGCAGCAAATGCTAGCAACTGCAACAGGCAAATAATGCAACGCGAAAACTTTCTATTTTTTGTGTGTCGGCTTTGACGTCAACTTTGATTGCAACTGCAGCGCACGCACACATGTACATACTCTCATTTTACATAAATGCACTCACACACGCACACACATACACTGACGAACATAATTATTGGCACAGCAAACATTTTGAGATTTGGGGGCTTAATTGTTCCCTTATCGTTAACATATTGGTATCAATGGAAAGGTCATTTAAATTCCGTTTGAATGATATAAAACTTTCCTTAACCCATTAAGTACCCTTCGAAAATTTCGAATTTATGTAAAAGTCAATTTTCGAAACTTTTTTCCTCAATTCTTCAAACAATTTAAGGAGTGACTGCAAAAAAAATTTTTCAAAAATATTTTTGCTAGTATTTTTTATAATTTGGAAAACACGTAAACATATTACATGTGAGAGAAAATGTAGTGTTGGTAAACGTTTCATATTACTGACAAGTTGCAAAAAACAACAATGCAAAGGACAATTTTGCATTGAAAATATCAAAATTTCAAAATTCAATTAAAAAAAAACTAGCAGTGACCCGGTAAAAATTTGTTCACCAAAATTCATGATAAATCGCCCTCTTATTTGTTTTGTGTTTTTTTTTTTTTTGAGAGTAGTTCCGGTACTAGACCTTTACCGAATTTTTTTGCATCCCAACATTTTTTGGAAAAAATCGAGGAAAAAAGTTTCGAAAATTGACTTTTACATAAATTCGAAATTTTCGAAGGGTACTTAATGGGTTAAGGAAAGTTTTATATCATTCAAACGGAATTTAAATGACCTTTCCATTGATACCAATATGTTAACGATAAGGGAACAATTAAGCCCCCAAATCTCAAAATGTTTGCTGTGCCAATAAATATGTTCGCCAGTGTACATGCATAGGCGCAAAAGCATTAGGTGTTTTGCGAATTGTTGCATGCATGAATTAATGAGTGTGCCCCAGTTTAAAGCATTGGCGATTGCCTTTGAATTTGAGTGACAAACTAATTTGCCATGTGTGTGTGTGTGAAAAAGAATTGAAATCAGTTTGGGAAACAGAGCGCATAACAATCAAAAGTTTATTCGATCGCGACTTGAATATCGATCAAATTTCTAATTGGAACAGTAAAATACTCAGACATTTGGGCATACGTTCATTTTCTTTCTCTTCATATTCATTGTAACAATATCCTTGGGTTAAGGGAATCTTTCATATGTATGTAATTGGTGGATCTTAATAAAGGGTGTCGGCAGACGGGGCAGGGGGGGCCGTTGCCCCCACCCCCCCCCCCCTAAATTCATAATTTTACATTATTTAGCTTCAGAAATTCAACCAGAGTAGTTTTTTAAACGTAAAAAAATATATTTTGGCCCTCCCTCATCGAAAAACTGCCGACGCCGGCGTGCCGTTGATCTTAATCTTTACTATATTCGATCTCACAATTTATCGACTCGCCGTTCTTATTCGTTTATTCGTTTTTGACCAATTTCTGTTATTTTCGGTATTTTTGTATCCTAACTAGAGATGGGCACGGACCTTTTCGGGCTTCGCGGGCCACTTCAAAAAACCCACGAGCTTCGTGCATGAAAATCGGAAACGGGCTTTTTTCGTGCGGTCCCGGGCCTAAGTAAAAAGCCCGAAGCCCGGTAGGTCCGAAAAGTGACGATTTAACACATACTTTTCAAATCGCTTGATAACAAAATGTCTGTAACAAATCACTTATGGTAGCAAAAAAATGAGCAAAGAAAAATTTTAAGACGCAATTTGCAAAAAAGGCTCAAAAATACAATTTGTATCTAAAGAAAAATATTTTTTTAAAAATGCAACTTTTTTTGTATAGTAATAACGGGCCGGGCTTTTTGAAAATTTGACCGGGCCGGGCCTGAACCGGGCCTCAAAGATTAAGTTCGGGATGCCTTTAAAAGGAGGCCCGTGCACATCTCTAATTCTAACTAGAGTTGTCAGAACAGCTATTTCCCGTCCGGTCTGGCTTTTTTAAAAGTGTAAATACGTGGATAATTCAAAAACAGCAGTCAGTTTACATCATAGCGATTCGATTATCATAATGGATAGTTAAACAGCTCGAAGCTCAAAAAACCTGACAGTTTTTTGAAATGTATTTCTGCAAAATAAAGTAATTTTCAACAACATTATTTACTAAAGCTTAAATTAAATTGATCAAAAAATCAGATGATGCTCTACTTACATATTTGTTGCTCTACATATGTACACTGGTCGGCATACATATTTTTAAAACAGTACTGCGATATATCCACTGAATAACAATAAAAAAAACACGGGCAGAACGCGATTTTGGTGGCGAAAAGGTGGCCTGGCCAAATCGCTGCGGACGGCAGTCCGCGCTAGTGACGAAAGACGACTAGCAATACAGAAGTGGCCAAAAGTATTTACAAAACGCTTTAAGTTGAATCTACTCATAATTTGAACTTACTTTCTGTACATTTTGGCATCAATGGAAAGGCACTTAAATTCCGTTCGAATGATACAAATCTTTCCTTAACCCACTAAGTACCAATTGAAAATTTTGAATTTTGTAAAATTCAACTTTTTTGACTTTTTTCCTCAAAAAGTTTCTCCAAAATCAAAAATCTACTCTCATATTTTTTTAGGATTTTCTGAAAATTGCTAAAATGATTATTTTAAACACTTTTACCTCCTTTTCATACAAAATAGTCATTTTTAGCAAACGGAATTTTAACGATCTTTCCATTGATGCCAAAATATACATGAAGTTAGTTCAAGTTACGAGTAGATTTAACTTTAGCTTTTGACAAAATAAATATGCCAACTAGTGTACAGCTAATATTAGCTTTTAAACATTTTACTTCAAAATAACTTTACAATAACTATCAAACACCTTATTTAGACATTAAAAAACTGGACTGAACATTAATTAAAATTTAATTTAAAAATGTTAAAATGCATCTTTAGCTTTTTCGGCCCTTCTATCCGGTATTTTTTAGCTCTTTTGTTTCCAAAAGTTGGTAGCACTGATCCTGTCCAGTTCATCCACTCGATTATAGTTCTAGCTCTTGCTCTTTTTAGAATCTAGATCTTGTCCAATAAGATCACTCTTAGTTTGATTGAATTTCAGAACCATTTTCATTTCTTGAGTTGATTTGTGCTTCAATCTCATTCGTTCCTTTGTTTTGCGTTCCGTTTTATTGGAATAATGAATGAAGTGTTTTAAGAAACTTAATCTTTTCATCCATAGTGCATTTGCAGTCAACGTTGATGTGGGCGCACACAGGATATCTCGTAGTCGTATCTTGTGTTTACCACAATTACTCAACTTGTTTTCATTTAAATTTTCAATTAGCACGTGAAAGAAGGTTTCACCCACATACTGTTGAGTTGCCCCTCGCCGCCTTTATTGGCCATTTGATGGTCATGACCAACTTAGCGCGTTTGTTGCTGTTTCCACTTTTCTCTAGCCTCTCGGTGTAAGGCATGGGTAATACTATGCAACGCCATAGGAAAAATTGCACAGCAACGTGAAACTAAGAAAATGGTTAAGTAATTTGCAGTGAAAAGCGGCGAGAAGTTTGCGCGT
The DNA here is from genome assembly GCA_037043435.1 of Drosophila suboccidentalis. Lineage (NCBI taxonomy): Eukaryota > Metazoa > Arthropoda > Insecta > Diptera > Drosophilidae > Drosophila > Drosophila suboccidentalis. Next base: position 111,631 of record JBAMBK010002319.1, read on the forward strand.
TGGTGAAATTTGATTTTGTTGCACTGTCTGCCTATTATACGCTAACGGAAAGAGTATTTTGATTTTGTCACACGATCTGTGACACATTTTTAAAACAATATGTGAAGTAACTGCTGTGACAAATTGAAAAGATCAGGGTTTTCATATTTTATTTTCTAAAAATGTTTAATTTTTAACCCAATAAATACAATTTTTTTTTTTTTTGCTTCTTCTAGAACTATTAGTCACTATAATAGTACAAAAAATAGGAAACTAAAAGGTTTTACTTAAAATAAAATATGTTGTGAGCCTTTCCAGCATCGCAAACGCGACATTCGTACGAAAACTTGACAAAAAATTTCTGTCGTTTTCGGGCTCTGTCGATTTGAGGTATTCAATATCTTAGCAATAAACATAAGTTGTTTTCGACATGCACATAGAAAAATGCCCAAAACTACAAAATTCAAGATAATATGAATTTATTAATTTTAGACTAAAAAAATTTATTTGGAATTCTATAAATAATTTTAATGTTAAAGTATAAGCAAGTATGTTTTTTTTTTTAGAGCTTAAGGGGGGAAACCAGTTTAGATAGTTCAGAAAAATAAATTGTAAAACGAAATTTCAATTAGTTTTTCAAATGCGTTTTTTTCGAAACGACTTTTCTTTAGCTTGCGGGATTCCTAGCTCGAAAAGTTATTCACGAATCGCTCTGAAAATTTTTGTGAATATTTTTTATTCAAGTACAAAAAATATGAATCACCCTTTCGAATGATATAGTTAGGTAAACAATTTTTTATTGAGTAAGAAAGATACAAATTTTTTTAAAAAAATGACATTTTGTTCAAGAAAATATCGAGCCCTATTTGCGGATATAACGTAAGCGACAAAAAGCAAATTTTACAGGAGAAAGGTTTTTAGGTTTCGTTAAGTTGATTTCTTTGTGTCATGTGTCGCTTACGTTATAGTTGACAGGCCAATATCTTCGGAAATATTAACAATTAAAGTTTAATATTTTGAGTGTAGATACTATTAATATTAATGAACACATTTGCATTAAAAAACAAATTTCGGAAAAATGTCGCTTACGTTATATCCGCAAAAAGGGCTCGATATGTTACTTACGAAAGAAAAAAATTCATGATTTAACATCAAAACTGCGACCGCCAGGAGCCCACAAGTAGTCAACCTTGCTTTTAATCGTCAATGGACACTATCCTCTAACTTCACTACTTCCGGCGTAAATGCCTTCGAAATTTTAATGTGAACAAACTATTCGCGTGGTTCTTGTGATTTTTTTTAACTGAGAAAGAATAATCAGAATTCGTTTAAGCTTAGAGGATAGTTTCTCTAAGCTTAAACGAATTCTGGTTATTCTTCCTCAGTTAAAAAAAATCACAAGAACCACGCGAATTTTTGCCTCCTAAACTGGTTTCTACCCTTAATTATAATTTAGCAACCGGCAATTGTAGTGCGTAAAATTTTTGCAGTATTATAAATTGATTTATGAATAAATTAGTAAATTTAAAAATTATGAAACAAATATATAAAGAATTATATTTTTCCGGTTCAATAACACTTGTTAAACTGTCTCATAACCCAAATATGAAAATTTTACTAAAATTAGGGAAAAACTGAATTAACATGGTTAATCATTATTATTATTTCCAAAAGTCTTAGTATGCACATTTGTAAGTTAAATAAATACCTTTCGATCGGTATATAACTCGACCTGATGGGACAGCCATAGCAAATTTTCCATTCTTCCTGTGTATATATCCTAGTCGCCCTTCGCACCCTTCGTGCTGCTTTCGTCACTAGCGCGGACTGCCGTCCGCAGTGATCTATTCATATGGAATTTGTTGAAATTGGTGACTTTCCTTGAATTGCTCATATAGCGCGCTAAGATATAAGCTACTACGTATCTGAAACAGGGACTGAAAATAACTGTTATTGATCAAAATTTCAACTAAAAAAATCACATATAAGGACTAATGCGATTTTTGTTTAGAATACATCAAACTGTATGTAAAAACAGTATCTCTGCAAACAGCCAATAAACTCATATTTAAGACTTTAAGAAATACAAAATACAAATAATTATTAAAATTTATTTTTATTATATTCATCAAAAATAATAATTAAATTAGATTTTTTATTGAAAAAGTCTTTAATAATAATTAATCCTGAATTTTATTTTTCAGTTTTTTATAAGAGTTATTCAAAACTTTTTTGAATAAAAATCTTAAGAGACTTATATTTTCGATTTAAAAAAATAAAAGTCTGGAAAGACTTTTATTTGTGAGAAAAGAAAATAAAAGTCTCAAATAACTATTACTTTTGATGTGAAATCATAAAAGTCTTTAAAGACATTTATATTTTTAAAGTCGTTTGGAAAAATCTTTGTTAATACTAAAGATAAACATTTCAAACTTTGAACATAAGTAAATTAGGTTATCATCTTCCTTTTAATCCACTTTAATAATTACTTGTAATTTTTATTTTTTTAAACAAAAATAATTAATAAGTTTTGATTTATAAAGTAAAAGTCTTTAAGTAATTATTAAAAGTGATTTTTATTTTTATTCTCCATAACAGTTTCAGTCCCTGATCTGAAACTATTCGTAAGGGTATTAAAATCATTGACAAATGAAAGAAAAATATATTTTTGCTTTCTTTGTTGTTGTCTTTGTTATTGGTGTTGCATTTGGCACACATAATGCGGCTGCTGCGATCCACATCCGTTAACAGTTGTAGCCGCAATTTCAGCTGCAGCATTGCATGTTGCAGTTTCTGTTGCAGTTGCAGTCGCTGTTGATGCATTAGAAAGTTTTAGCTTGACTGTGGCAGCTTTTCTTTTCCCCCACCCGCGCACTAAACCAGATTCAGATACAAGCTGTTTGCCTAGTTATTCATATGTACTCGTGCATTCATACCGAATCACTTATTATACTCAATTGTTGGCCCATTCCAAATACTCGTATAATAGTGATAAAAGATTTCAATCAATTTTGAACTCATCTAGTTTAATCTTTGTGTTGTTCGGTGAGAGTTCCAGGGCTAAATAGCTAAAAAAAAACTAGAGTAATATGTTATTAATATGATAGGTAAAAAACAATTTAAGCAATAATAAATACAGTTGAACTTCCATAACTCGAGCTTCTATAACACAAATTTTCTACAAATCGAACTTAATTGAGTGGCAATAAACCTATTAATCTTAACAGAAAGAATTCCCAAAGTCGAAGTCTCCATAACTCGAACTGTTTCTTTGAATAATGGAGACTCGAGTTGGGGAAGTTCGACTGTATTTAAATAAGTACGATATAATACCCATTTAAATAGTTTTTTATATGCTTAAACTAACTACATATATTCTCCTTCAAAATGTAAAGCATTTTGAAGGTAGTTTTTAACGAAATCATTCAAGAACTATTAATAATTTGCTTTAATAATTTGCCCCTTGTAAATATTGAGTTGGTCCAATTACTCATTCTTGTCAAACCTATTGATGAATGTCTCTCCAATGCTTCTTGGAACAATACAAATATGATATCTTAGAAAAAAGAAGCTATTTTCACTAAAGGTTAATCTTTGAATCCGACTTTAGCCCATTTTCTATCCAATAAAATACAACTACTGTGGGAATTTCAACCTTCTAGCTCTTACCGTTTAGGTCCTGCGTTAATTCCCGCAGCCCGTCCAGAAATAAAAACTAGGCATTTTTGATCAATTATTTAAAGTAAAAAATATTAAATGAGAAAAATGTTAATTTTGAAGACCATTCGCCTAAAAAGTGCTATAAGAACTTAAATTCTTAAAATAAAAGAAAATACCCTGATTTTAGGATAATGTTTTTTTGTGTTTGGATAATGCCCTAAAAATGTATAAACACTATTAAGATGGTCCACGGCGCTGTGCAAAATTGTTTATTGAAAGACTTCCGAGATTATTTTTCGATTGTGATAAAAGTTTTAGGATACATTTGTACTTAACTCATGGATCTAACTCAATCATGGATCAATTAAGAGCGATAAACTTTTATTTTCAATTTTTATTTAAAACTCATAGTATATAAATTAGTTTTCAATTTGTATTATAAAAATTAAAAATAAAAGTAATTTTTCTATATTTATGTAAATTTTTTTAGAACCGGACGGTGTATAATAAAAATTTAAGAATAATTTGAATTATAAAAACAAGTCGGAAAGGCTATAGTCGAGCTCCCGACTATAGGATACCCGTTACTTACTTAACTAAACTGAAAATAATTTTATTGCATGCTTTTAGGCACTTACATTGCATAAAAACTTTAATCATACATTACCATTGTTCTATTTGTCTCATCTTGTTGCAATTTAGTAGGATGACAGTTGTTGCCGCCGAAACCAACATATTTAATTTGATTTATAATTTAATTCTCATTTAAATTTCATTTCATTTACTGTATCGATATATTTGAATTGTTAGTCATATCGATAGTTGTTTAAGCTCTAAGTTTCGATGTATCGAATTATCAAAATTTGTATCGAACATGCTCGATAATTTTAAGCGTCACTTGGCCATCAGAAAAGAGGAAAACAACACGAAATATTTTTTAAGCTCTCGCTAGCTCTCGCTTTCTCGCTTCGCTCACTACTTTAAACACCGATTAAATACGTACAACACCGAAAGTTGTAAGACAGAATACAATAAATATTGTGTTTGCGTTTTTATTGCGTGGAGTTGGGATTAAAGGTGCTATAAGAAGTCGTCAAAACCCTCATACTTGATATTGCCGGTCACAATTCTTAAAAAATATTTCATTTACGGAATAAGAATTGAAAGTGCGGACAAGCAAGACAAATGCGCATGGCGCTTTGAATCAATTCTTAAAAATATTTCTTCTATGAAAAAGAATTGAAAGTGCGGACAAGCAAGACAAAACAATTCATAATTGTACAAAACTAATTGCGAAGTGTTACTAGTGTTGTGTGTGTGTTTGCATGTATGCAAAAAACTGCATACAAAAGTAAGCAAGACAATAATTGGAATTGCAGAATTCCACGAATTATTTCGTCATCACAACTTAGTGCGTGTAAGCTTGTACGTATACATACACAAGCGAATTTCACAATTCTTCGAAATGGTACATATGAAAATCGGTTCGCTCGAATTCTTATAAAATCAACATCGAACTTGGACAGTTGAAAATTTAAGTAAATAATTGCGCCGAAATTAATTGAACAAAAAACAATAATCATGTCTCTGTGCGGAGTGTGTAAAAAGAAAGGTAGCACCACGGAAAACTGGGTTCAGTGTGACCAATGCAAGGAATGGTTTCATTTTGCATGCGTTGGAGTAGATGAAGACATCGTCTACCAACCTTGGAAATGCAATAACTGTGAAAAGCTGATCAATATTTCAAGCCATGTTATGCATTCACCTGTCAAAACGAACATGTCCTTGACCAAGGAGTCCACTGAAGCTTCCGGCGCTGCCCAAGCGCAATCCCACATCAATGAAGAAATGCAACAACAGCCGTCAGCATTCAGCATCAATACAAACGTAAACACAAACGCGCATGGCGCTTTGAATCAACAGCAATTGATGTTGGCCATGCTGGAGGAGAAGAGGGCTACGGAGGAACGTTACATCGAGCAAAAATATAAACTTCTTGCTCAAATGAATGGTCAAGAGTTCACTCTTCCCATCTATGCACCACCACCAGTTGTAGGGATCGAAGGCCCATCAAGTTCTCAGTTGGCGGCAAGACATGCAATCCCAAAGGAGCTACCAAAGTTTAGTGGCGATCCAGAAGACTGGCCATGCTTTATCAGCACATTTGAACACAGTACTTCGGTCGCAGGGCTTTCAGACGTAGAAAACATGTTGCGTCTCCAGAAATGCCTAGGAGGGAAAGCCAGAGAGCTAGTCAAGGATAAGCTTCTCATTCCTTCAATGGTTGCGGACGTCATCGCAACTTTAAAAATGTTTTTCGGAAGACCAGAGCATATTCTGGAAAGAATGATTGAGAGAGTCAGGAAGCTGCCACCACCTAAGGATCGGTTGGAGTCTTTTATCGACTTTGCCTTGGCTGTGCGCAACATATGCGCCATGATGGAGGCCAGCAACTTGCAGGCGCATCTCAACAATCCAATGTTAGTGAAAGAACTGGTTGACAAATTACCCAATAAGCACAAGCTCGATTGGGCGATGTATCCAAAATCCTGTCAACCACCAGTTAAGGAGTTCAGCGACTGGATCTACAAGATTGCCGAGGCGGCATCAACTGTAATCTGTCCATCAACCTATAAGGCGAACCCAGTCAATTCACACTACGAGGATCCAAACCAGGCCAGTTCTTCCAATCAGAAAGTAGCTGCAGCTACAAACACGCCTACTCCAAAGCAAGTCACATCCAAATGTATGGCATGCGGATCACAGGAGCACTCTGCTTCACAATGCGAAAGCTTCAGCAAGATGTCTGTAGACGAAAGATGGACAAAAGCGAAGTCAGCAAGGGCTTGCTATCGTTGCCTCAAGAATCACCGCAAGGGCTGTTTCATGAAGACGACGTGTGGTATAAATGGATGTACCTATAAGCATCACCCATTACTGCATAAAGATGACCCCAGCAAAAGCAACACTCCAAAGGATGATTCTCCGAATCAAGTTGTCGTGGGTGCACACAGCAACGTTAGTAAAAATCATTACTTCCGTATCGTTCCAGTTAATATTCACGTAGGCAACAAAACTACACTGGTGTACGCATTCCTGGACGAAGGTTCTTCTGTGACCCTAATGGATGAGGAGACCTTCAATACGCTGGGCATCAAAGGCGTGCCAAGTCCTATCTGCCTACAGTGGACCAGTGAAGCCACACGCAATGAAAGCTCATCCAAACGGGCATCAATACGCGTTTCTGGAACAAGCAGCCAAAGATGTTATCAACTAGACAATGTTCATACCATCCGCAATCTGGCTCTTCCATGGCAATCGCTGAGCGCAGATGAGCTGTGCATCAAGTATCCCTATCTGAAAGGGGTACCATTGCAGTCCTATCCCAACATACGACCTGTGATGCTCATCGGTGCCGACAACTGGAAGATAGCCGTACCACGTAAGCTGCTCGAAGGAAAATATGACGAACCAATTGCATCAAAATGTCTGCTCGGCTGGAGCATTCAAGGCACGACAAAGACAGCAAAAAACTGGGCGATGCATCACTGCGACTGTCAGTGGCAGGAACTACATGACATGGTGAAGGAGAGTTTCAACCTGGAGGTAGTCAAACCTCGAAGTTTACTTTCAGAGGATGATAAAATGGCCGTTGAAATTCTGGACAAAACATGTACTAAGGTCAACGGGCGATTCGAGATTGGACTTTTGTGGCGCAACATTAATAATGTGCTGCCAGAAAGCTACCAAACTGCACTCAATCGTCTCAACTGCTTGAAGAAGAAGATTCAACGAGAACCAGATCTGTACAACAAAATTGAAGATCAAGTAAACAACTTGGTGCAAAAGGGATACGCAGTTGAGCTCACGGAGACAGAAATAGCTAATCCACCCAGGTTGACTTGGTACTTGCCGATCTTCATAACATTAAATCCAAACAAGCCAAATAAAGTTCGTCTCGTTTGGGACGCAGCCGCCAAATCACATGGAGCAGCCTTAAATGATTTTATTCTCACTGGACCGGACCTGTTGACTCCACTTCTAGAGATTCTTCTAGCATTTCGAGTGGGTCAAGTTGCCGTCTGCGGGGACATAGCCGAAATGTTCCATAGGATTGCCATTCGCGAAGAAGACAGGCAAGCACAGCGTTTCTTGTGGTACGACCAAGACAGCGGCAAAGTAAAGGCATACGTCATGCATGCTATGACATTTGGGATAAGCTGTGCGCCATGCATTGCGCACTATGTACGCAACAAAAATGTCGAGCCATATCGACAACTACAGCCACGTTTATATGAAGCTATCCAGAAGGCCCACTATGTCGATGACTATATCGACAGTATGGACACCGAGCAAGAGGCATTGGAGATGTCAAAATTAGTCCGCAAGGTCCACACAGAAGGAGGCTTTGAAATACGTAACTGGTCGTCCAACTCTGCCAAGGTGTTAGGCGAGCTTCTGGAAGATGGCAAATCAACTGGACAATCACCAGTCCAATTTGGAGACACTGAGAAAATCCTTGGTATGTATTGGGAGCCACAAACTGACTGCTTTCGATATGTTCTCAGATTCGCACGCTTAAGACGAGATGTTCTGAGTGATGGCATCGTTCCGACCAAAAGGGAGCTACTTCAAGTCCTAATGTCAGTTTTTGACCCTCTGGGATTGGTATCCTGCTTCACCATTGGACTGAAGATACTTCTGCAGCATGTGTGGCGCTCCAAAGTAGGCTGGGATGAAGAGCTCCCTCAAGAGCTGAGCAACGATTGGGAAAATTGGAAGCGCTTACTTCCACAAATCCAGATGCTGGAAATTCCCCGATGCTATTCCGAAAACCTCACCAAGGCGACTCAAGCGGATCTCCACATCTTCGTCGATGCCAGCGAATACGCCTACGCAGCAGTTTGTTACGCTCGAGTCCAGCTGCATGATATTGTGCATGTCACTTTGGTCGCAGCCAAGAGCAAAGTAGCACCTCTCAGGCCGCTGTCCATTCCCAGGATGGAGCTGCAAGCGGCAGTAGCAGGACTACGTCTGGGACAAAAGATCACGAAAACCCGCGGTCTTAAAATCAACAACATCACGTACTGGTCGGATTCAAAGACCGTATTACAATGGTTGAAGATGGATCCCAGAAAATTCCAACAATTTGTAATGCATCGGATTGGCGAAATACTGGAGTCCTCAGATGTCAAGCAATGGCGCTGGATTCCAACCAAACTAAACGTGGCAGACAAAGCAACCAAAGTCTCGAGTGCAGTGGAAATCGCAAATTGGCTACAAGGACCAGATTTTCTGCAAAGCCCAGATGCAGAGTGGCCAATGGATGAAATCATCATCGATGAAACTGACACTGCCGAGCTGAGAAAACATGTTCACGTGACGTCTACGAAGCCGAGCATCACTATAAACGTCGAATACTTTTCGCAATGGCGACGATTATACAGAGCAGTAGCAACGTTCCTGCTGTATGTTGACCGGATTAGGGCTCAGCAGAAAAACCAAATTAAACCGGACAAGGTTAACCTGGAGCTGATCAACCGGGCGCAGAACCTACTCTTCAAGCAGGCGCAGGCCCATGGATATTCCAACGAAATCAGCAAGCTGTCGGCAAAATTACCGCTACCAAAGCAAAGTAATTTGAGAGGACTGAACGTGTACATCGACGAACGGAATCTTGCGCACTCAAGGGAGATCCAGCAAGATGAACTGCAGGGAAGACACCATCGTGTTATCAACACAATCACTGCCAAGGATGGACAGGTCAGACGCGTGACCATTGAAACTAGCAAAGGAACCATGGAGAGACCAGCCACAAAGGTCGCCGTTCTTGACGTCGGCAAACCATAAGTAAACGATTCCAGAGCAGGATCATTTACGGAGGAGGGAATGTTGCCGCCGAAACCAACATATTTAATTTGATTTATAATTTAATTCTCATTTAAATTTCATTTCATTTACTGTATCGATATATTTGAATTGTTAGTCATATCGATAGTTGTTTAAGCTCTAAGTTTCGATGTATCGAATTATCAAAATTTGTATCGAACATGCTCGATAATTTTAAGCGTCACTTGGCCATCAGAAAAGAGGAAAACAACACGAAATATTTTTTAAGCTCTCGCTAGCTCTCGCTTTCTCGCTTCGCTCACTACTTTAAACACCGATTAAATACGTACAACACCGAAAGTTGTAAGACAGAATACAATAAATATTGTGTTTGCGTTTTTATTGCGTGGAGTTGGGATTAAAGGTGCTATAAAAAGTCGTCAAAAACCTCATACTTGATATTGCCGGTCACAAATAAAGTACTGTTAATTTTGTTGTATATTAAATAAAGAAACCGGTTTCAATATTAACATTTTTATAAGCGATAATTTAAGGTGTGCATTTGCAAATTTGACACAGATTAATTAAAAACTCAAATAAAGCAAAAAAAAAAAAATAAGCAAAATCAAAAATAAAATTTAAAAATTTAAATAAAAAACCTTTGACAATTTGTAACCAAAAGCTGAAAAAGTTTCCGAGCTAACCATTAATCAAAACACGAATAGCCAATCCCCAAATTAAAAGTGGGGAATTACTTTGGAATATTCACAAATAACTTTGATTTGTAGATGCGTAGATCGTGAATAAACGCAAACTAGTTGAGTCAATATCAACACGGGGAAGCCGTAAAATGTTTCAATAACTTGTACACTGATCGAAAAAAATGCAACTTAAAAAATCAACAATATTGTCTTTTAAACATAATTATTTTCAAATAAGAGAAAGCAAGAAGAACAAAAAGATAAATAAACTGACAATTAATATTTTTGCTTTTTAATTAAATTAAATAATAAGTCGAGAGCAAAATCATTTTGATCAGTGTAGTAGACATTTGAATACAATAACACACTCTCAGTGACTGAATATGACAAACATACCATATAATTAAGTTGAGATTTGATGGAGAATTGCACGAGAAATGATCACGCGAGTTCACTTGAGACTGGAGATCAAGTTGAGGGCGTTTCGATGCCGATGCCGATGCCGCAAACTAAGAGCCGTGACTGAAATCGGGTCTACCACAACCGACTTATACAGTCTATAGTTGTACAATCTATACTGTCTACAGTGTTCACTGATAAGCTTCGACGAATGATAAGAAGAATGCCAATAATAGTCATAGGATTCGTAAACAAGCTAAATCAGTTGGTATCGCTAAACTTGGAGATTAGTTGAATACAATCGATGGGGAGGAAGAGATACAGACAATCTAAGAAGATATATCTGAGCATCAGTGTTGCCAGAACTAGATAGAATTAGAATAGATTTAAACAAAAGACAAGTTACTTATTTAAAAAAGTTTTAAATATTTTTATTGCATGCTTTTAGGCACTTGCATTGTTTTAAAACTTTAATCAGCCATTACCACCTTTCTATTTGTCCAATCTTGTTACGATTTAGTAGGATAATAGGTAATAATAGCAGTTAACGTTAATTAGTTAATAAAATCCCAATATCTTGAAAATATATCCTTTTACTTATTTTTTAAGTAACGGGTATAAAAATATTTTTAAAAACAAAATAATAAAAAAAACACAAAATAAATAAAATTTGCCATGAAAAGCTGAAGAAAAAAGTACCCAAAACACATTGAAAAAAAAAGTTTTCGAAATTTTCTTTAACTTAAATAGCTTTTTGAAAATTTCAAAAAGTATATGTAAAAAATATTCTAGCCCTTTGTAAATATAGGTAAAAATACAAAAATATTCTATAAAAAGCTGAAGAAAAAAGTATACAAAACACATTAAAAAACATTGAGTTTTAGAATATTTTTTTAATTTAAAAAGCTATAGAAAATTTCAAAATATATATGTAAAAAATATTGAAACCTTTTTTGTCTACACAGGGTATATAAAAAGAATATAAAATAAAGGAAAAAAAAAAACTTATTCGATAAAAAGCTTTAAAACAAAGCAACCAAAACACATTGAAAAATTGAGTTCTAAAGTTTTTCTTGAACATAAAGTTTTTTTTTAAAAAATAATGGATAAAAACCTAGCTGAAATGGCGTGCAATCACACTGCACATTTATTGTATACTACGACGGGTAATTCCCCCCCTGATGCCCGACGCACCTTTCACTGACATTCGGACGGACAATCAATCAAAACCTGAAATTTCCAAAGCCCCACTTGACTCATCAGCTGTGCGTGGAGGGCCTTACGGAACAGAACGGGTTTTGAGCAGCGACTACGACTGCGACTACGTAAATTGATACCACATATAGTGACATATGTATATATAGTCGACGACGTAAGCTGCATCGGAGGCTGTTGAACAGTCGCCGCTGTTCGTCCGTCGCGTCTGGTCGATTAAGCGCATTCTCGGAATACATAAATATAATTTATATAAATATATATACATATATATGCAGTGGTATATGTAGGCGTAATTGTTGTCCGAGTGCAGATAGCGCGTTTAATTAAACAAAACAAGTTAAGAACTGAGTAAAGATTGAAAATAAAGTGCACCGAAAATTATTTATTTAATTACATTGAAACAATCTAAGTAATTACACAATAATGCAGTCGTCAACATTAGACTTTAAATGGTCTTTATTTGCCGTGCTCTTATCAATAACAATTTGTGTCGCCATCGAACCGCCCGATGATGGGAAATGTAAGTTCAAAGTTGACTAAACTGGACCCAGAAATGCATCCGAATGTGTCAACAAATCAGAATAAGAAAACAATTAAATTTCTAATAAATATGAGAAAGAGGTTTTAGCGGCTGGATTGGTAGACACCCTATACTCATAAATAATTATGTACTTATTCTGTAATTATACAATTATATATATAATTATTTCTGTTAAATTGTTTTTAAATTTTAGTTAGTTATAAAAAGTATTTAAAATGCAATCAATCAAAGCTAAGCACTTAAAAAATGTTTAAAAACCAGTTAAAAATCTCAATAATTCCAACAAAATTATATAAGAAGTTGTTTATTTTTTATTTAAAAAAAAATATGCAAATGTTTAAAACGAAACAATGACTTAGTTATTGATTTACCAAAAGCCGCTATCAAACCAGCTGACCTTCAGAGAGAGAGAAAAATAAAGCAAGAAAAACAAGAGAAGATTCAAGCAAACCGAAGTTTAAATACGCTAGCTAAATTTTTAAAATTTAAAATATAATTGCAAAGCAAAAAAGGTTTTATAAAATGATGAGATCAGAAGAGGTGTTAATAGATAAACTAAATAAGAATAGGCGAAACTTTGAATACATGTCATCTTTTTTTATTGGAATTTCTAAAGTTTATTTAAGTATACTCTATACAATGATATTGAGACCCTCCCCCAATAAATTTGTTTACACTCACACACAAAAGTTTACAGCCCGTCAGCTGAGTGCTGCGAGTTGCTGCCTCTTCCGCAGATAGCCGAAAAACCAGTCTGCGAACTCTGCGAGTCGTAATTAATAAAAATGTTGAGTGCCCAGTAAAAAATGCACCAGCGACGACCTTGAATGTCTGTGCCAGTGCCCAAAATCAGTAACTGGGGACTTCCCCGTTCGCCCGCCCGCCTGACACCGCATGTCAACTATTAATTGTCGGTCAGTTGTGAATTCTGCGTAATCGTAATCGTAATGATATCTGCTTTTGAGATATTCCCAGTGACGACCATGAAATGCAAATACTGCGTGAAACCGGTTGCGCATGCTCAAATATGGCATGATATCGGGGGGGAATTTCAAATAAAAAGTTTGCTTCTCTTTCTGCTTCTAAAAACTGCAAGCAGTAAACGAATAATTCACAGAAACCAGATAAAATCAAGCTCTCTTTATACTTTTTTATTTGGACCGTAATAATTACAGTTTCTAAAATATATCATTTGAATCTTTTCATTTAAATTATGTTAAGTCTTACTTTTTGATCAGAAAAATTAGATTGTTTCTAGTTATACTTATACCAGTTACTTAATGAATAAGTAAAGGGGTATTCATATGCAACAGGCAGAAGGAAGCATCTCCGACACTATAAAGTATATATATTCTTGATCAGCATCAACAGCCGAGTCGATATAGCCATGTGAGTCTGTCCGTCCGTCCGTGTGAGGGCCTAGACCTCAGAGACTATAAAAGCTAGAACAACCAAATTTGGCACACAGACTTCTATAATCCCCACGCAGATTAAGTTTGTTTTAAATTTTTGCCACGCCTCTTTCCGCCTCCGTAAATCGCGAAAAGCCAACACACGCACAGTGTTCAAGATAAAAGGCATTTTTTACTAACTAATGTTAACTATAATTATTACCTATCATCCTACTAAATCGTAACAAGATCGGACAAATAGAAATGGCTGATTTAAGTATTTGAGCAATGTAAGTGCCTAAAAGCATGCAATAAAAAATATTTTAAATTTATTTAAATAAGTAACGGGTATCCTATAGTCGGGAAATCGACTTTCCCATTAATAAATTAATTAAAAAGAAGTTTATCCTGTTTTAATCTACAAAATAGAATATTCAATTCAACCCAAATCATACAGATAAACCTTTAGATGTTGAATCTGTTTTAACTTGTTTATAATTTTAAAACTTTTCTGTATGATCTTTTCAATCCCATTTCAGTACGTGTTTGTGTGGTAGAATCACGGGGCACTTATCGCAAGGCGCCCAAGTTTTGTCCATTGCTGGAGGCGACCAGCAACATTGAGTGTGTGATTGGTGTGGATCGATTGGACTGCGTTCGCCGCATCCACAAGGGAACTGCCCATTTTGGTGTGCTCACCTCAGAGGATTTAATTGCAGCCCGTTGGGCGAGTGTGGAAATTTTGGTTGCCAGCGAGCTGCGTTCCCATGAGTCGCATTTTGAGTATGAAATTGTGGCCGTTGTGGATAACAGTGCTGGCATACACACAGTGCATGATCTGCATGGCGCCAAGTTGTGTCATCCTGGCTACGGTTTGGAAAACCACTGGACCGAAGTGTTGGCCAATGTAAGTTCTAAACTGTTGTACAATCTCAACTGCTTAACTATTATATTCATTTATTTTTAAACAGTATTTCGAGTCAACTATGGTGGCAAGATCTTGCAATCCAGATCTCACGCTGACTGAAGATCGCATTGCAGCTTCTGCCAAGTTTTTTGGTCCCAGCTGCAAGGCGGGTCCCTGGGTGCCAGATGCCAAGCAGGATCGCATTCTAAAGGATCGTTATCCGTCCCTGTGCCAGATGTGCTATGATCCCTATAGCTGTGACGATACGGACAAGCACTGGGGCAGACGTGGCACACTCTACTGCCTGACCAGCGGAGGCGGCAGCGTCTCATGGGCGCGTCTAGACGATGTCAAGAGTCACTTTGGTGTGAGTAACGTACAATTATTGTTAATTAACTATTATAATTATTATCATTTTCAACAGTTGGCGGGTCTGGCAGCTCAGGATGATCCATCGAAGTACAGCTACCTCTGTCTGGATGGCCATCTGCAGCCCATTAATGTGACCCGTCCCTGCATTTGGGCAGCAAAGCCTTGGCCCGTCGTCGCTGCACGTCGCTCCCATGCCGCTCAGGTGCAGCGTCTGGTCACTGGCCTCACACACGACGAGCAGCAGAGCTGGCAGAATGCGTTGCTCAGTCTGCTGGAGACTTATCATGTGTTCACCTGGCCCATGGACAATGTCATTCCCATTAATGATTATCTGGATCAGGCCATTGGCTTTCAGTCAGCCTATAGTTTCCCCGAATGCAATCCGCCACGTTCCATTGTCATGTGCACAACATCCATCATAGAGCACATCAAGTGCTCCTGGCTGCAGGAAGCATCGCAAGTTTACGGCGTCGAACCGAATATTCAATGCATAAGGACAACAAATCTGGAGATGTGCATGGACGATATCAAATACAAGAGTGCCGATGTAATGCTTGTGGATCAGGAGCAGCGTGTACAGGCGCAAAGGGATTACGGCTTAAAGCCATTGCTCTATGAGTATGCGGAGAAGATGCATGATCGCTATACGATCATTGCGGTGGTGCACAAGGATGGCGAGTACAAGAGCTTCCAGGATTTAAGAGGCGCTCGCGCATGTTTGCCGAGTTACGAGGGGGCTGCCCATCTGTCCGTGCTGGAGACCATTGCGAATGCAACTGGAAGCGTCCACTCACTGCACGCCTACTTCCATCGCGACTCTTGTCTGTGGCATCCACAACGCGGTCGCCAGTGTCCACAGCATTATCGTGGCGACGAAGGCGCCTTGCGTTGCCTAGCCGAAGGCTCCGATGTGGCCTTTATCAGCTCCGATGTCTACAAGAAATATGTGAGCGGAAATATAACTTCGGACTGGGTTAAACGTGGCGGGCCAAAGTCTTACCGTCTGTTGTGTCCCTACGGCGGCATTGAGCGCCATTCAAGGTTTGAATACTGCTATCTGCACTGGACGACACGTGGCCAACTGATGACCCACAACTTGTCGACAACGCGACACAACGAGATCTACAATTCGCTGCGCGACATGGATCATCTGTTTGGCAAGAATTACAAGAGCGAAGTGCGTCCATTTACACTATATGGTGTTTTTGACAGGCGCAACGATATCTTGTTCCACGACAGCACTGGTGCGCTCTATGGCCAGCACGAGCTGCATCGGGACGATGCCAAACGCACCATGGAGCACATATACGACCGTTACACGTCCCAGTATTACGCTGCGAGGGGGGGAGACGAGGACAGCGGTGCACAAAACTTGAAAAGCAGCTGGAGTTGTTGCCTTGTGTTGTTGCTAACAACAACTGGCATGTGGCTGCAGCACCGTTCATAACTTTAGTCAAATCAAATTTATTTATTGTGATATTACTTTAAATGTGCACACAAATAAAGCTAAATTATGCTAAGTAATAAAAACAAGTATATTTATTCAAATGCAATCAACCCTATTGCGTTAGTGTTGCAAAACGTTGTCAACTGCAGCCAGTGCTGCCAGGTGTTGAGCGCCCGCATAAGCTAAATTCTGAGTAAAAATAAGCTAAACATAAAAACTATATGCTGAAAATCAAGCTATATCCAAATGAAAGATTTTAATAAACAAACCTTATGCTTAAATATTGCATTAAAAGTTTTTAAGTGCATTTTGTTGCGCAATTTTGTTTTTACAATATTCTTCTGACTGAAAACGCGTTCCACTTCGGCATTTGACGACTTTAAAATATGCTAGATTTATGGCTATAAGCTATTTGCAAATTTTATAAGCTATTCCATTTTCAAATATGCGAGATCTAGCCTGAAATAAGCTAATCTGTCAACACTGACCACAGCAGCAGTGAAAGTCAGTATGCTGCTCACCATCAAGCAAAACAAATAAAAGCAACAGCTGTGCATTTTGTTTTTGTTGCTATGCTACTCACGTTGGTTGCTATGTGAACAATAAAATTTGTCACAACGAAATGTCCCTTCTGCAAATAGGCTGAATATACAATTAAAATTGATTAAACATACGAGATTAACATTTAATTCAGTCGAAACGCAGTTTAAAAGTTGCAGGCATAAAATGTCAAAGAATTCAACGCGAACAGCGAGCAAAACAAACGTAAGAACTTACTCTTAAAAAGCTTCGAACACTTCAATAACAAGCACTTGTATTTGAATCCAATTGATTTGCTTAATTTTGCAACTTTGATATTTGCACACGGAACACAACAGGCACATCAATTTCTTGCCACTTGCCACAGAATTACATATAAAAGTATAAACGGCATTGTTAGATACACCGCACACACATACGCACGCATAGTATTTTTTTCAAAATACTTGTTAATTTTAATTGATTAAGAGCCGACACGAGAGAGAGAGCATCGCAAAAACACTTACTGTGCTCTCGCGATCGATCGGTGTTGTAAAATGCAACAGAGTCAGCTGATATCAATGGCGGATATAAACGTTTATTTAAACATGCATAAATATTATTATAGAGCAAAAATGAAGCACAGCCACGTAAGGCAATCAAATCGCCTGCAACAAGTGTGACACCCACATCAACGTCAAGAAGCAGCCAGCTAAAAGTCAAGCAACAGGACAGCACTGAAAGCGAAAGAAGTCTAAGGAAAACCACAAAGGTGACAACCACAGCAACAACAACAACAACAAAAGTAAGCAAAAAGTCGCCGTTGCACACAAGCAAAAACAAGGAGCGTGAGCATGTGGCGAGTAAAAGAACAACCCCATCGCCCGCAACAACATCAAAGACAACAAGAACAACGAGCAAAGTGAAACCAAATGCCGTGCTGGACACATATCACAGTGTGACGGTGTCGTCGCCACCATCAAAGCGCAGAGTGCAGCCAAAACATGCAACAGCTGCGCTAGAGAAAGAGCAAGCAGTTGAGGTGCAAGCAGTTGGTGAGCAAGCAGTACGTGCGCGCACATATTCACGCACACTGCAGCCCGAGGAAATTGTGGTGCTGAAACGGGACTCGGCCAAGCAGCGCAGTGAGCTGGAAGTGCAACAACAACAACAACAAGTTAAGGAATTGAAGCAGCCTGTCGCCTTTGAAGTGAACTTTGAGGAGGCTAAAAAACCAGCAATTGAATCCGATAATTATTCCGATGATTTTGAGTCCTATGAATCGGATTTTGAGACAGATGCCAGCACGCCCGAAGAGGAGGAGGAGGAACAAGCTGAGGAAGAGGAGCAGCCCATAATAGAGGAACATGCAGCCATGACAACAGCTGAACCGGACGACGATGAGGAAGACTCGGAGCCTACGCAAAATCCAATTACGGTGATACAGCGCGACAAGGAGCTGGAGAGAAAACTGGATTCAGGACACTATGAGCTGAACATGCGACGACAGACAACACGACAGCCCGACGATAGCTTCGATACCAACTCGATGGCCAACTCGGAGCAACTGGACTCGGGCATCAGTAGCTATGGCACAGAATTGCCCAAATCCTCATCCTCGTCATCATCCACATCGGATGTGCACTATGGCGGCTATGCGGACTTTGTGGCGCGTCCAGTGATCAACAGACGTGGCCAGGAACTGATGCGTAAGCTGCGCTTTGACCAGCTCAACTATCAGCTGTTCGAGATGCGGCCACTGAGCTACGAGGGTTACATGCAATCCTATGGCAAGCTGAACACCTGTCAGCTGGCGACGCAGACGCAGTCGCAGCACATGGACACGGAGTGTCAGACGCTGGAGGTGCACATGCGCAGCAGTTGGACACAGCATCCGGCACACTATGGTGGTCAGCTGGTGCTCAACTGCAGCGGCGATGCGGGCACTGAAAATGAGCAACATTTGCTGCAATCGAATGATGCCTTCGACTGCAGCTTGTCACGGCTGGAGCAGCTGCGTCGGGCGGAACAGCGGCGTGCTCAGCAGCAGCAGCGACAGCGTTTGACCAAACCCAATGACTTGGAGCACCTGGCTGTGTTCCTGCACAAGGCATCCTTGCTGCTGGGCAAGGTGCTCAATGCCAATTGTCCACAGCCATTGCGTCAAGTGGCTCCGTTGCAGACTGGACTCCTGGACGCACTCCGCGTGCGTCGCATCTTTGGCAGCACGGGACAACTGCAGCTCGTGGTCACTGTCCACGAGTGTTGCCCCCAGAACGATGTCTATCGCGATGACTTTGCGAATCTGCTAATGGTCTGGTCATTGACGGATCCCAGCAAGCCGCTTCGCCTGCTCTCCACCTGGGCGGAGGTCTGTCGCGTCTCCTTCTGCAGCGAGGCACCGGATATCATTGTCGCCGGCTTGCGTGACGGCAGCGTGGCCATGTGGGATCTGCGCGAGACGCACAGCTACTGCTCCAAACTGGATGGCAATCTCACGCACTTTGCGGCCACACAGTCGGTGGTGCCTGCTTTGGACACCACACCGCAGCAGCAGCAGCAGCAGGCGATATCTTCATTGGATCTGGGCGCCGTTGTCGATGTGCGCAGCTTTCGAGCAGCTGCCAAGACAGCGGGCATGGGATTGGGCAGCAGCTTGGCCATGACACACAAGGATATTCAGGTAAATAAGATAACAAAATGTAGATGGGATCATTAGACCCTGTACTTGACAGGCAGAGACCGAAATATGAAATGAAGTACAGGGTCTCTTGCAGTGGTAAATGAGATAACAAAATGATGATGGGATCATTAGACCCTGTACTTGAAAGGCAGAGACTGAAATATGAGATGAGGCACAGGGTCTCTTACAGTTGCGTTCACTTGACTATATTTATTGTATTGTAAAGATGAAATGAAGTACAGGGTCTCTTACAGTTGCGTTCACTTGACTATACTTCTCTTATTTTTTATTTATTGTATTGTAAAGATGAAATGAAGTACAGGGTCTCTTACAGTTGCGTTCACTTGACTGTATTTATCTCTTATTTTCTATTTGTTGTATTGTAAAGATGAAATGAAGTACAGGGTCTCTTACAGTTGCGTTCACTTGACTATATTTATCTCTTATTTACTATTTATTGTATTGTAAAGATGAATTGAAGTACAGGGTCTCTTACAGTTGCGTTCACTTAACTATATTTATCTCTTATTTTCTATTTATTGCATTGTAAAGATGAAATGAAGTACAGGGTCTCTTACAGTCGCGTGCACTTGACTATACTTCTCTTATTTTCTATTTATTGTATTGTATTTTAGTACGCCTCTCTTAATGATTCGGGACTGCTCACAATTTGGACGCTGGTCGAGAGTGGACGTGGATGCAGTGCGTCCAGCAGCAACGAGTACTGCTCACCCTGGGCGAGAGTGAAGCTTCTGCAAGCGGCCAGCTGCGATCTGCGTGATTATTTGGAGCGACGTCTGTTGAAGAGACACCAAAGTGGCTATGAGAAGACCAAGTCCCTGTTCCAGGGCAATGTCTACAGCGATGAGCTGCTGCGGGAGCTGGACGAGACACAGACGCTGACGACGGCGCTGGCGGATCAGGGACTGCAGGGATTACGCTTCAGCAGCATCGATGCGGGCACTGAACTCGTCTACGTCTGCACCAATCGCAACTTTGTGTTGTGCTGCACGCGCAGCCTGAAGACGGAGCGATTTCAGCGCATCGGCATCCACGAGAGTCGCTTTCTGTTTCCCACATCGTTGTGTGTCCTGGCCAATGAGCAGTTCGTGGCCGTCGGTTTGTCCAATGGCTCCGTCATGATACTCAACTGCAATCAGAGGCAGCGTCAACGTTTGATTAGACCCACAACGGCGATGCCGCCAACACACATTGCTCCCGATCCCGAGACGGGCAAATCCTGTGCCATTCAAAACATTATTCTCAACGAGCGTCGCTTTCCGGATCAGGAACAGCAACTGGAGGGCAGCAGCTACGATGCGAGGCCCAACACCGCCTTGCAGCTGCTGCAGCAACCACGTCGCTCCTACGAGCTGCGCTCCTTTGACCAACAGCTGCTCCTCAGCGGCAGCTCAATGCGCCAGCACCTTGTCCAGGCCCTGGTCCAATCCAGCGACGGCTGGCAACTGTTTGCCCTGGCCAATGGCACTGTGCGCAGCTACGATTTCCACTTGGATCGTGAGCTACCAGAAATTAGAAATGGCTCAAATGTCACGGATATTGCCACCGCTTGCAGCTCCACGACGGCTCGGCAATTGTTGCTCCTGGAGGCGGGTGGACAAGTGCAGATGCACTCGCTCAACTTGTAGTTTGTTATACTCCCTACTTTGTTACCATGTCATCTCATTTATACAAGTACTATATCAATAAAGCAATTAACTTGTTTTCTTAACATCTAACGGACTTTATTTTATATATACACTTGAAAAAATCGTCCGATACTTACAACTTTCATATTAAAAAAATGTACCACTTAGGAAAAATGCGATCCTTAAAATAGATAGTAAATCAGTTAAAAAAAAAATAAACGAAAACGAGAATAAATGAAGTCACTTTCCGACAAATTTTAAATAGGTTTGGGAAAAATATAATCCTTTTTTACACTCCAATTATTCCATATTTTTTTAGTTTTATATTATAAATTCTAGGTAAAGCCCTATATCCACTTGAAAGAAAACAGACACAAATGAAAAATTCCATCATAAAAAAACAGGGATAAAAACCGTTACCGTTAACCGGTATTAACCGATTGAAATTGGTAACCGTTACCGAAACAAAACTTTTTTATTATACTGAAACCCAAAAACCGAAATTATTTAAACCATAATAACCGTTTAGTAATCGATTCATGCATAACGGTTAATTTCCGTTTGGTCAATTAAGTATGTTATTAAGGTGTAATCCTGGTTTTCAAAATAAAAATGATTTTTTTTCTAATTTGTGTATTGATATTAGTTTTTGAAATTTTTGAATATTTGCTTTAACATTTTAAATAATATTTTTTGTGAACCGAAATCATACTGGTAATTCAAAACCGAAACATACAAAAAACCGGTAACCGTTACCTAACCGATATATAAAAATTTTGCGTGGCCGGTAGCCGAAAACCTAAATGCGAGCATAACCGAAACCGTAACAGAAACTTATATTTGTTACGGTTTTAATCCCTGATTAAAAGTAAACTTTACGCTTTCTGAAAGCTAATGAAAAACATTTCTTTGCAAACTTTTTGATTTTGAAAACGATAAGCTTTTAATTTAGAAATTTAAATTGAATTATAATTGAATTCTTGGGCATATTTGAATGTTAACAAGGGTAACTTAGTAAATTTGCTCAAAATCTTTCTTTCGCATTTCAGTAATTTTTAGAATTCAATTTCATTTCACTTTTAAAATTCCCAACTGCTGCAGGAGGAACACATAAGCTGTGGAATTTAAAAAGACAGTATAAAAAATAACAGAATCATCATTAGATTAAAACACAATAATTTATTTCAATTAACATAAATCACAAAACTACAAAATCTGTGTCACAAATTGCACTGCTCGAAAAAGTAGTGTTTAGTTCATTTACACGGCGATAACTGGCGTCGGGGAATCACATCAAACTAAATCAAATTAAACTTGCCTTGCCACACCGAGCATGCCACTCGTGGTGGCACCGAGCAGCTGTCGCACCGTCTGCAATTCATCTCTCAGGGCCAGCACCTGGGCCCGGAGTATGGAGTTCTCCTGCTCGAGGAGCGCGGCACGGAATGCGATGCGATCCTCGCGGATTTTGCGCGCATCTCGTGACTTCTTGGCCGCCTCATTGTTGCGCTTGCGTCTCTCATAGTATTTGGCATCCTTCTGGGCATCGGGTATGGGACGCTTCTCGCCCCGGGCACGTCGATGCAGGAATCCCGGAAACATGCCCACCCGATTCAGCTCCATCAGCGGAAAGTCCGACAGACTTTGCAGTGCATGATTCGGCGGTGCAATATATTCGAAGGCAGGCAGTGTGGAATTGGAATTGGATTTGGTTGCCAGGAGACTGGGAATTGCAGCAAGTCCTGGCAAGGGCAGGCGTAGATTATGATGACCATAAGCCGCCGGCTCCAGCTCAATGTCCAGTTCACTGTGCAGGGAAAGCGTTTCCGTTTCCGTGACATCAACTATAGGCGATTTGGCGGGTGAATACATTTTTTTTTTTTTTTTTTTTTTTTGATTAGTTTACAGATCTTAACCGAATTTTGTTGAGCTCCTGTCGCGTCGACTGTCGTGTTAAATCTGAACGTATTCCTGACTGCCTGGCTGCCTGACTTGCCTGGTAATTATGGCCCAAAGGCCCCCATTACAGTCGCAAACTAAATCTAAGCCATAACGCCACAGGCCGCCTCCTGGTTCTGATTCAACCAATCACGCAATGTTGACGGTAATTATTCGTCAAATACATGACACTTTTCCATGTTGAATGACATTTATTTCAGCTGCACAGTTATAAGGGTTTCATATAACTGGTTAGCTTGATTACCCACCCTCCCCCCCTAAAGGGGGTTCACCTTTTACAAAAAAATGTATCTAACTGACCACATGTCGCTGTTTCTGATTTCGGATTCTTGTTCGCGGGGGGGGCGACCCAGACAGGGTTATATGAGTTGGCCAACTATTATGCAGGCCGGTCCGTTATAGGGGCTGAAAACTTTTACGACAACAGCCAATGAGAATGACCGAATGTCGAGGGGGTTGTGGGCGTTGTTTTACCACACATACACTTGCCTACACTTGCTCCTAATGTAAATCGACCCTAAAGGAATTTTTCATTAAGTGCCATTATCTAGATTCTAGATGAAACGTTACGATTATTAATAATTAAATGCAATCATTGAATGACCGATATAAATATTTTCATTCTAATCAACAAAAAAACTAATTAGTATTAAGTTAAATATTAGTTAAGTTTAATATATACTGTTTTTTATATTATATTTTATATACTATTTTAAATTTATTTTATTTTATTTTTTTTTAATTTTGAGTTTTTTAAAATTTGTTTTGGGAAATTTAGAAAAAGTTTGACTCTAAAAAAAAACTAAAAGCTAATCCTTTTATTTGAAAAAAAAATATCGAATATTCGAAAATTTTCCAACAATATTCTTACTCTTCTTTGCGGTTTCTTTATTTTTTATTTTTATTTAAAATAAAGGTTTTTTTTTAATTTGTTGGGAATTCTAGAAAAAGTTTGACTAAACTAAAAACTAATCCTTTTATTTGAAAAAAAAGAAATGCAAAAAAGTTTATTTGCATTTCTAAAACTTTTTCGAACATTTTCTAAAAAAAATTGTCGTACTCTTCTTTTCGGTTTACTTATTTTTTAATTTTAATCTTAAGTTTAAATTTTTAGTCAACTACTTACATCTAACAACTTTTATTTGTTTTTTATCGTGTCAAACCTTAAAAGAATTCTGAAGGTCTTACCAGTCCTTAAATTTTGGTATATCTTTTGAAATTTACCAAATTTTTTTTAAGTTTTTTTAATATATTAAATATCAAAAAAACACATTTAAAAAAAAAAAAACCTTTTTTCTTTAGAGTGATCTGCAAAATTTTGTTCCCTAAATTACAAACATTAACACAAAGCTATAATACCATATTTTGGCAATTCTGAAAGGGTACAAAATAAAAACAACAAGTCATGTGAGCTGTCAATCAATGGCTTTTACAACTTGTGGGGTACAAAATCCTAACAAGACCTGCGACAAGGTAAAAAGCTTAAAGAAGACATTCTACCCAAACAGGAGATGGGGTAAAAAGGAAAGTTTAAAAAACTGCACAGTCAGTGCTCAATTGAGCTAATCTAAGTTATGAAGTCATCAGGAACTCTAGAAGTTTATACAATACTCTCATATAAGCATGACAGAATAGAATAACCGAATGTACAAATATATAGTATCGTTTATAGTTTTGTTAACGTTACCCCAAAACATTTAACCACATGTCATTCGTCATTCGTGTCTTCTTCGTTCTTCAACCCGTTCGCTTTGAGAAAGTGTCACCTGTTCTGGGTAAAATAAATGAAAATAAATTGCCAGTTTGGACGACCCTAATAGCCGGAAGTTAACGACAACAGACAGTAGACATCGGGTTTTGGCTATCGGGTGGCATCCTAACAATATTCCATAATGTATGCGCTAATTTATTATCTGTTGGCAAAAGTTCTTCCATAGTTAACCATTTTGACTGCTTGCGCTTCTTTGAGGGGCGTTCAAATAGAAGAAAGGATTGGGCAAGCAGAGGGTTTAAGAATAAAAGGATTGCGTGCCAGTTGAAGATAGAAATTTCAGTTGAATAGAATAATATCTGATTGAGATTATGAGTAAAAGTTCTTGGTATCTACACGATTTATTGAATAATAAATGTCCACTTCGTGTAGTTTGTGGAAAGTTTAATTTGTGACTGAATAGCTTAACATTAACATAGCATCATCTTACATTCTAACAGAGTTCGTCTCTTGTATTAACATACAGGCATGTATGCTGTTACATATGCGTTGCAATTATATTCATATTCTCAATAATTTCAGTACTATTAAGCTTTCAATCCTTTTAGGTCTATAGAGTGTGGAATCCAGCTTGTAAACACCTGCTGAGACCACCCTAAGTAGATGGTAATTATATAAGAATTAAACACAGGGTCAAGTGTTAAAAGGATGAGGAGACCCTTGACCCTTGACATGTGTTGCAACAGGACAACAATAACAAATAATGATGATGAGCCACCCTCTAAACAAAAAAAGGTTTCCAAAATGGAACACACCAAATGATTATATTGCTGGCCTTTTTATTGACAATAATTTAGAAGGTATAGAATTATGAAAAGTTTCAGTTTGTGTTTTTTGTAGTTTGCACGTACATTAACAAATAAAATAAAAACAAATAAAATTTATGAACAAATTAAAAGAGAACTTGGGGCTGCTGCACTTGGGTAAAGTCCCTAACAATTGGAGCTACGTCTGTTGCACTTGGGACGTTGATTGTTCATCAGATTGTTGCCATCGAGGAAGTCCGAGTTGACCTTTTGCAGCTCGGCAATGCGCTGCCAGGTGGCACAAAAGTGACGAACGTTGCGTGCATTGGCCAACTTGGCGATCGGTCCCAGTGTGCGATAACCGTTGTTAATATAGCGTATGAATCCTTTGGCCGACAAATCCATAACAGCTGTCTTCACCTGAGCCTCCAGATCGCCACAGGCAAAGGATCTGCGAAATATGTAATACAATACTAAGTATTTTGTTTATAGAAACACTACTTAAAATAGTAAAAACTATCATTATATGGATCCAATATTTAGTGGAATAAATGTTTATGATAAAAGATCATTTTTAAACCTGGTAATCATCAGATTATTAATCCGAGTTTAAAAACAAAGCATATCAAATGATTATGTCTCCTTCAGAAATGCTCTAATGGACGCTTCTACTCGACGAGTATAGGGTATAACAATATGTATATATGCATCTTGGCATACTCACTCCTTTTCCAACATCTCCACAATATGTTGCTCCTTGATGCCGTTGACATACTTGGGATGATCCTGAAAGATGCGCACCATGTCCATGATGTAGAGTGGCAAGTGGATGTGATAGGCATTCGGATGCATCATCAGTGTAGTCGGCTCACAGTCGCTGATGGGGCTGTCGTCGCACATCATGAATCCGAATTTGCTATACAATTTTTTAAAAACAATTTATTTATATATATGAATATTAAGTTTATCGTGTTTCTCTATTTTGATTAGTATTGTTTTTTGTTTCTTTGTTGACAAAGAAAACTTGATGGAGTTTAGCAGCATTAACAGTGCCTACTATAAGTATTGCTACGCACACTCGTGTCAGGCACAACCCTCGTCCTCGTTGTTAGCGCTAATGTCATCCAATTACAGGTGTCATTAACAGTTTGTTCATCGATGTCTGCTTTCAGTTTGCTCTTCAATTAGCTACCGAAGCAGTACAAATATTGTAACAATTACATTTTCACTTGTTTTCTTTGATACCCTGTACGAAAAGGATGCAGGAGTAATAAAGCTTTGTGGCTTTGTCATGGAAAAACATTTACATATTTCTTATTTATTTTCAAAAATAGTTAAACCCAGTGGATTTGATAATTTGTATTATCTTACCTAATAACCATAATTAATAATATAATTAGTTATAATTAAATGATATTATTGATCATTACTAAATTTCACTCTCTAAATTTAAATTTTAATTAATTTTGTTAAAATAATTTGCAAGATGAGATTTGAGTGTCAAATAAAGAAACAGTGGGTATTTCTTAGTCTAGCACTCTCTTTTAGAGCACTTATACTTGTTACTTGTTATTACCTGGTAATTTGACTAATATATAAATAGATCTTACCCAAATATTCCTCCCAATGCATTAGCTCCTTGGGTCGGGGTAACATTCCCGGGGGTGTTTTAAATGTACAACTATAAAAAAAAACGTTGAGTTTTGGGGTAAAAAAAAAACATTTTGAGACCAAGTAACAAAGGGACAAACTATTTTATTTTAAATATATAACCAAATTTTTTTTTTTTATCACATCTTAGGCTCAGAGGATTTATGAAATCTGTTGATACTATATCAATCAAATATATTCTTTAAGTTTCAAACCATTTTCATGATTTGAGACTGTATCAGGTGTGCTACAGAAATCTATTTCACCTGAAAAATGACTTTAATTTCATACAAATTTAAGTCAAATTCAAGTGGAAGAGATTTCTGTAGCACACCTGTATAATTGCAACCCTTATGTAACAGCATACATGCCTGTATGTTAATACAAGAGACGAACTCTGTTGGAATGTAAGATGATGCTATGTTACTGTTAACCTATTTAGTCACAAATTATACTTTGAACAAATATTGCAAAATTAGTGACAGATATGATATTTGAATATTTCGATTCTACTACCAAAAGCAATTTTTATATTCGAAAAAATATTTCAAAATCATAAATCTTTTAGTAATCCACTTAAAAAACAAACCTGAACCTAAAAAAATCGGTTTTTTTTTAAGAATAACGAATTTTTTTTTTAATTTCTAGAAGATATACATACATATAAAATTGTACAGTGTACAACAATAAATGCAATATTTAATTTAACATTGTATATAACTAATTAATGAATGAAATTTTAAAAAAATCTTGAGTAATGCAGTTGTTGTTTTTCCCAACATCGTCCTCGCAAGTACATCCCTGTTGGTTGGTTGATGATGGCAAATGACCCGGGGGCAAAGTGCCGAATACCCTTTGAGTTTAGTATGTTGCTCAAGCATTTAAATTGTCAACACCAGGACAGGACAGAAACCTGCAGCAACGAGTTGTCATTTGTCGTCCCTCCATGATGGGATTCGATTCGATATGTGACCCATGCACGCATGAGATCCTGGCCAGGTGTTATTTATTGCCTTTCTAATCGTTGCGGCATAATCTATTAGCACCCGACGCGACGCGACGACGACGACGACGACGACCTCAACGAACTCCGACCCCGATCACAACTTTGATGCCTTCACTGAATCTGAAACACAGGAGTTGCTTTGGTTTTTGCTTTTGCACATTATGGGCAATTAGCATTATTATTATTTTATTGTTTTAGTTTTCGAGTTTTATGACTGTCTCTTATTTTTATTTACTCTATAGTTTTAATGGCTAATAATTGGTTGGCCAAACATTAATCAATATGTCAACATAAAGATAAATATTCCTGTTTGTATTCAAGTCTTAAATATAATTTAAGATAATTGTAAATAAATCTAATGTTATTTATTTCTAATACAGATTACAGACATAATATTCATAAGCAATAGAAAATGATTAAGTTCCAGTTATTAACTTAAAATTTATACTTTATTTGCTTAAATACAACAGATCAAGCTGGCTTCTCTCTTATAATAAATCTTATAATTGTAATTTAACAAAAATGTATCGTAAAACATTTCGAGACATTTTTCTTCCCAAAAAATCCATAACCATAGATTAGCGTATTATTATTCGCGTAGTTTCAAAAAGTAGATCATCACAACTACTGTGACAACAATAACTATCAAGCCCGCAATCATGACGACATATCGACGTCTATGTTGAGAGGAATCCAATTCCATTCCATCCATTCAATGTCTTTTTATCAAATCAATTTATACTCCAGAATGTTTGGATATGGAAAAATAAAGCAACTGAAAATTCAAATGCTACTAAGTATAATTTAAGTTTATTTATAATTTTTGGTACTTATAACTTTAAACTTTATTAAAAAACAGAAACCATAATAATTAAATGCAATCTATTTAATGTTCGTTGCTATAAACTTTATATTGTTTAATACAAAAGAAATCAAACAGGCTTTAGTTAAATAATAAAATTATACTTGTTATTTAAAAAATTTGTATAAAGTTCAACATTTGTAGTAATAAATGTAAGACATTTTCTTTGTAAAAGATCCATAATATCCAAAGATTACAGTCATATCATGATTGTTTTTTCATAAAGTCTTAAATGTTCTAATTACTAGGATAATTAGTACTATAATTAAAGCTATCAAGCAAGCAATCAATGCGCCATTTCGTCCTTTGTAGACAGAGATATCCGCCATTAAATATATTTTAACAAAGAATTTTATAGTCAAAAATTTGAAATATATAGTACTTAAGATTTTAGCTAAAACTATTGAAAATAGAAATGTTAGGCAAATGCTACTACATATATTTAAAGCATATCATTGATTTCCATTTCAAATTATAAACAGTATACTTATAAACTTTATTCAGACGCTCTCAAAGTGCTTTCTGAGCGTACATTTTTTAAATTTCATTAAAAATTTAACAATACTAGTGAATTTTGTTAATAGAAGACATAAAAGTTGACATCATCTTAGATTAATTTGCCATTTGAGATACCAGAGCACTGCAACTCCTGACGCAATGAATATAACACAACCAATAACCATGATGATGATAAATTGTTTGTCCATCCTCGATAGTTCCGGCATTCTGCAGTTTCTTAACAAGTCCCGTTGATTACTCGACAGTTGTACAAAAAAATTTAAAACTAAAATAAATGTGGAAAACGTAAGTGTAAAGCAAATGCTACTAAACTATGTAGAAGTAGTTGTTCTTTATTTTGTAAATCGAAAATTAAAAATATACGAAAATATTTGACTGTGTTCTTATAATTCATCAGCCTTTTGGCATTGTCTTAGTTCTAGTTCTAAATCCATAAAAAAACATGTCATATGTCAAGTAGACCGCGCAGCCAGTCAAAAGGATCACGATTAGAACCACCGAAATGGCAGCCAGCACTCCACGTCCACGTCCGGTCCACATTTGTGCAGGATTCGGCATTCTTCTTATACTTAAAAAAACACTTAATAATCTAAAAATAATCTATAAAAGCAAGGATTTTTAACTGAAATTACGCAATAATCAAAAAAGATAAAGCAAATGCTACTACACTAACATATATATATATATTTTATGCTGTTCCATTCTCCGTACTGATTTCCATGTAACCATGCTCCAACATTTGGTTACAGATGTCCGCGTGACGATCCAACAATTTGATAACATATCCATCTGGCAGTCGGCTCATCAGTTTTACATTAATTTCACAATTAAGTAAGTTACTTTTAAGAAACTCGATGCATTCGTTAGCTCGACCTGGCGACGCAGATGGGACGCGTTGAATGCCAGTAATGAAGCAACTAACGGCACGATGAGGTTTCAAGCTCCTGGCATTGTTGCATTGTGCCAGCGATCGGATGGTGACGAACTCCGTATTGCCATAGTCCACATAAAAGATTTTATAATTCCCGTTGCACTCCTCAATGATCTGGGCACGATAATAATAGCCATCATCGTACAAAGCCAACACCATGTCCAACGGCAGCGGAGCACGTTTGAATTGACGCTCCGATTCGGGCACGTCGTTTTTATTCCACACAAGCGCCGACGTTTCATTCACGAACTGCACATACACCTGTGTCGGACCATTGATGTAGGTGACCACGACACGCACCACGCTGCCCAGCTCGCGGGTCAGCAATGATTCATACTTCGTCTCCGGCAATGCTTCCATCAGCTCCTTGTCCTTGGTAGCGCCATGTGGCGCAAACGGCTGATGCAAAA
The DNA here is from genome assembly GCA_037043435.1 of Drosophila suboccidentalis. Taxonomy (NCBI): domain Eukaryota; kingdom Metazoa; phylum Arthropoda; class Insecta; order Diptera; family Drosophilidae; genus Drosophila; species Drosophila suboccidentalis. Next base: position 142,780 of record JBAMBK010002319.1, read on the forward strand.
GGCGACAATTGGAGCCTAGCAAGAAATAATACAAGATTTCATTGATTAGCTGCTAATTATACCCGTTACTTAAAAGGGTATATTGTATTCGTTGCATCTCCGACCCTATAAAGTATATATATTCTTGATCAGTATCAACAGCCGAGTCGATATAGCCATGTCCGTCCGTCCGTCTGTGTGAGGGCCTAGATCTCAGAGACTATAAGAGCTAGAGCAACCAAATTTGGCACACAGACTTCTATAATCCCCACGCAGATTTAGTTTATTCCACGCCCCTTTCCGCCTCCGTAAATTAACGTAATTTGGTAATTAACGTAATCTATTAATTAAAGCTATCATCCTACTTAAACTCAACAAGATCGGACAAATAGAAAGGTGGTAATGGCTGATTAAAGTTTTTAAGCAATGTAAGTGCCTAAAAGCATGCAATAAAAAATATATTTTTATTTTATTTAAATAAGTAACGGGTATTCTATAGTCGGGAGCTCGACCATAGCCTCTCCCACTTGCTTTCACTGATCGTTCTAATGACAGATCTGTGATAAAGAAATACTAAACACAAGGCTATATCGCCTCATCTAGTTGTCCTATTCAAGAATATATATACTCTACTTGAAATGAACTGCTTATTTGCTTACCTTTAAAGCATCCAGCAGTCTTTGGATCGTAGTGGCGACAGATGCGCACATCATCCGTAGGATTAAAGCCCAGCACCGCCTTGACCGCATCGCAGGTACTTGGCTCATTATATTCGAGCATTTCCATTTCGCGTTGACTCAATTTCATAGTGGATTTAATTGAATCCACATCTTGCTCATTGGATTGACTCAATTTTCTAGTTGATTCCTTTTCCATTTGGTTTTCCAACATTTCCAGCATGTCATCCTCCAAAAGCTCCACAACCAAATGGATGCCATCGTTGCATAATATACGCAGTCGCACATCCTTATAGATGAATTGTCTCATGTAATCCACATCGTTGTTTTCGACATAACATCTGATGGCTTCCGCCGGCATAGCCACCACATCATCGGGTAATCCAAAAATAACCTCGTTTCCATTTAAATGGATGTGTTCACCGTAGTCCAGCAAATAGGCATCGTAGCCGCCGCCTTCAGTGTGTGCATTGATCAGCACACGTAAAATTATCTGATCCAGAGCATCATAAACGCCAAAGATCTCTCCAAAATCTTGCAATTGGTCCAATTGCTTGATTGGAATTTCGAAAGCCATCAGTTTTCTCAACCGCATCGATTCCGCACCCCATTTGGCCACAAAAATGCATTTTTCTAAAATATTGATATGCATCATTTTAGCCTGAACGATGCTGTTGCTGGGAAAGTTGGACATGTTCTTCAACACGCGATCGTAGATCTCATTGCTCGACATTTCCCGACCGCCCTTGGGAGGCAGCAAATCGGATTTTCGTGGTGAAATGGGCAGCACTGGCTTAAGCATCTGCTCAGCAGTGTGCGAGTCATTTGCTGAATTGTTTATTTTCTCTGCAGGAATAGGCAGCAGTGGCGCAAACATTTGCTCAGCTGAGCTATTTGCTGAATCGAGCATTTCCTCCGCAGGGATGGGCAGCACTGGCCTAGATATCAGCTCAGCTGATTTGGATTTTTCTTGTTTTACATTCGAGAGCATTGGCTCAGCTGAGTTGGACCCATTTGTCGATTTGGGCTTTTCGTGTACTGCCATGGGCATCACAGGTGTAAGCATTTGATCAACAGAGTTGGAGCTGTTTGCCGAATTGGATATTTCTAGTATTGTAATGGGCAGCACTGGCGCAAACATTGGCTCAGCTGTGCTATGTTCTGAGTCGAACATTTCCTCCGCTGGAATGGGCAGCACAGGCCTAGATTTCAGCTCGACTGAATTGGACGTTTCTTGTAGTGCAATGGGCAGCACTGGCTCAGCTGAGTTGGACCCATTTGTCGATTTGGGCTTTTCGTGTACTGCATTGAGTATAAACATTCGATCAACAGAGCTGTAGCTATTTGCCGTATTGGATATTTCTTGTAGTGCAATGGGCAGCACTGACGTAGAAATTTGCTCAGTCGAGTTGGAGCCATTTGCCGACTGGAATTTTTCCTCTGTACGAATGGGCAGCACTGGCTCAGTTGAGTTGGAGCCATTTTGGGATTTGAGCTTTTCTTTCACTGGCGTTGTTTTAAGCTCCATCAACTGACGTACATCCATTGTACGCGGTGGCGACTCTTTGCTTGTTGAAGGCTGCACGTCCAGCTCGCCCACCTCAATGCCATCCCGATTTGTGTGATTCTCTTTATTGTTGTTATGTTCCAGGGATTCTCGAGCCTGTTGGCAAATATTTTCCATTGTGCGCACATACTTCAAATTGCCCGCAGCTCTGTTGAGATTGATGTGCAAATTCAATTTGATTATATGCTCGTTGACATCGTTAACGCTGCTCAAGAGGCCATCGTGAACAGAAATTATGCGACCGTCGGCACGCGCAACGTGAGACCAGCTTTCCACAAGTGATTGTCGCACAGCGTCCACGTCGTGTTTGTAGTCAATTAAGTTTTGCTGCACTTTTTTCACATTGCGATCAAAGAGTGATAAAACCGCCGTAAGATCCTCCAATTCCATTTCAGTTTTTATTTTCGTTGCGGTTTCGAAAAATCGCGCACCGACGCGAACTTAACAAGAAAGATAGCGGGATAACGAAATGAAACTTTTTCAGTTGGCAATGCTGCAAATCGTTCCGATCAAGTTTCATTGAACTATTCTCTAAAATGAACGATTGTTGTTCATAAAAATTAGTCGCTCAGCTTTCTTGATCGTTTAAGTCTTATTTAATGAATGTGCTGGCTCGTGCTGATACTGTGGGTATAATTTAAATGGTTTAATTATTTATAATTTATAATTTTTGTAATATAAAACAGTTGTTTAAAAATTAAGTTTTTAATTTAAATTTCGCGCTTGACTTTGTAGTTCCGAACGGTTGGCATACTGTGGCGGTCTGGCGATATTAACTAGCAACTCGACTTTAATATCGATAGTTTATACATGCATCACTGGTAATTTCGCTATTGTCCAACACTTAGTCATTTGCCGCATAAAAACGCGCTTCTTCTCTACGTATGTTTTTGTTTTGTTAAGGATTTGTAATAAATCGTTGAAAATGAATGATGATACCGTGCCACAATTTGTAAGTATGTTGTTAGCATACGCAACTGTCGCAGTAACAGAATTTGAATTTTAGGAACTCGGCGACGCACTCGCAATGCGTTGCGGAAACACACTGACCGCAAGTTTTGTGCCCGGCAGCTCAAAGATCGCGATGTCCGCTTACCGGCCAGTGAAATGGAGCAGCCGAGATGCGCCCACCGATACGGCTGGCGAGGATCCAGTTCTGATCTACATGGCTGAGGAAACGACGCTCTATACAGAGCCGCTGCTGCGTAGTTTGCTGGCAGAGTCAAATGCCACATTTGAGACACTGCAAACTTTGGGCCAATCGCCCCACGGAGTGCAGAAAACGCAGGAATATATGAAAATATCACGCACATATCGCAGCATAATACGCTGCTGTCTGGAGAAACTGGAACATGCCAAGAAGACGCCAGAGGTGCAGGAGAATGAATTAAAGGAACAACGTTATACAGAGGCAATTATGACTTTTTATGCGATCGAGTGCTTGTGGCATCTCTTTGAGATTCTCTACATGCAGCAGCAGCACAATCAGCTGATTGTGCCACAATTACTCGAATGGACGCGCTTTCATTATCCACACACCGAAGATCGGGCAACCGATCTATTGTTAATGGCCGAGGAGGCCAGTGAATGCGACAGCTACTGGGACACGTTGAAGAAGCTGATTATGCTTGGCCAGCTGGATGTGACGCGTGCGATACTCTCACAGCATCGCAAGTCCAATCAGGCCGCCTTTCAAGCCGCCGAAGCAATCCTTAAATCGATGCCCATCTATCAGGATGGCTATGCATTGCAAAAGTTTTGTTCCCAGTGGGAATACTGGCAAGTGGATTTGGAGCGTAAGCTGGCATCACATGTCTTTGCCGCCGAGCCAGATCTTGAGGTGCTGATGCATCTGGTCAAGGGCAACAACGAGCCCTGGGATAAAGAGCTATTAAATTCGCAGGATTGGTATGAGTATCTGCCCGGCTATCTGCTATACACCAGACCGACATGCAAGCCATTTGAACTGCGCATTGCTGTCACCAATTGGTTGAATCGCTGGTCCCAGCTGCGTCCCAACTGGCAGATGACACAATTGAGTCGCATGGTCATGCAACTGATGGAGCATGATGTCAAGCTCTTCATCTACGATGCACAGAAGCTCAACGACAGCCATTGGTTTGCCACGCATCTCATCGATCTCATCCATCACACGGGTCACCTCAAGTCCTATTTTGAGCAGCAGACTATGTAAGTTATAAAATTGTAGATATACTATATAACATACTCTCACTACGGTTTTATTTTAGCGATCTGGCGGCTTTGCGGCATTCCATGATCTTCGAGTATGGCAGCTATTTGATGACCTCGCACAATCTCTGGCAGCTGGGCATTGATTACTTGGACTGTTGCCAGCACGAAGGAACCGCAGCCATTGAATTGCTGCTGCCGCGCATTCCATTACGAAACGAACGACAGGCGTTCAAGATATTGGCATTGGCCAAACGACGTGGGCTGACTAACGTGGAGCAGGATATCTGCAAGGTGCTATCGAAGCGCGCCTACAATGATCAGCGCTATGGCAGCGCTCTCGAGTGGGCAACACGCTCCAAGGACGTGCTGCTGGTCACGGCCATAGCTGACTTTATACTGAAGGTAATGCTGAACCTTTTTCTTATACATTTTACTTGAATATTCAAATATTTGCAGCACTATTCGAAGACGGGCATTATGCTTTGCCAGGATGTCATCACGAGCATTGGCGCACGCATGTTTGTCTCACCCCGTTTGGTTTTCCTATCCAAATACTACGAGTTCTATGAGTTTTATCGCCAGCGCGACTTTCTGTCTGGCGCCGAGCTGCTCATCAATCTCTTGGCTTCCAAAATAACGCCCGATTAGTAAGCTGAAATTGAAAACTCAATTCAAATGAGATTAAAATTAATATACATTGCAATTGTAGCTTCTGGCCATCGTTGCTGATTGATGCACTGCCATTGCTGGAGTCCGAGGATCCCAAGATATTCTCCAAGGAAACGATTGCCATACTGCAGCATCTGGAAATGGAGCTGGTGCCGTTGATCGAACGCAACAAACTGAACACGGCCAAATTTAACAATGTAAGCCAATTAATTTGTATAATTAAAATCCAAGCTGTTTAATATTTCAATCTTTTAGCAAACATCAAAGACCGTTTTCAAGGATTATCGTGTGGAAAATGTGGAGGAGATTTTGGATTTAATGCGTTTGGCATGTGCTCGCAACTTGGCGAGAGCTTTGATCATTGAGAATACAGCGCCCACATCGTGATTTGCAATCTGAAATTGGCATTTGCTTTTTGTTTATAGTGTAATTTATTGTGTACTTTCGCATTTCAATACATCGATTGTAATTTGCAATCTCTTAATGCATTTTTAAATATCTTGTTATAATTTGTTTATTTATTTTTTTGTGCCTCTTTGTCTGCTATCATTTATGATTATTTTATTGTAAGTACCAACAATTCTACTTGCCCCTTTTTGGCTAAAAGAAACTGCCCAAAATGCAACTCAAAACACTATAGAATTTAAAATTTAAGCAGTTTTTTAAGGGAGTATATATTGTTTAAAAGGCAAATAAACAAAATTATACTTAAGGCATAAATTAAAAACAAAAATTAAAATCTAAAATGTACTATAGGTAAATACATGCATACATATATAATATATATCTGTTTATATAGCTGCACAGAGTTTAAGAACTAACAAACAACGCACAGAGCACAATGGATTAGTAGTATACTATATTGAGATATATAGATATGATCATTTGATCAATTTTTATCATTATGAGAATCGCACGGCATTGTACAAATGTTTAAGTTTTCTTTTCTTATCTTTTTTTCTAAAGTCTACACACGAAACTACTGAGGAAACGACGAAGCACATACAACAATTTTTAAAACATAACTCTAAAACAATAAACTAACCAAATTATGAGGCAGAACTTTAAAAGTTAAACGCCTTAAACTCAGGAGGAGGACAATACGTTAAATGTGCGACAAATGTTTTGACTGTCTGAGTTTTTGGCATAATAAGGTCAATTAGTAATCATTGATTTATTTAGACTTTCCTTTTTTATTGGCTTTAATTGGAAATTAAACAGTTGAACATTTTATAGTAAGCTAGCATTAAATACAGTCGTGTGATTAAGTATTTTGACAAAACTAAAGTTTAATCTACTCCTAATTTGAACTTACTTTATGGTAAGTTTGGCATCAATGGAAAGGTCTTTTAAATTCCGTTTGAATGATATAAAACTTTCCTTAGCCCATTGAAAAATTTGAATTTTTGAAAAAGTCTACTGTTTTAAACGTTTTCCTCGGTCTCAAACAAAAAATGTTTTGATGCAAAAACATTTTTCAAACAATTCTAGGAGTGACTACAAAAAGAAATTTTCAAAAATCACTTTGCTAGTATTTTTTATAATTTTTTGAAAATTTCTAAAAATGACTATTTTTGCCATTTTTTCATCCTTTTCATACAAAATTCTTCTGAGATCATCCCATAAAAAAATCATAAAAAATACTAGCGATGAGATTTTTGAAAATTTCATTTTGCAGTTACTCTAAGATCTGTTTTAAGAAACTTTAGGCATCAAAACATTTTTTGTTTGAGCCCGAGGAAAAAAGTTGAAGCGGACATTTGCAAAAATTCAAAATTTTTAATGGGTACTTAATGGGTTATGGAAAGTTTAGTATCATTCAAACGGAATTTAAATTACTTTTCCATAGATTTAACTTTAGTTTTGTCAAAATACTTTATCCGACGATTGTCAGCTTTCTATTTCAAGTGTTTTAATTTAAAAAAAAAGAAAAGAAAATCTAAATAAATCCAGCCTATATTACGTCAAATTAGAATATGGAGCTATATAATACGATCTTGAGTATTTTGCGCTTTCGCTATATGCTATATGGTATATGTATGAGTGCCGCATATATCTGTCTGAATATATATATATATATAATATGTATATAAATCGAAGGATGTCTAGGAAGTTGTTGCCTAATTATGTTTCGCCGTTGTTGTTGCTGATGCTGTCGCTGCCGATGTCGCTGCGCTTGTCGAGGATGCAGTTGCCGCTGCCGCTGCAGTTGTTGTTGCTGTTGTTGTTGCTGCTGTTGCGGTGGCTGCCACAGCAGCTGTTGCTGCCGCCGCAGCAGCGGCAATGGCTGTGGCCGTGGCAGCAGCTGCGCTGCCTGCACTGGTAATGGAGCCCAAGCGGGACAAGGATGGCTCCCGTTTGGGTGGTACAATTGGCTTGGTCGGTATGGGTGGCGGGGCGCCACGTGCCCCAGCCGGTGGCACGGTAACGGGTGGCACAGCAATGGGCACTGGATGTGGATGTGGATGCGATTGTGTGGCCGTCTGATCCAAGGCAGCAGCGGCAGCAGCCAGTGCTGCATATTTGCCACCCGGAGCACGTTGAATGGTCGCCGTGGGCTGCATTTTGGCCGGCGATGGAGCAGATGCAGCCACCATAACAGCAGCAGCAGGAGCACTAGTTGTTCCATCAGTTGCATTGTTGTGATTGACGGCAGCGGCCAGAGATGTGGGTGGGGCAGTAGCCGTGCCCGTTGGAACTGTGGCGATGCCAACGACGGCGGCACTGCGTATATTCTGACCTGGCACTATGGAGCGGGCAATGCCCGTCTGGGGACCGGACACCGGCATGCTGCTCACTGTGGCGGTGGGCTGCACGATCTTCGCAATGTTCACCATGGGCGGAGCACAGGCATCCTCTGTAAAGTGCATCGAAAAGATGTGTTAATTAAAATGACATTGGAAATGGAATAACAACAAATTAAAATATGAGGAATGCAAGCATAAGAATACGAGAGTATAGGCATTTAATGACTGCAACTATTCATATACGCTAGTGATGAAAGCCTCACGAAGTGTGCTAAATTTATGGTAGAACTAAAACCATATATAACCCGACTATAAGATACCTGTTACTCCATTCAAAATATACCCTGGGTCTAGGCCTCGGCATGCCGAAGATTTGATGCCCATGCAATTCTCATACTAATCCTTAAATATCGACCTATCGTTTCTGTGGCAGCTACAAACATACGGTGGCTAGTTGGTAGTTGTAATTGAAGCTTTTGAATAAAGTTGCTTTTTATGCTGGTTGAAATAAGCTGTGAGCCACTGTATATGCTATAAATGAGTGATTTTAACCAATTTGTACGTTATCTTTAAATTTTAAAAATTTGTAAAAAGTAAAAATTATTTAAAAAACGAAACGAATTCGTTGACCAAATCAGGAGTCGAACCCACGCCCCTCGCGCACTGGCGGCTATCTCTAGCATTTGACAGACAATTAAAATAAACGAAAAATATTAAACAATTAAAAATCATCCGGAACGGACAGAGATTCGAAATCATATTTAAATTTACATTTTAATTAAAAATTTAAATATAACAGTTATTCTAAACTATTATTTACAAAATTTAAAAGTAATTAATGTGTTTTAAAATATCAGAAAATACCAAAAATAAAAAAAATTTTAATATTTGTATTTCGAGAGGTGACATAATTTTAAATTTTTGGCAAAATATCAGAAATTTAGTTGCTCTAGCTCTTATATTCTCTAAGATTCAGGTGTTCATACAGACAGACTGATAAAATAAATATTATTTGAGGGATCTACATATCTATCGTATAAAACTATTGTATAAATATATCGTATATCGGGAAAACTATCGGAAAAACAATTTTCCACATTTTCCTACCATTTTTTTTTTCTTCAGTTTTTCTAAATTTTTTCAAATTTTTTTAGTTTTTTTTCCAAAAAATATAATTATTATTTTTATTTAAAATAATTTTTTCCTATAATTACTTAATGCTAATTAAAAAATATTAATTGACATTGACTTTTTTCAATGCTACTTAAATGAAATTTCATTAGCACTACTTTTTTCATTGCCAATGAAATGCCAAATTCATTAAAAAAGTAGTTAATTAGGAACAACTCTGATATCTATCTCGCGTCAAATACAACATATACCCTTCCCACTAAACGAAAAATGGGTACAACAGTTTGATTATGAATTGAATCTCTATGTTGTCCATTAACTTAAGCTTTAACTAGCGTGATTACTGTGTGTGTGTGTGAGAGAGTTGTGAGTTGTGTGTGTGTGTGTTGATTGGAGGTGTCAAATTGAAGGTGCATTCGTCACAGATACAGAGACAAGGAAAGAGTAACAAAATCACCTTGCAAATTGCGTAAGATATTCTCTAACAAAATATTTCATCTTTGAGAAAATTCACGTATATATAAAATGTAATAATAGAATTATTAAAAATAAATAGAAATAAAAATTATATAGGTTAAATCATAATTACAACAGGCTATTGAATTGGGCTTAAAAACCATGTTAAGATCACTTACCACTAAACTGACGCGCCTTTGTGGCAGCTGCCACATTTGAAGAAACACTTGCCACCGATTGCTGCTGATGCTGATGTTGCTTCTTCAATGCCTCGTGATCGCCACGCAGCGTGCTGAGCTCCTGCTCCAGCTCCTTGACACTGTTTATATCAAATATAATAATAACGAGTATATAACAATTAATATAATACGTAACGAAACTAAATAATCAATTATGTAGACGGTACCTCATACAAATTACGAAACTTGTTTAAGGAATTTAAAAAATAACCAAGAATACAATTTTAGGAATCCAAAATTGGGTAGCAAAATTTAGGAATCATAAATTAGGAATTTCAACTAAGAAAAATATTCAGAGTACAAAAATTAGGAAACAAAAAATTGGGAAAAGTATCTTTGGTTTATTTTATATTTTATTATATTAAAATTAATATTTTATTAAAAGTCGCGCTATTTTTAATAAAATATTTTTGATTTCGACTTTTTCTTATTTTTGTCTTCCCAATTTTTGTCTTCCTAATTTTGGATTCCTAATAACCGTATTCCTAAATTTTTTGTTTCTAAATTTTCGTATTCTGTGTAATATTTTTCGACATTCGTATATACGAGTAGAATCGATGTAAACAGTTGATGAAATGAACACACACCGCAGCTCTTCCTTGGCCAATTTGGCCATTAGTGTCTTGCGCTCCGTTTCCATGGACTGCGTTTGTTTCTCCAACTCCTCCTCCATGCGTAGCGACTTTTTGCTCTCCTCCTCGAGGCCCTCGGCTATGGTATCCGAGCGTTGTTTCTCCTCGGCCAGAATTTGAGCCAAGTCCTCGGAACGTTTGCCTGAAAAAAGACATTAAATACTCGTAATAATTGATAATAATATGTAACTTACCCTCCTCAATGTATTTCATCAAGATCTTTTTACGTTCGGCAATGAGCAGCAGCACAATTTGCTTTTGCCTATTGCGCTCGTATTCGAGCGTCTCTTGCAGCTTCTTGAGATCCTTCTCCATGTTGGCGACCTGCGCATGTTCCGCCTCCAACTGTTGTCGCAATTTGGTGCGCTCCATTTCGAGGCCATAGGTTATATCATCGCCCTGAGCGGTGTCATGCTCATGCTTGCGCCGCTCCTCCTCCAGTTGCTGCAACATGCGCTGATTGTTCTCCAGCGATTCCGTGAGAATATTAACCATACGCACATGTGTTCCACGTTGTTTGCTAACCATCTGATACTGTTGCTCCATTTGCTGCTCTATGATCTGACGCACCTCCATCTCGGCCTGGGCGGCCTGTGTGGATGACTCGCGCGATATCAGATTGCCATTCAAGGCAATCTTATCCCGAAATAGCGATGCATACGGATCATTTGGTTGCACACGCTTCGTGCGCAATTGTGTAATTAGCTGCTTCACTCGCTCATTGCGCAGCGCTGCAATGCAAACATCGCGTGCCTGCAGCTCACCCTCCAAATAGTACAGCATCTTGACCAGTTCGCTATGTGGCAGCTCAGTGCGTCCATTTCCCAACTGCTGTTGTTGTTGCTGCTGCTGCTGCTGATGGTGGAGTTTTTGGCCCACACCGGGTTTCATTGTCTGAAATTCATGTGTCGCACTGATGGTATCACCGCCGCCGCCGCTGCTGCTGCTACTGCAAGCGCCTGTCCCAGAGCCACAATTGATTTCCAACTCCTGTTCGCCGATTGCGTTATTACTGGAGATTTGCTCCATTATCCTGGCTCTCTTTACAGCATAAAAAGTAATATTTGGTGGGTGCTTGCGACACTGCGTCGCCGTTTTTTATTTGTTATTTAAAGCTTGCACTATTTATTGCACTTCTTGCCGCTGTTTTGCGCTACTTAAATGACATTTTAATGGCCGTAAATTGCTTTAATTCGCTTAATTCTTGCCCACAAATTCTTTGTTGCCGTGAAAAATGGGATACTTCGTAGAGGTGGGGAAACATCGATGTCGTCGATGCTTGCAAAACATCGGAACCATCGATGTTTGGTAGTTCACTATCGAATGTTTTTATATATAACGAAAATAAACAATCCTGATAATTACGACCCTTTAAAATATGGGAAAGAAAGAATTTCAAAATCTTATGAGAAATATGTTCATTACAATACCATTTACAGATGAGATTTACTGATTTAAAAGTCGTGTTCAGAAAACATCGAAGCAACGGGGACCCAACCAACCAACACACAAACACCTCTAATAAATCAGCTGATTTCATCGGCAAAAAAAAGGTGGCAGCCTTGGCCAAGTTTTGAATTGCTCTTAAAATTTTATTAAATTATTTACAAATTTGAAAAAATTTGAAAAATATTAAAAAAAAAACACAAAATGTTGAAACTGTGTGGCAGCCCCAAACACGGCTCCCACGGTTTTGGCTCCCAAAACACGGTGGCAGCATCAGCCACAGAAAAAACTCGTTCAATTCAAGCGATGATTAAAAAAAAACTCACGCATGTCTAAAATTACTCGATACTCGCTCCCCCACATTGGACGAAACAAGCAAACAGCGTTGTTACACTTAACGAAACTTCAAATTTAAGCACAGAGAATTTATTTTGAATGGATTAACAATGTTTAACTATTTTTGGAAAACAAATGGCTTGGCTGTATTATAAGCTAGGGAGTTGCGTATGCGCTTGCCCACCAAACGATCGGCCAGCGGTATTAAAGGAGGCTCGCGTACATAGATACCCGCCGCCTGAGGCGTCCAAATCCGCCAAACGCTCTCGGAATTGTCCGGTAAGAGGAGGCCGATCCATCCCGCGGAGCTTAGAGTTATATCACAGTTTAGTCGCCTTTCAGATCGGCCTTGGGCAGTCAATGTCTTGCTGCTTTGCACCACAATATCCTGTTTCAGGCATTGCAATCCTGGCCAGCGCTGCAAGCGCTTCTCATCGCCGCCAGCAATGGGAACTCCTAGCAATGGTGTGCCCAGATAACGGTTATAAACAAGCTCAGCTTGCTGGGTTTCTGTGATGAGCAGGGGCAGCGATTCCACGGCAAAGATAAACAACTTGACCCAATCCCTGCTGCATTGCAGCAGATCAATCCTGGCCAAGCCACCCACAAATAGGGACATATTGGGCGCCAGTCGCAGTGCACGGGGTCTCAGCATTTTAGTGGGCTGCAAGTGCAGCAACTCCTCGGTCGTTAGCATGGGCGTAATCTGATCCGGCTGCATGACGCCAGGTGTATCATAGACCCAGCGTGCCTCCCGATACTCCAGCTTGCGATCGTTGAGCGTCGTTATGGGCTGTGTGCCCGCCGACATGGCAAAGGCATCGTCCACCTCCGCGCGATGGTCAAATGTGCGTCCCACATGTCCAATTAGCTGAGCTGCTGTCGCTGCGCCCGTTTCCTTGGCCTGATCCCGACGCAGCTGGTCCAAGGCGGCGCGCTGGGAACGCTCCGAGAAGAGACGCTTAAAGCGCTGATAGACACGCATATCGGACGGTCGAAAGATGGGAAATTTGAGCATTTGTAGCGTTGTGCCTGGCCAGGCACAAGTCGTTGCCTTGTGGACCAATTCACTGGCCTCGGGCCGGCAATAATCCGAGTTGAGGAGTATGTTGAAGAGCGTGCTCTTGCCCACATTGGTGCAGCCGAGCAAATAGACATCGCCCTTGTATTGCCAAATCTTGTGCAGCTGCGTTATCAGCTCCTCAATGCCATAGCCCGTCTTGGCGGATATTAAACTAACATTCTTGATATTGAGAGCATCGAAGCCGCCGTGCTGTACAAACTGTTGCTTCAGGCAATGCTTGACATGACTCAGGTAACCATTCGAGTCGCGTGGCAGCAAATCCACCTTGTTGCCCACCAGGAATACGGGTCGCTTGGCGCCCAGCACTTGCTGCATTCCCGGCCAAATGGAACTGGGCAAATCCAGCAGATCCACAATGATTACAGCCAGCGCAAATTTGTCTTGTATTCTGGATATTGTTTCCACATAGGCGGATGGCGGCACTTCCACGTCCAGGGCAATGTTGTAGTGCTTGAGGAAGTGACAACGCTGGCAGGTGATGCTCTGCAGTTCCCGCGTTGTGCGTCCCTTGAAATAAACAATCGTTAAGTACATTTGCTATATTCAATGAATTTTTAAAAAATAAACCCTGTTGTACATACCTTGAAGATTTCGCTGGGTATGTAGCCGGGCATGGAGCTGCTGGCGCAATGTAAATGCGCGCCGCATCCATTGCAAGGCACTGTAGATGGCGCCACAGATGCATCCGGCGTGCCATGTTTCGAGTCAATAACTCCGGTTTCGTTGCCGCCAGCATAAAACTCATAGTCCTCCATCCAGTTGTAGGGATACGAAACATCTTTTGGCTTCATTTGACGCTCAGTCTCAAGCACAAAATCTAATGGTGGATAATTCGTCGGATTCTTTGGGTTAATCTTCTTCAGCGCCATGAAGTTGTACTCGAGAAAGGAACTGTAGTGCACATGCTCGTAATTGGCATAGCGTTGGCGAGATGCCTCCCATGCCCTTTGGCGAAAACTCTGTGGTTCATTTGCTGTCGTGTTTTGTAGTCTTCGGCAGGTGCAAAACAAGTTACCATTCAATCTTTTTAATAAACACGATGATTTCAACATTTTAGTGGATACGAAACAAATAAAGAGCAATTTTAGCTCGGTCCGCGCACGTCAAGCGCACTTTTTGTACTAAAACTAAAACCGGCGGCCATATTGCATCATTAACATTAACATTAACATCACTCTGTGCTGTTAAGCGCGCTATCTCGCTCGCTCCTGCGAGGCAAACTGGCAACTCTGTTCAGAATACGGCTTCGTACTTCGTGTCTGTCTGCGAATCTGGCATCACTGGCCACTGCTGCGAAAGCAGTGCTGTTAAACACTGTAATAGATGGTTGGTGCTGTGAAACGTGACGATAAAAGCGAAAAACACTCGTCGGAAAAGAGAAAAAAGAAAGCAGCAAAGCAAGCATTAGCGAAAGCAGAGCGTGTACAGAAGGTGAGTGAGTGCGTGCTAAAAAAGCGTGTATGTATTAAATTGAAACAAAAAAGGCACGAAAAACGTGGACAAAGCATATGCAAAATGAATTTGCAATGATCATTATTCAATTGCACAATGTACGCATTGGTAAAAGTACAGAGTGCAAGCCAAATAGTGATTAGGAAAGTGTAGAAAAAAGACACAAGTGTATGTGTGTGCGTGTGTGCAACTGTGAGCGTGCTTGTATTGCGTCCGTGTGTGCGTGTATGTGTCAGTGTATATGAATCAAAGTAAAACGAAGCGCGACCTAATTTTAAACTATATATTACAATAAAATTTGCATAAATAAATACAAATATGCAATGCAAAAGTACAAAACTATCAATGCTATGAAAAAGCGAACATTTGTTGTTGTGGCATGCCACGAAGAGTTGCCGCCGCCGCCATTGTCTAGGCAGCAACAACCAACGACAACGACGACTCTCGCACATTTCTTCTGTAAATTTTGAGTAGTTCGTTCCTTCTTCGCCATCTCATCCTATAATATTTGTTGTTGTGAGCGCCATGTTGAGTAATACACGACAACAACACCATTTGCGAGAGCGGCTCATCAATTTTGTGAGTGTTGCAACTTTCATTCGAACTCGTTTCAAATTGTTGTTGCTCTTGTCGTACCTCATACGCTCCCTAGAGCTTCGGCACTTTTTTTTACTTCTCTGTTGTTGTCTTTCTCAACTTCAAAACTGGTATTTTCTTTATGAAGAAATAAACATACCTACATAATATGTGCACATGAATGCAATTGTGGGTGTTTTCTGCTTATTGGTGTGCCATCAGAACAGGAGGGGAAAAAATCAATAAACGACCAATAGTAATACAAAATTAGAAAATTTCAACATCACTCAACGACTTTTCTTATTGCTGCGCGGTCCCAACTGCTGTTAAACTAGTGCAAGTGAGATAGTTGCATTTTGTAAAAGCACGCACACAAATGCAATTGAAATTTCCAACAAATGTCTGCTCCTCGTCTTCGTCGTCGTCGTTGTTATTGTTGTTGTAATGTAATTGCGAAATCATAACGGCAGTTGAAAGTTGAGAGCGTTTAGCCAAGTGTGTGTGTGTGTTCGTGTGTGTGATCCATTGCTGTAAACTTTGCGCTTAGACGAAGTTTGTACTCGCTACTCTGCCAAAGTCTCCTTAGGCCGCCCACACACAGCCGGCGCAAGTGTAGCGCATATGGCATCGCCATCAAGCTGGTCCCAACGGCTGTCGCAACCGCAACACATGTTGTCTGCACAGTGGAGCGATTTCATTAAATTTAATCTTCAGTAAATGTGTTTTAAAAGTGCTAACTTAAAACTAGGTTATGGTATAATCAAAAATATCGTGGCAGCAATTGTTTATTAATATGTATGAAAGATTAAAGAATCACATAAAGCTTAATTTATACACACTGTGCGGCAGTAACTTAAAATTCAAATAAGCAACGCAAATGAATAAAATGCAGAAATTGCCTTGAAAAGTGAAAGGCATTCAAAGTGAGCGCACAAGCGCGAGTCTTTGATATTTTGTTTAACCTTTGTCGCTCTTTTTTTTTGTTGTTGCCGTTTTTACTGCTGGCAGCTTTGCACATTTGACATTTTCCAACACAGAGTAAATTCCATGCCCGCTGTTGCACATTGCGGCTGCGCAAAATACTTTTTTTTGTTATTGCAATTGTATAGAATGTTTTTGACTGTGAGTGAGTCGTCGTCGTCGTCGGTTGTGCAACGGTTAAAACTCTGCCAGCGATAGCGACCGCGTCAGCGCAGCGGCTCTTTCGCAATTTGCAAGTTTTGGGTCTCAGCTCTCTGCTCTCACACTCAAAGCGCGACTTTGTGCTCTTTCGCACACACAAATTTCGCCAAGTTTGTGCTTGTTTTTTGTTTTACTGTGCTATTTTTATTATTGTCACGTTTTGTGATTAATGCAATATATGTTGTTTCTTGTTTTATTTCACATTTTACAGAAATCAAAAAAGAATATAAAAAGTAAATACTGCATAAAGAGTTAAGAGCGATACTACTGGAAATTTTTTAGGCCGCGCATCTAAATTTTTTCCTGCCTAAGCCCCAGAAGAACAGTGAGCGCGCGTTTTATTTCCAACGCTCTCCCGGAACAAAAACAAAACCAAAAGCTTCTTCATGATGTCGTCGGATCAACAGTTCTTTCTAAAATGGAACGATTTTCAAACGAATATGGTCACCTCTTTCCGCCACTTGCGCGATGAGAAAAGCTTCACAGACGTAAGTTTTATTATTTTGAGTTATCCACTTCATTCAATGTTGGACTACATATATTTCCAAACGCCAATAAGCCAACTCAGCAATTAAATCTACTTTTTTTTTTCTTTTTTTTTTTGGGAATTTTCTTTATTAGCTGTCTTCATTCATACCTCACTTACCATTTTTTTTATATTTTCTTTGCTTTGACGTTTGTTGTGTTGTTAGCTCAGTAGCCAAAAGGGAACACAGGCTTATGGGTTTGTGACTTGACTATAAAAGTTGGAGCAGCAACCATTATTTTAATTTTTGTACTTTATTAATGGTGATTTAATGGAAGGTCTGCAAAGTTAAATTTACTGGGCATCAAACAGTCGATCAACTTAACTGCAGCATTCTTAATTGTTTTCTTTGTGGTAGTTGGCTTATTCAAGTTGGTTTGGGCGAAAATGTCTAACCATAATTGTTATTTTAATGATTTCCCTTGACTTCCATTCATACAGGTAACACTCGCCTGCGAAGGCCAAACCTGCAAAGCACACAAAATGGTGCTCTCCGCTTGCAGTCCCTACTTTAAGGCGCTATTAGAGGTAAGTTTCTTTTTTTTTTGTTTTATCAAGTTAATCAATTTAAATAATATATTTGTTTATTTATTGCTTAGGAAAATCCCTCAAAGCATCCAATTATTATACTGAAAGATGTGTCCTACATTCACCTGCAGGCAATATTGGAGTTTATGTATGCCGGCGAAGTGAATGTATCTCAAGAACAGTTGCCAGCATTTCTCAAAACCGCTGATCGACTTAAAGTGAAAGGTCTGGCAGAGACACCTAGTTCTATAAAGCGGGAGGGTTGATGGTATTTAAACAAATAAACACACACACATAAACAACTATAAGAAACTTATATACGCAAGCAAGAAAACAAAACAAAACAAAATGCAAAATTCCAACAAAAGAATGAAATATGAAAAAGAAGATTACAAAACGACATTTGAGATACACTCACTCATACACGCAAAGGATAATTTCGATAAAAATCAATTCACACCCACACACAGACAAAAGTTCACAGATATGATAGTTCAAACAGAAAAAGTAACGATTACGATTTTACAGTTATGCTACACCCCCGCCCCCCCTCTAGACCAAAACAATTGCAATATTTATCAACACTGTCGCGACCCATTGAACTTGATTTGTATCGTATATTTTTAATTTCATCATAAAATAGTTTGTAACATATTATTAAAAACTACACACACACACTCACACACAAAAACACTGTATAAAAGGCAAAATATGGACAACCCAACAAAACAAACAAATATAATAAAACGAAAACGCACTTTTGTAAAGTAATTAAAAGAGAATTCATAAACAAAAAAACAAAAAATACATAGAAACATAATTTATACATATAAAATAATATATAGTGTGAAAAAATGTGCAAGTTGAACGTTAAAATAAAAACATGCGCACTACCGCGAATATTTACAACAGCAAAAAAAGAAAACATTCAGTTAGTTTTTAAGCCACTAACTAAAATCCACACGCACACACCGATACACACACCACACACACACACTCACATTCAGAGACAGAGAAACCACAAAAAAGATTTCAAGAATTAGGCCGGGCGCACACTGGCGGCTAAAAGCTGAACTTAGGCTGCACGCACACTGAAAGCTGAGCTGATTTATCAGTTTTGTTCTGAACTTTTCAGGTGGCCTATAAGCTCAGCTGGAAGTTCTGCTTTCAGCCGCCAGTGTGCGGCCGGCCTAACATCTAAAAATATCTTAATGCAAAATTTTAAGTACTTTAAAGTTTAAACTGTTTTAAAAATATAAAAAAAATATATAGATTTCAACTTTCATATACCATATGGTAGCATAAATAATATAACGTTCACCCTTTTGCGATATGAGGAAAACTTTTCATGTGAAGCTATCAATTCTACTTAGTTTTTTAATGATAGTGAGCATAAAATTGATAAAAAAAAAAATTATATAACAAGAAGAAAACAAGAAAAAACGATACTTGAATATTATTACATAAAGTAAAATATTTATATGTATGTATATGTATACATGTGAGCATAGATTTAAATAACTACGATATAAATAAACAGAATAATTCCAAAAATATGATAACGACTTGCAATTATTTCAGGGAACAACAAAATTAATTTAAATATGTTATCTATTTCCATTTTATTTTTATCGATTTTATCGTGTTTGTTTTAATTCTTTGAATTTTATTTCTATTGATTTCGTGAATAACATTTTCCGTGTTATACTATTAATAATTAAAATGTTTAACAAAATTGATGACGCTTAACGCAATTTACAAATTACGCTAATATTAATTCAGATTCAGATCCGGATCTGATAGCAGAAAATTGATTGAAAATTGTCCCAATTTCGATTGCAATTTAAAAACGATTTTGGTTTGTATATATTCGATATATATTATACTAAATGAGTTGTTGTTTTGGACTTAGTTATTAAAACAATACGCATTGCGCGTATTCAGCTCGAAGGGATCGGTGCGCATCTTCTCCTGGTTCACCTCCACATATCGGGCCACATCCGCCACGAGATTGGGTCGCTCTGCGGCGCTTGGAGCGCATGGTGACCAGATTTTGATGTCATGATCGATGCCGCTGGTGGCCAACATACAGATGCTCGGATGCGGCTGCACACAATTGACAATGGCACTGTCCGCCCGATAGACGGCACGGATTTTGGCCGTATCGCCTTCCCAAATGTAAAAGTTGCCATCATCGGAGCCGGCGACAATGAATTCGCCATTGAGACCCAAATAGTTGGCCTCCTTGATGTCCGTGGTGATGTTGCAGTGTCCGACATAGCGTTGCTTGTAATCCTTGGCAGTTAGACGCAACGCATACTCATCATCGGTCAAACGCAAATACGTGAATCCGTTCTCAATAAGCGCTCGCTCCTGATCCTGATCCTGTCCCTGACTGTGACCCTGTTCCTGTTGCGACTCCTGCTGTCGTCGATGCTCGCGTATATCCTTGTGCAGCATGAGCACACCATGATTGTTGGCAAAGCTCGGAAAGCGTTGGATCAACTCCTGCAGACACTTGTCCGCCTCCTGCGGTCGATGCAGCTCGAGCAGCGCCCGCGCCAAACGAAAATGCGCCTTCACATAGGTGGGATCCAGACGCAGTGCCTCGTGGCAATCCCTCAACGCCGCATAGATATCACCAAACCAGCCGCGACGCATCAACGCCGTCGCGCGATTCAAATAAAGCACCTCGCCCTTGGGATAACTGGCCAACGCAGCGGAATATTCATCAACGGCAGCCAACAATTTGCCATTCTCCAGATGCTCATTGCCCAGCTTCTTGTGCTGCTCAATGCTCGTGGGCAGCGCTCGACGCTTGGGCGTTGACTTCTTGTTGTTGGACATGGTGGTGGTGGTGATTGTTGGCTTGGCCACGGCTGTTGCCTCCTCTGGCTCTGACTCCTGCTCCGTCTCTGCAGGAGTTGCTGTATATTCGGGTAGCTCATAGAATTTGGGCGGCGTGGCATTGTGCAGATCATAGCGATAGATGTGCTCACAGCCCATGTTGACCAGCAGCTCCGTTTCATTGTAGTTGTTAAAGGTTAAATAGGTGACAGTGCGCGATTCGTGGACAACTTTGCGACTGATGTTCTTCACCAGCTGCCCGGGTGCATAGTAGGAGACACAGGTGCCAGCTAAAGGATATATAAAGATTAGTATATGCCCGGCGGGCTTAGAATCATTAACTGACCTTCGTCGGGCAGCATGCGGCGATCAAAGACACGCGCATAGGGATCATTGGCGCCCACGGCCAGATATTCGGTGCGTCGCGGATTAATCGCCAGACATTTGGCCTCCGTTGTCGGCTCCACTTGGCTGCACAAGCTCAGCAGACGAACGCCGCCGCCGCCACCTGCTCCTCCTCCTCCACCACCATCCTCGGAACTGTTGCGACAACGATGCGGCTCCCGCATGTCCAATTGCAGCACACTGCCATCCTCGCCGGCGCTCCAAAAGATGTGCGGTGAATCCGGTGCGGTGGCCAAGCGCTTGGCCCGCATCGTATGACAATTGCAGGTGAACAACGTTTCATTGCCATGATTAATATCATAGACATAGATAAATTTATCCGCTCCACAGGTGGCCACAATGCTATTGTTATGCCGCGGCAGAAATTTCACCGAAAATATGTTGCCCAAATGTTTGGTTTGAATCGTTTGAAGGCGTCGCTTCCGAAACGGATCCCAGATCATCACTCTATAATCATCGGAGCCCGAGGCCAACAACAGTCCATCTGAAGACCATTCCAGGCAATTGACACAGCCCTCGTGACCGGTTAAAAGCGTCTCCTGCTCCAGTCGATCCACGTACGCCGGCGATGCCTGCAGTCGACGTCGCAGCTGCTCGTCAACATCAAAGCCACCAAACTGTTGACGCTGCCAGTGCAACGAGCTGGCATTTAAGTTCTTATTATTATATTCGCTGCTCTCGTGGCGTTGATAACGCGAACTCGAGTATCTGGTGCGCCCTTGTTGCTGCAGTTCATCATCATCGCTCAGCGACATTATCTCTACAACAAGCGAGCAGATTATGAAACGTGATCACAAATTTATATTATTATTTACATGTTTGCCTTGCCTGCCCGTTCGCAATTGCCCCGTTAGTTTTGCACCCTCGCCTGCTGTGTGTGTGTGTTTTGTTTGTGTGTTTGTTTTCTCTCCTTTCTCCTTTTATTTTCTTTAATTTCTGTTTTGCTTTTCTGCGTGGCCCATACACGTTGCAATTTGCTGTGCAATTAAATGACTTTTGGGCGAATCTTTCGACACGTTCAACATTTTAGTGCAAATGAAATTTTGCATTTATAAATACAAAAACAACAGTGAATTTGTAGCTCTCGCCGTGTAGGAGCCGGATTGGAGTTGGACAAATTGTTTGTTTGTATATGTGACGGATGCACCGTTGTGGAAAATACCGGTGCATCGATTCTAGCACAGGTAAAGTTATCGTTTCTTATCGATTTATCAGTGGATCAAAAGCGATACACGAATTGACCGATAGTAGAGGACATCGATTCTTCGATGTATTTTTACATTACTAGTCGATCCGAATGTACGACAAATGTCAAAAAGTAGTTTGTATAAATATTGCTAAAGAAAAAGCATTTAGCATGTGGGTCTTAGTTTTTTTCATTTACTCATGTTCGTTTAACACTTGTCGAAATAAACAACAGCCGCAGCCAACCAACTATAACCGATTTAAGACCCTGGTAATGTCTTTCGAAATCAAATAAACGATTTGCGCCACACAGCACACAAAACGCAGTTGGATGGTCAATCGATATCTTATCGATATGTTGGGAACTCTGCGCTGACGTTAGTCCATCGCTAATAATAATCAATAAACAAGCAAAAATTTTTGGACAGCAATTTCGTTTGATAAAAAAAGTGCATAAATTGTATGCAAAGTGTGTTTAATCAAGCGTCGGTGAGTGAAACAATGTCCAACGATAAAGTGGACGAGTGTGACAAGAAACAGAAGGTGGAACAATCGACAAAAGAGGACAAATCGCCTAACGATGATGATGATGAGTCCGAATCAGATGAGTATCAATCGGCGGGAGAGGGAGAGGGCGATGGCGATAATGAAGGCGCAGAAAGAGAAAGAATGACAACAACAACAAAAACAACAACTGATGAGCTGCCAGATGATTGTGTTGAGTATCCAATGCATCGCAGTGTTTTTGAGAATGATATACGAACGCTGCAGCGTCGTTTACTGTTGAGCACGGCGGCCACGGAGGTGGCAAGTCGAGACAGGCACGGCAATACGCCGTTACACTTGGCCGTCATGCTGGGCCGCAATTGCTGTGTGCGCTTGTTGTTGGCCCAGAATGCTCCGGTTAAGGTGAAGAACAACGAGGGCTGGTCACCGCTGGCCGAGGCCATTAGCTACGGCCATCGCCAGACGATCACCCAGTTGCTGCGCATGCTCAAGCTCCAATCCCGCGAGCACATGGAGAGCCGCCGGGAACGTCTCGTCCAGGCGCTGCGACAAATGCAGGACTTTTATATGGAATTCAAATGGGATTTCCAGTCGTGGCTGCCGCTCGTCTCAAGGATTTTGCCATCGGACATTTGTCGGCTGTACAAATGTGGCGCCTCGTTGCGTTTGGACACGACGCTGGTGGATTTCAATGATATGCGCTGGGATCGCGGGGATATCTCGTTTCTATTTCGCGGCGAGGCGCCGCCAAATGAATCCCTTGTGCTGCTGGACAACGAGCAGCAGTGCTATCAACGTCTGCGCTATGAGGAGTCCGACATGGAGGATGAGGTGGATGTCTTGATGTCCACCGACATTTTGGCCACACAAATGTCCACAAAGACCATACAATTTGCACGCGCTCAACGTGGCTGGCTGTTCAGGGCGAATCGCAAGGAATTGATTGGTGGCCAGTATCAGTGTGAGATCTATACCATACAGGGATTGGTGCTGAAGCAGCGCAAGCGACGCGAGCATTTGTCCAATGAGGATTTGCAAAAGAATCGCGCTATTGTCGAGACAATCACCAAAGGAGGAGCAGGAGCAGGAAATGGAACTGGAGCTGGTCTGGATGCGGCCACAACGCCAACTGGCAGCAATTTGACCTTGCCGGAGCTGCCGCGTCGCAGCTCGCTGCAACCGCCACCAGCCACCAGTGTCACCTGGACGGAATACATAGACGCACCCATTGGCAAATGCCCGCAACTGGGACGCACGCCCGTCCACAAGCAATCGAATAAAACGCTACGCGCCACCGTGGCCATGAGCGCCGATTTCCCACTCAGCGTGGACATGCTGCTCGATGTGCTCGAGGTGATTGCACCGCTGAAGCATATCAACAAGTTGCGTGAATTTGTCACACTCAAATTACCAACGGGTTTTCCCGTCAAAATCGAAATTCCCGTGCTGCATACGGTTACCGCCAAGGTGACATTTCAGAAATTTGAATTTCGTGACAATATACCAGCGAAATTGTTTGAGATACCGACGCACTATTGGGAGGATGTGCGTCGCTTTCAGGACTTATGACCAACAAGCGATGAATCGTCGTCATCCTCGTCAGCTGCCAATACGCCCAGCTGTCCAGTGTCCAAGCAGATGGATTTAAATCGCAACCGGAGCAGCAACGGCAGCAAAAACAAACGATCCTCCATTGGTGACTTTGATTAAGGATCCGATTCCAGCCCGCCACTCCCCCCCTTTTAAAAATGTATTTAAGTCGGCAACCAAATTGCAATTTTCACCATAAAATTATCAATCATTTCAAATTATCAACGTGTCTACATTTTTCCATATATAACTTTTGTTTTTCTGTTTTTTGATTGTTTCCATTAAAATGTAACGCTCTGAAAATTGCAATTTTCACAACCAAAATTTGAATTTGTTACGTATTTAGTTTAAATTAGCTTAAGTGACATAATATTGCTGTTATTATATTAATCAGTTGGAAAAATCAGAATGTTTTAATCAATTTATGTACTATTTATTGTTGCTCGACTTGGACTTGAACATTCTACTTGGATTTGTCATTGTTTCATGACTTCACCTATTCATTATCTGGTCCAAGAGATAATTAAACTGTCCAAAAAAAACACATTTTCATTAGCAACAAAAAATAACAAAAATACAGCTTATCGGATTTTAAAGCAAATCATTAGTTTATACCAGGAATCGCATAAAACAATTAAAAGAAAATTACATACTTTAAAACAAGAGTTTACCAATTATTTCTATTCACAAATATTGAAACTCTAATATTATTTTATCATTTTTAAATATAAATCAAAAATAATTGTTTTTCTTATTTTTATCTAGACCGATTCCTGGTTAATATACACTACTATACTTAATAAATGCTAAATCAAAATGTAGCCTATAAAAAAAATAATTTCTAATTATCAGTTGTTGATTTTTATCAGATTTTAGAGCGACATTCAACAAAGTTGTGCGCAATTGTAAATTATTACTTTTTTTTTTTGTAATTGTATTTATGTTTGTTCTATTTTTATATATTTAGTGCAATTTTAAATTGATTTTAAGCTAAAAAGAAATGAATTCTATTTCAACATGCCACTTGTATGCTCTTTCCGTATCGTAGTTTATATTTATATATATTTACATATATCATTTGTCAGCAGAAAGAGTAAACAGTCAACTTTACTTAATAATAACAAATGCCTATTTACTTAAGTTATTTATACATTAACCATAAACAAACGTTCGCATTTCCTAAAGAATTTTCATAATAAGCAAAAGTATTTACGAGGTCACAAAAAAGTTAAACAGCTTCACAAATTAAACAACTTGATGTGCTTACGTAGTTCCAATTTCTTTAAAGCATTTATGTTTTTTTGTACATACATATTTGTTAAATAAATACAGAGATTTTTAATACTTTTCGCATTGTCAGCCCAAATAAATCTATGTTCATTGTGAGTATTGTTTATTATGCAAAAGTTCACAATTTTGCTATATAACCAATATAAGTATGTATTATTTGTTAGTAAAAAGAAATCATCTTTATGTACACAGAGCAAATCATAATAAATGTAAACCAATATTAACACACAATTAATGCTATTAATATATAGGTAACATTTTCTAGTTGAAGGCAAAAATATATTTATATATGTATAAATGTAACCCGTGAGCATTTATAAGCGCTCTAAAATGTAACACACCTGTAAACTGTAAAATGAGATCAGCAATAATAAAACGGGTTTATCTGAAAGAAAGTCTACGATTTCAATTTGAATGTGGCGCGAACTTTGTGTTATCCAAAACTAATTTATCGATTATCGATATTTCGATTATTTAACAAAAAGAGTCAATCTGTCTATCGTCCCGTTTTCTGCGCACCAAAGTTGCCACACCGTTTTTAGGTAGCACTTGGTGAGCAGCACATATATATATTTTTTATTTTACAAATGATCCAATAAATTAAAAGTTACATTTAATAGGATATCAAAATGATTGTTTCGCGACTGGCAAAGCCACTCAACGCAGCACTTCATCAACTTCCACGCCAGAGTGTCCGTAATGAAATCAACGCAAGTCGACAAATGTCAGGTGTTCATTTCCGCAGTGGAGCCCTGAAGCCAAAACCAGGCGAGATGCCCTTTGGTTTGTTCGCCATACTCTGTGCTGTGATTCCTGGCCTATTTGTGGGCGCCACCATCAGCAAGAACGTGGCCAACTTTCTAGAAGAGAACGATTTGTTTGTGCCTGCCGACGACGACGACGATGAGGATTAATTTAGTACAGAATGGGGAACGTTGTTAAACGGAGCAATCTCTCTAGTCACAAAATGGATGAAACAATGGCTTGGAGTTGCTGCTGCTTCTTCTTCCCCCCGCTAACCCAATCAGAGCCAAAAGTTAATTCATCTAAATAATATACTTTGCATTGTTTATCTACTCTTCTAACTTTAAGATGCTAGAAAACTGTAATTTCTTCTACGAATATTTATTTTCATTTAAATTAATAGATTTGCTAGGTTACTTTTATAAAGACGATAAATAAAGTTCATTAAAATCAACATACATGTACGGCTTCTTATATAAGGGCAGCTGAAAACTGAACAATATATGTAAATAATATAAAAATAGCTATAAAATATACATATGTATACATATATATTTCATATGTACGCAAACATTTTTGCGACAGTTTCTGCGGGTTGGATAAAACATATATTTAAATCTCTAACTGAAAGCGTAACCTTTAACCGTTAGAAACCGATTGAAATTTAAAACCGTAACTGAAACCGTAACCGAAAGGAAAAATTTTCATTTGCCCGAAACCTTAAAACCGAAACTTTTTGATTTGTGATTTTTATGATCGAATTTTCATAGCACTGAATAAGCGCAAATAGAATAGATTTGTTAAATTATATATTTAAGTTGTTCAAATGTAATTACATCAAACTGAAGAATATGTGAAATAAATGTGCGAATAAAACATTAAGAAAGTAATGCCTTTTTAATTATTATTATTATATCATTTTTGCAAAGAAGTTTTCTTTTGTGAACCGAAACCATACCGGTATTTCAAAATCGAAACATACAAAAACCGGTTCACCGTTACGAAACCTTTATTCAAAGATATTGCGTAATCGATAGCCGAAAACCTAAATGCGAACATAACCGAAACCGTAACTGAAACCGATATTCGTTTCGGTTTTAATCCCTGTTTCCAACTTCTGAAAAGAGAAAAATGATTTTGTTTTTTGCCGAAGTGGAATTTTATTTAATGAAATTTTCTGGGGGGTGTACAAAGTTGTATTTTCTTTATTTTGACTGCTTGCTTGTGCGCGCCTACTACAAAAAATCATTCAAATATCCTTTATTTTTGGCTCAAAAGCGGCGCTTACATATATATATATATATATTTGTTACGATTTTGAACAAATACATACTGTCATATCGCTTTAAATATATACATATATTACTGCATTATGTATTATATGTGTTGCTATTTGTGTTGTTTTTAATAAAAAGTAAAAGTTTATCTCTCGATTCGCTCGAAAATACTCGGAGAAAACAAATCTACCATTTTCCAAATCGGGTTTTGGTTATGTGTGTTTTATTATTGTTTATATATTTATATATTTGAAATATCTTTCTGCAGCTGTTGTTTTGCGTATATAAATGTTTGTTTCAAATATTTTTTTTTGCTTGCGTTTTCTTTTTCATTTAGTTTAATAAAAAAATATGAATTTTATTTTCACTGCCTATCCTTTTGCTTTTATTTCTTGTTCTTTTTAGACATATAATCGTATGTATGGTGTAAAAACATCTTATCTAACAAAAGGCTGAACGCAAATAATAAAAAATAACTTGGCGTTCGCTCGCTTTACATATTTTGCTTTCATTTTCCAATATAATATGTTTGTACATATATATACATATATATATATGCAAATTGTAATTATTTAAATCTTTCAGTTTTTCTTTTCTTGTTGTATAATAAACATAAAAATCTAGCTTTCTCGCAATTTCCCCTTTCGAAATTCTTTTCACGTTTTCTTGTATTTGTTTTCCATATATGTTTTTAATATATATATGTATTTTTTTTTTTTTTTAGTTTTTACATAGATTTTTCAATTTTTTTGTATGATTTTTTTTCAATATATTTTTCATTTTGTATTTATGTTTGTTTGTTGTTTTTTAAAATTGTATTTTTCTCAACATATTGATTTTTTGTTGGTTTTTCAAAGTAGCAAAAACTTGACTCTCATATTCTTGCGGTTGTTTTGTTGTTGTTGTTGTTGTTTTTGTTTTTCTCTGCTCTATAACTCTCGATTTTTTCTTTTACATTTTTTGCGTTTTTATTTATTTTAACATTTTTGCAATTTTTTTGTATTATTTTTCTTTTTTCATCTTTTTTAAAAGTGACATTTGATTTTTCATGTTTGAAATTACAGAAAAATTATTACATTTGACTTTCATATTTTTGTTTCGCTCTTTGAAAGATTTATAAAACATAAAAAATAATAATAGTGTACGAAAATTCATTATAAAGTGTGTAAAGAGAAACTTAAATTCGCCGACTTGGCACAACACAATTTCAATTAATTTAATTAACATTTTGCCGACAGCTTTTACGCATTTTTCGTTATCGTTTTTCATTTTCTGCTTCTGCACTAATTTGTAATTATTTATTCTGCATTTTGTTTACGCATACAAAATAAACATATATATTCCAGTTTAAGCAAAACAAAAAAAAAAAAAGTATATATATAAATGTCTATATATAAATATGTATATAAAATGTTTCTGGGTTTTTTTTTAAAGACGACTCAAAAGATTGAAATCTACATATTTTTTGTATATATGTATATATAAAAAAAAAAAACGTATTTGTTGTTGTTGTAATTCTGCTTCTGGGTTTCGAGTTTCTTGCGTAAAATGCGTTCGAAATTAAATGATTGAAATTGTTTGTGTTCAGCCCCATTCGTTATTAGATCTCTTGGGGAATTGAAAATATATATAGTCGGCTCCAACTTCTCTGGATTTATTCTTCTTCTTTTGCCTTTATGTTTCCTGTTTATCTCTGTTCTTTGTTGTTGTTTTGCCATTCGCTGCGTTTTTTCTTTGCTTGAGCATCAAAATAATGCGAATTATTTTTCAGTGTTTTTGTAAAAATTGAAAGTGAATGAGGGGAAAAAACTGCAAGAAAAAACATAAACAATATTTATAAGAATATAAATTTGAAAAAATTCCCATAATTAATTATTGACTTACATTTTTGGGTGTCGAGTGATTTATAAAAATTTTTTAATCCGCTTCTGTGTTTTCTTCGTCGGAGCTTAGTTGGCGGGCTCGGTGACGCGATGGACCTGGAGCACAGCGACTGCCTCCTCCACCTTGGCCTTGAGCGCCTCCTTGTCCTCGAGCATGTGCAGCAGCTCCGAGTTCTCAATCTCCAGCAACATGCCAGTGATCTTGCCAGCCAGTGCGGCGTGCATGCGCTCAATCATTGGATACAAACGCTCGCCCAGAATCTGTTTCTGCTCCTGTGGCTTGGCATTGGCCAACAGCGAGGCGATGAGCTTCTCCTGGTCTGTAAAAAACACACACACAAGTGAGAGATTAGAAAGATACTTTGTTGTCGGTTTTAATTCACTTACTGTTGCCCTGGAGCGGCTGTGGCATCGGTTGTGCCTGCTGCATCTGTTGCACGGGCGGATTACGCATGTTGGCGGTGTATTTGTAGCTGGCAGTACGTTGCTGTGCACCGCCAGGGATTTGAGCGCCAGCGATTTGCATATTGGGCGCGGCCACCGATTGTTGGCCAGTGATGGCGCGTGCTCCCGAGCTGCGCATATTGTTTGCTGCCGCGGCAGCAGCCGCAGCAGCGGCATGTGTTCCCTGCACCTGCGGTGGCTGTGCACCGCGAGCACCGGCTGCCGATTGGCGGAATTGGGCGGGCACCGCTCCGGCAGCACCCTGGAAGCCACTGGCAGCGGCAGATGCAGCGCCTGGCTGCACGCTGGGCACAGCGGCCGGGGCACGCACCTGTTGGGCCCAACGTGGTGTGTTGCGCATCTGTGTGCTTATCTGTGGTCCGAAGAAACGCTGGCTGGGCGGCATGGTGGGCACAAAGAAACCACCGGCGGTATTCGGCTGGAATAGCTGTCCCAACTGTTGCATACGCATGCCAGTCATGTGACGCATATACTGCGATGCCAAATGAGCCTTGCGCTCCTCCTTGCGCTGGGCGAGGGCCACATAAAGTGGCTTGCTGCCAACGACACGTCCGTTCAGTTCTGTGACGGCACAGGTGGCCTCATTGGGCGAAATGAAGCAAACGAAACCAAAGCCCTTGGAGCGTCCCTCCTCGTCGGTCATAACCTTGGCCGATGTGATGGTGCCATACATGGAGAACTCCTTGCGCAGGCGATCATCATCAATGGAATCATCCAGATTCTTGACGTACAGATTAACACCGAATACGGATTCGTGACGCTTCTTCTTCAGTTCCTCGAATTTACGCTTCAGCTCCTGTTGACGCTCGGCCTTCTTTTGGGCACGTGCCACATACAAGGATTTGCCTTCAGCCATTTCCTTGCCATTGAGAGCCTGGACAGCGGCCTCGGCAGCCTCGGTGGTTTCAAAGGCCACAAAACCGAATCCCTTGCTCTTGCCATCTTCCTTAGACATGACCTGCAATTAACATAATTTGTCAATTCTACTTTCTATCAATCAATCAATCAATATCGAAACTTACTTTGTAGCTGGTAATCGTGCCGTATGGCTCAAAGAACTCCTTGAGCTTCTCATCATCAAATTCCTCGGTAAAGTTCTTTACATAGACATTTGTGAAGAGTTTGGCCTTCTCGCCCAGCTCCTTCTCGCGCTCCTTGCGTGGAATGAACTTGCCAACGTAAACCTTCTTGCCGTTGAGCAACATGCCATTGACCTTGTCGATGGAGGTATTGGCGGCCTCCTCTGTTTCGAAATGCACAAATCCGTAGCCCTTGGAGTTGCCCTTCTCATCGGTTGCCACTTTGCAGCTCAGAATGTTGCCAAACGCAGAGAAAGTGTCGTAAATGGCCTTATTATCAATGGCTTTGTCCAGGTTCTTGATGAACACATTGCCAACGCCGGAACGGCGCAGTGAAGGATCGCGTTGCGACCACATGATGCGTATGGGCTTGTTACGAATTAAATCAAAATTCATTGTATCCAAAGCACGCTCAGCTGTCAAAAGAGAAATGCAATTGAAGCACTCGTTAATTAGCATTCAAAAATAGTTAACGGAAACAGAACACACACACACACATACTCTCACACTCTTTGTTTTGATATGATTCGCACTCGGTCTAGTGTTGAAAAACAATTGTATGTGAGAAAACGAAAGTGCATAAAGAGATGGGATCATTTTACTTTGCACTAGTCAAACTAGTGTTGCAAAACAATAGTTGATCAAAAATGGAAAGTAATGGAAAAAATGCAATTTACAGCGGATCATGCATACTTTGTGACGTTTCTTCTACTTTACAGCGCACAGTTTCCCATTTGTGCAGAAACTAGTCTAGGCAGTGTTGGTAAACAACAATTGCATTTCCGAAAGCGAAAGTGACAGTTAAAAGCATTTTTTTGTGACTCTTCTACTTCTGCGCTGGGTATTTACTGCACAGAGGCGGCAACCCTAACGCATGGTAAGTCAAGTCTGCCTTAAAAACAATACTCTGGCAACTATGAATCTTAGTCAGATCAAAACTGGAAAACTTTGTCCAACCAATGGGTAGAAGTTGCCTAAAAATTAATGAATAATTATTATTATTTAAATACTGTAAAGCTTCTACTTCTGTAAATGACAATAATATCAATATTTACATGGTAAGTTGCGTGTTTTAATCTGGCAGCATTAAATCTTAGTCAGCTCAAAAATGTAAACTTTGATCAACCAATGGGTAGATGTTGCCTAAAAATTTCGAATACTCTACATTTTAAATATGTAACGCTTCTACTTCTGTAAATGACAACAATAGACTCATTTACATGGTAAGTTGCGTGTTTACTCTGGCAGCAATAAATCTTAGTCAGCTCAAAAAAGCGATTTTTGACCAACCAATGGGTAGATGTTGCCATATCAATCGATCAGTCGATAACCTTTTATCAACAACCCTATGTTGATCGAAATTCCTTAAATATTTTAAATTGTAACGCTTCTACTTCTGCAAATAAGATTTGATCACTTATCCACATGGTAAGTCACGTTAATTAATCTAGCAACTATGAATCTTAGTCGGCTCAAAATGGTTATATTAATTTGACCAACCAATGGGTAGAAGTTGCACATTTCTTTCTAACCTACAAATATAATAAAATCAAATCCATCAACAGACGCAAGAAGTTCACTAAACTTTGCGGAATGCGACAATGCGAAGACTACGCTTTCACACAGCCGGGTCCGTGCGTTAATTCAATAAAAACCACAATGTAAACGACCTTTTCGTAATCAACAACAACAGCAACAACAAAAGTTGAAAGACGCGTAGTGAAAGTTAGTTTGTTTTCGCTTGTAGCAAACAAAATAGAGGGAAACATGAAGTATTATTTTTTTTTTTATGGACTTTGGCATGCCAAGAATTTACACGTGTTAATGAATGAAGACGACGGATGGCCTTGCATTTTAGCATTAAAAAAAAAGTGAAAGCAAAACAGAGAAAATTCCAGTTTTTGAACTCGCAAAAAAAGATTATGCCACGTAAATTAAATATTAACGCATTTAGATATTCCTAAATCAAGTATAACCTATAAATAGGTGATAAAGCGAGTTACTCAAATGTTTAAAAGGCGGGCAGCACGAGCATAAACAATAAACACATGTTTACGGCACACACGCACACAACACAAACTATGTGCGTGTGTGTGTGTACGAGAGAGCCACTTGGATACAATAAATGCAGACGAAACTAGACTGACGCCATTGCGAGGCGAGGCGACGGCCGCATGGGGCGTGGCGTATGCGATAAGCTGTTGTGATGTGAAATATTATAGCATCAGAATTGCAATTTCTGTAGAAACTTCCAGTTCTTTGATGACTGGCAGCCAGCTGTTTTCTTTATTTTATTGTTTGCTTCTCGCCCTTTTGTTCTCTCTTTCACTTTTAGTCACAAAAACTGGAAATATTAACGCACACAAGCGCAAGCGAGCGCGCTCTGTTTCTCTCAGTGTGTGTGTGTGTGTGTGAGTGCAAAAAATTGTACACGTGTTTTCGTTTTGCTTGTGTCATTTGTGGGAGCCTCATTGGGAAGAAGACCCCACTATTCGATGTATGTGTGTGTGTGTAATGCAAATTAAACATTGTTTTTAACGATCATTACTCACCATCGGCTGGCTGCTGGAAATTGACGTAGGCATAGCCCAACGAGCGACGGGTAACAACGTCGCGACAGACACGAATTGATAGAACTGGGCCAGCAGTGGAGAACTTTTCAAAAAGTCCCGCTTCATTGATGTCCTGGTGTAAATCACCCACGTATAAAGAAGCCATTTTTGGTGATTAGGTCCTCCTTTAAGATCAATAAAAATAATACTATTTAGTTGTGAATCAAAGCAAATTGTTAATCATCCCATATCTCTTGATGGGAGAGCAGCAAAATCGCAAAATGAAGAGATTTTTAAAAAGCGGCGTGGTTTTTACTTTCAGATCTCTTATTGTATGTGTACATGTCTGTGTGGCAATACTGACGCATGTGACAGTTGGACGGGCGGTCGATTGGTCGACATGGCAACACTGCCGCGGCATAGGCATGTGCTTTGTTGTTGCTGCTGTCTTTCCTTCTTTCACACACCAACACCAATATAAGCAGAACTCATGTTGGAAAATTTCCACATGCGCACACACCATAATACATGCATTTTTGACCCGCACCCATATCAATAATTTAGTCAAATTTAAATATGTAAACTTAAGTAATGCAGTCCACACAGTTTCAACTTGTAAATCATACAGTGGGTTGGGTCTTTGTTCGATTTCTTTAGCAATTTGCTGCGCTCTTTTTGGATGTTAGCTTACGTCGCCATCTTGCGTGGCACACGAAACACATTTCACAAGAAAATTCCGAATTCGCTTTATTTCGTTACATCTACGCTGTTGCGGCTATACTTACGTTTTCAACACTTGCTCGAATTTTTTGCTACTTTTTACAATTTTTTTTTTGGTTACTTTTTATATTTTTAATTTTTTTTTTATTTTTTAAGTTTTTTTTTTCTTCACAAAAAATATGTGATAAGTCGTGTGCTAAGCGAAACCACGACCGCTCACTTAAACGGACTCTACTCGACTCGCCAATTTCATCTCTCGCACATTTTTCGAGGGGAGAAAATAACTCGCTGTTTTGTAAAGAGAAAATACCACTCGCTCATGCTTCTCGTTCGACATTGCTTTCATTAGCCAACACTGTACGATATATAATACTAACATCGCCTAACATTGCATAATCGTTAGCAATTTGAAAGGAAAAATTAATATAATTGTCATTCTTGGTTTTTATAATAAATCAGATAATTTTCTACAAAGCTTTTGCACTTATTTGGCGGAGCTTTAAGTGCTGTGGGCACAAAACTTGACAGAGCTGTCAATAGCAATAAATGATTTGACAACTCTTTTCCAGATATTAGAAAAAAAAATTGATGTCAATTAAAAAATGCATACGTACAAATATATTTTATTAAAACTAAAATTTGATTGTATTGAATTTTATAATGTCGGGGGAATACCAAACTTTCCAGAAATGACATGCAAATTTAGCCGTCTTTTGTTGGAATTCCCCGTAATAAACTTACCGAAATCGGCGTTGGAACGGAAATGTTTTGTTTTTTATTTTTTTTATAAACGACTAATGAATAACTTTATATGTTAAAATGCACTCGTATAAAAAATTAAATTTTTTTGGGTTTTTTTTGTATATTTTTTATGAAATAAACAACACTTAAGCAAACCAAATAAATGACTGCATTGAAGCAATTGCAAATTATTATAATTTTTTTTGTAATTTTTTTCGGCTAATAAACCTATTTTATAATTTTTAGTGTGTCTCCTAATGAGGTGGCAGGCAGACTGACAACGAGCCGAGCTGCAATGTCAACATTTTTCAATGGCTGCATTGCCTACTTTGATTCAATCCATTTCAATTTCAATTTCAATTTTTAATCAACTCAATTTCAAACTAGGGTTGCATATCAAATAAATCAATTTTATATATACCGTGTACTTATGTTTAAACATTTATTTATACGTTTTTCTTTTTTGTTTTTTACACATTTAGATTAATGCTTAATATGTTTGTTTTTGTTTATTTTTGAGATTTTTTTCTTTGCGTTCAACTCGATTTTGATTTCGTGTGGATTTTATGTATACTATATATAATATGTAAAATACTAAAATTAAATTGTATTCTCATTATTGAATTATTTCTAATCTATGGGTAAATTTAATTAGCCCTAATTGATTTTGCTTGATTTCAATTTTTGTTTTTTTTTTGTGTTTTAGTATACCTCGAATATTTTTTGTATGCATAACATGATTTGTTTTTCTTTTACATATATTTTTCAAAAATATACATATATATATAGTTGGATTTATGATCATAGTTATAATATAATTGAAACTGAACATAATCTTATGTATATTTATATACTTTAATACGTTTCATTTTTTCAGCAATCAATTTAAACAATAGCTTCAGTTAAATGTTGTAATACTTTCCGAATGCCAAATGCATGTATTTTTTTGTTTTTGCTTTTTTTTGTGATTTTTTTTTCTTACTTAAGTCAACAATTAACTGCCATTGCACAATTAAAACCTGTATTTAGTTGCATTATATATTTTTTTAAATTTGTTCAACATTTTGCTATTTTGGCAGTGACATTTTTTTCTTTTTACCTCAAACGATTAACAAAACAATAAATTGGGCCTAACAAACTGGCAGCAAAGTTTCGGCTTAAACAATATATAAATGAATTAAAAAATGTGTAAAGAAAATAATAAGACAATCAAGATAAAAAATAAACACATGAAATGTGTGCTCAGTTTCCGTTGCCGTTTCCAGTTCCGTTTCCGGTTCCGGTTCCGTTGGCAGCTGCTGAATCGCCACCCCATTCCACCAGATACTGAACATGTCCGTTGCCCATGCGCCGCTTGGCCCGAATGGCAAAGGACTCGCCAGCATCGATGCGATTCATGGCGCCACCAAAGTACTTGTTCACCGACTGCTTAAAGTCCAGCATCGAGTGTCCATTTCCGCTGCCGGTGCCGCTGCCGCTGCTCGCGCTGCTGCTCAGATTCGTGGCCGTCGAACTTGTGGAATTGCGTCGACTGTTGCCCGGCGAGCCGCCGCGTGATTTCTGCGGTCGCTGACGCAACAAACGTCCGTGCGTCGGCTTCTCGGGTGGCAGCAGCGCCGCCGGCGGCGGCGGCTGCAAATCTTTGGCATACAGGGGAAAGTAGTGGCTGGGTATGGGGTTTATGGTTGTGGTATTGATC
Source organism: Drosophila suboccidentalis (assembly GCA_037043435.1). Lineage (NCBI taxonomy): Eukaryota > Metazoa > Arthropoda > Insecta > Diptera > Drosophilidae > Drosophila > Drosophila suboccidentalis. The sequence goes on from JBAMBK010002319.1 coordinate 179,184, forward strand.
ACCTGCAAAATGTAAAGCAATTATTTATTAATATAATATATTGAAATGTACAAATCGACTCCATATACGAATGTCGAAAAATATTACTCAGCATACGAAAATTCGGAAATAAAATTAGGAATCGAAAAATTATTGGGAATCAAAATTAGGAATACAGTTATTAGGAATCAAAATTAGAAATACAAAAATTGAGAAAACAAAAATTAGGAAAACAAAAATTAAGAAAAGCCGAAATCAAAAATATTTCATTAAAAATTGCAAGATTTTGAATAAAATATTTTTGATTTATTCATTTTTTAAAATTTCAAGATTTTGAATAAAATATTTTTGATTTCGGCTTTTTCCTATTAACAAAAAGACAACATTTGTCGAACCATTTATTTCAAAATCAGGACTTCGATTTCAATGGTGTCTACATGTACATATGTATAGTATATGTATGCCCTGTACCACCTTATATAAAAATTCAATAATTTTATAATTTTTGTGTTCGTCGTATGCTTTGAGTAGCGATACTAGACGGTTGCCTGTTTCTCATATATTTTTGCATTTTTTTTCAACAAAAACAACCCATTATTCTGGCACAGAGCTATTTGAAGAATGTATAAAACTATTCGAAAGATTTTAACCAACGACAGGAAAACCAAAAATACTTTTCCCAATTTTTTTTGTCCTTATTTTTTTCTCCTAATTTTTGCACTCTGAATATTTTTCTTAGTTGAAATTCCTAATTTATCAGGGTTGCCACAGAAATCGCTTTCGCTTGAATTTCACTTAAATTTTTATGATATATTTATGAAATTTAAGTGAAATTCAATTTCACTTACATTTTTATGATATATTTATGAAATTTAAGTGAAATTCAAGCGAAAGCGATTTCTGTGGCACCCCTGTATGATTCCTAGTTTTTCCTTCCCAATTTTGGATTCCTACAATTTTATTATTGGTTTTTTTCTTCTTCTTTTTTAAAATTCCTTAAAAAAGTTTCGGAATTCGTATGAGGTACCGTAAAAAGCCAAACGGTTAGAGCTAGAAGGCAGTAATTTGTCACATTACCTCAATGGCCGTAGTCAGGCGTCTGGTGCGACGTCGTCGCACCTCCTGATTGGGTCCGATGGTAATATCTTTGGCACTCAGTCTTCGCTTAATGGTGCGCACCATGCGCGGCTGTTGCGCTGCTGCCGCTGCCCTGGCCAGCTCCGTGTTGCTCAGCTGCTTTACATTTTTCAGCTTGAAAATGCTATTGATAATGCCAGCAACTCCAATTCCAATTCCAGCTCCAGCTGCAGCAGCTCCTCCTCCATTACGCTGTTGTTGTTGTTGTGCTGATTTCTTGGGCGTGGCCATTAGAAAGGGATTATTGCGACCAAGGAAATTGGCTGGCGGTGGTATAATGAGATCCAGCGAGCTGGTGCCACGGCTGCTGCTCGAATTCTCATCGGAGGAGAGATCACAATTGCGGCTGCTGTTGTCGTAACGTTTCGACAAGCGGAATGCTTTGCGTTTACGGCTATTGCCAATCCCATTGCCACTAATTGCAGCATCCAGTTGAGGTGCGGGTGCGGGCGCCAACAGTTTGCCAGGCTCACCATCGTTGGCATTATCATCGGCCAAGTCGGGTGCACGCTCCTGGGCGCAGCTTACCTAATAGAATCAACAATTTAACAATTTATAAATATAAATCTTTTATCTCCTTACCTGTTCCTCTTCGTTTGCCAGCGATGTGGAAGTTGGATTGTTTTGTTTTTTGGCCATATCCATGATTTGCTTAATCGGTATCTCATCCTCGCTGGTGTCCACCTCAGCTTCCACTGCCTCCTCATCCTCATCCGTGTGAAACTCGTAAACATCCTTGGCCCTTACGTTTTTCGCAGCAATCTCTGCAACTTCTGTGACCTGCTCCGCCGGCATCAGGAGCAATCGAAACTTGGCCGTAAGCAGCTCATCACTGAGCACCTCATCGGACTGCAGAAACACGCGGGGCGTCAAGGGTGGACCACTGTGCCGGAGGGCATAATAAGCCGGCGCACGCTTAAACTCTCGACCACAAACAAAACGATCGGAATATTCTTTCAATGTTTGCTTAATGCGTTCCATCAGCGTCGTCTCCGGCAACTGACGCCACTCCTCGCAGATGGGCAGATGATGGCGCTGCTCCAAGATAAACGGCCAAATGTCCTTCAGCAGATGGTGATACTTTTGGTGCTGATGCTTGCGCAGATTGTACAACGTGATGTGCAGCATGTCGACCCAATCGATCTGCAGGCGACGCACAAACTCAACGCCATTGTTGCACACAGTGCAACAGAATACAAAGAAACTGCAAGTGAGAATTCGATTAATTCAAATATTTATAAATATAAATCAAGTGTCATAATAATATATATGACTAATCAGAAAACTTTTAAACCAAGGGCAAAAATGGAAAGTTGTCAAAAAACCTGCATGTTTTTTAATCGGGTGTGCTACAGAAATCTCTTTCACTTGAATTTGACGTAAGTTTGTATGAAATTTACGTAATTTTTCAGGTGAAAGAGATTTCTGTAGCTCGCCCGAATATTTGTTTTTGGGAATCATACAGGGGTGCCAAAGAAATCGATTTCGTTGAAATTCACTTAAATTTCATAAAAATTCCAGTGAAATTCAAGCGAAACCGATTTCTGTGCACCCCTGATAGAATACACATTCAGGCTTCGAATTACAAAAACCAAATGGTTTTACGGTGGTTTGGCTGTTCATGGCCGAGCATAATCAAATAATTTCTGTTTTTGCCTCTTAATTTCAAAAACTCTTGTAAAAAAAGGGTATTTTCAATGGCATAAAAAGTGGGCAAAACGATCGTCTGAGTGCTTAGCGCTTAGATCATCTTAAAGATTGTTTAATTTTCTTTTATTTAAGTTAAAAACTGTATCAAAAAGATATTTAATATTTATTAATAATTTGAAAACCAGTGTGTAATAATTGTAACGTTCGCAACAGACAAAAACTAAGATTTTTAATTAACGAAACTACTTATAATTACTTTTGATGCTGGATTGATATGGTCAAATATTTCACCAAGGGCGTCGGCAGGGGGGGGCCGTTGCCCCCCCTACATTCATAACTTTACCATATTTAGTTTCCGAAATCCAACTAGAGTAGGTTTTAAGACTGCGATTAATTTGTGGCAATTTGTCTGTAGCCCTGCTATATCGATTGCTATTAATTGCTAAAATAAAAAATTTCTTAAATAACACTCGTTTACAAAATCAAAAAAAATGTGTTGTTCTCATTTCTCAATGGACCTTTATTTTGAACTTAGGCCCGTTTCGAAATATTAATTTTTTTCAGAATATTCGAAGTTTCTCCGAAATTTTAGAGTACACCACGATGTGGCGAAAAACGTTGGTTTGTATGACAGCTATGTGATATAGTGGACCGATTTTTATAAGGTACTAGAATATTTTCAGTCTGCAAGTTTGGTTGAGGTATCTCAAAAAACAACATAAATGTTTATACTTAATCTTAATTTTCGATCAATAGTTCCAATGGCAGCTATTTTGTACCAAAAACTTATTGGTTGTAAGAGATATCTCAACGAATCTGATAAAATCAGCATCTGATATGGTCCTAACTTTATGTTAAGCACTCAAAATAAATGTAACTTTTGCGATATCTTTTTTTTCTGGGACGATTTGTGACCTCAGGAGCCCAAAATATCACAAAAAATAACGGATTATGGAACTTATTAAAGTCGCTAGCTTCGGTTGAATATCTCTCGTGGTATACTCTAAAATGTCGGAAAAACTTCGAAAATTTGGAAAAAAGTTTATATTTTGAAAACGCTTGCATGAAAAAAATGTTAAGTGCGATTTTCGTGTTTATGGGCCAAAGTCCATAAGGAAAGTGCTCTAAGACATAAGAAGTGAAATGGCTGTAAACTAGTGTAATAAATGTGAAAACGTAAGAAAATATTTTGGCCCCCCCCCCCTCATTGAGAAGCTGCCGACGCCCTTGTATTTCACTAAATTTTTTGTTTTTGGATATTTTTGTTTACTATGCAAAATTCGCTGATATATGTGCAAATGCACGTTAACCTCAAATCGACTTCCATTCTTTGTAATTTTTAATCAAAAACAGTAAGGCTTTTATCTTAAAATATGCATTTTTCAGAAAATTTCATTAAAAATTCACCAATCTGAAATTTGCTTGCAAATGTAACGTCCGCAATTCAGGATTTGCCCATATGTTCTCATATCTTCAAGCTTCTATGATCATTAGTTTTGTAGCTCAGATCAAGAATATATACAATATATATAGGCTAAATACACTTACACATCGCCACGTAATAGTTTGCCCTTAAAGTTTTGCATGCATTGGGTGTGAAAACCAGTTGCGACACTTGCAACATTGCAACATGTTGTGATCAAATTTGCCCGGCTTGCCGCAATAGCAATAAATTTGCTCCTCATTCACGCGATGCTTGTCATCCCAGCTGAGTTTGTCCACCTGCAGATAAATAAATGAATTAATCAAAAGTCAAATGAATAATCAACAATCAACAACTCACATGATACGGCAGCTGGCGGCAAATGCCTCGTGGTTTGTTGACCTCAATAGTCGCTGCAATTGCTGGTTGCTTTTTCATGGGCTTGGCACAGCGCTTGCAACACCAAATGCCAGTGGCAATTTCGGTGGTGCAACCACGATGATAGCCACGACCGCAACGTTCACAGATCTCAACAGTATCGTGTTGTTGCGTTCGCTTGCAGGCAACGCACATTACAGCCGCACTACTCGGTTCGTTGCCCCATTTTTGAAGCTCCTCGGGATCGCACCACTGCTCCGATTTGTCATCGAAGCGCACCAGATATTGTTCCTGGGCGTGTGCTATGATTGTGCCCAAATAGAAGCGTCCATCATTGCATTTAATGAATACATCTTCCTGTAGCGCATAGCTAATTAAAGGTGCAGCGGGAATGGGAGTAGGAACGGGTGTCGGACTTCTGGCAACAGTTGCTACTGCTGCTGGTGGTGGTGTGGGTGGTGTTGGTGGTGCTGCCGCCTCTGCAATGCTTTGTGTGACGCTGGTGAAGCTCTGCTTCAATGTCACACAATTGCTTTGCGGCGACTTTAAAGGTGAGCTCAATGTTTCCGGTGTCGTTGGCGGCGTCTGTGGCGTTGTTGTTGTCGAGTCCGGCTCATCAATAACAATGACAGCAGCAGCAGCAGCCGCAGCAGTCGCAACTGTTGTGCGTCCATTCGAGTTGGAAATGCAGCTACTACTGCTGCTGCTGCTACAGCTGCTGTCGGCGGTGCTGCTGTCAATTAGTGGCATCAATGCCTTATGCTGTATAGCGGGTATTATGGGCGATGGCTGGCAGAGATTTGGTTCCGCATAATGATTATTAATGCAGATATTGATGCGATCCAATACCACAGTGGAGGAGGCATTGTTACCCACACTATTGCTGTTGTTGTTGCTGCTGCTGTTGCTCACGGGCACCAACGGCGGTGGCTGCAATTTCGTTTGTAAATTTGCTGATGTAAAATATGCGCCAACGGGTGCATATAATTCAGGTGCTGCCGCAGCGGCTGTTGTTGTTGTGGATGTTGGTGCGGCATACAATTGATTCAATTGATCAGTTGTTTTATTTAAACTGTAAACATTTGGCGCTGTGCTTATAATGCGTATGTTATTTATATTATTCGCCTTGAATGGACTTGCAGTTTGTTGTGGTTGTTGTTGTTGTTGTGTATAGTTGTTGGTGATTTGTATGCTGCTGGGATGAAGTGTTGCTGCTGCTGCTGTTGTTGTTCCTGCTGCTGTTGTTGTGTTGGCATAATAACGCTTTGGGCCACCAATTACTGACGGTAACCCGCCGACAGCATTTGGTCCAGGCGGCAGTATTTGATAGGTTAACCATTGTTGTGGATTTGCAACTGTGGCCGCTGCTGCTGCAGCTGATGGCGTTAAATAACTATATGTTGTTGGTGTGCCAGCAGCAAATTGCGGTGCCACATTTTGTGGTTCATGTGGTTGCAAGTGAAAATGGTTGTTCATCATTGTGCAGTTTGTTGCTTGTTGTGCGCAGTCTTTTCTACAAATAACAAAGAACAAATTAATTAAAGCACAAATTCATTTTCGTTTCACAAAAGTATTTTTCCTCCCGCCTTTTTCCCAGCAATTTGTTGCTGTTCAATACACTCACAAACACACAAACACATGCACACCTCATACACGTATAGCAAAAGGAGAAAAGAGAGCACCGAGCCCTTTTGTATTCTACTTCTTACCAACATCTTTTTTCTCACAAGCGACCCGCAATTTAAAACGTGCTTTTACATACCTTTTAGTGTGTTTCAACACATGTATTAACTTAGCATAGAATTAAATTACATTCGTTTATTATTTGTAAGTAGTTTTCGGCATATTTTAGCATTGTATCGCAATAAAAATGCACTAAACAATCACTTGATTCGGCAATTATAAGTGTCAGCCATTTTTCAGCATATGCACAGTGTTAGCGAATGGCCAATGTTGACTAAATAGTGTTGCATAGCGTTCTTCGATAAAGGCCCTTTGTAATTTTCCATAAAATAAAACACATAATTCATGTTATGACCATGCTTTGCAGAAATAATTAATTTTAACCCAGTTAAAAAACGGGTTTAATGCCAAATTGGTAAACAACACAATTTTCGGTATCCTTGTATCGCGAGAGAATGTACCAGCGAGTACTCGATACTTTACCGACTATATAAATAGCAGCAGTGTTGACTTCGATAAGTTTTTGCTACTCGACATCGAGACCGATAGCGATAGACAGTGCAGAGGAAGAGTGAAAATATTTTATACGTGAATTTCAACAATTACGCTTTGGATTAAAATTGTCAAAAAATTCATAAAACCTTAAAATATTTGCAAAGTGTTCATAAGAGTTGAACGAAACAAAGTGCATATAAAGTCCAAAGTAATATATTTGTGAACTTTTTTGCGTTTTAAAAGCCAGCATTACAGTTGTAAAAAGTTGCGGTAGGCACCATTCACTAGCACACACACACACACTTACAAATTCTATGACGATTTAATGTGGAAAATTCATTTTAATTGATTTAAGTTTTATATTATATTATTTTTTTATGCAATTTTAATGCAGTTATACACGTCGCTTTATATGTCCAAAACGCGAGGAAGCTTAAAAGCCGTGCAACTAAAGCACGAATCGACCGAAGAAGAGGAGGACGACGAGGATCAGCAGCAGCAGAGATCACGTCGCACCATGCATACTGTGGGTGAAACAGGCAGCGGCAGCGGAGTGCCAGCATTTTTGGCTAAACTCTGGCGCCTCGTTGATGATCCGGATACAAATAATTTAATTTGCTGGAGCAAGGTAGGTCGCCATATTGTTTATTTACATCTCATTTTATTTTCAATTGGCATGGGAACAACAACAACAACAATACGCAGGTGTGTGTTACACTTACACAAACACACATTGACAGACTTTCACAACGTCATCGTCTGCATATTTTCTTCTCTTTGTTTTTGTTGTTGTTGTTGCTTGCTGTGCGCTGAGTGGCACGTATGCAATGTGTGGGGTTGGTTGCTTGCTCTCTTTCTTACATTTACATGTAGGCTACCTACCGTGCGTACTGCGTGCCCTCCGTCGAAATGCATCTCTGTAGAAAATTTTCCATTTGTCCGTCCGCTTGTTTGTCACCATTGAACTCAAATTTTTATTTTCCGGTCCTCTCTGTTTGACTATTCTGTTTTGGTTTAGCTTTCGCCGAGCATGTTTATTACCACTTTTATATTTCACACGCTTCCTTCATTTGTGGCTTTTTATACTTAATTAGATAATTCTAATTATGCCTTCCAATCGAGCACTCTCTTATCAGAATGTCATAAAAGCTGAATTTTGTGGTTTTTGTTGTTGAGGGCAATACAAATATTTTTATCTGAAATTAAGGCACGAGATAAAATAATTATTTAATAAATGTAAATATTAATCTTAATACAGTATATTAAATGCTTGTCATCGATGACTTGCCATTATTAAATTATATTATTATTATATTAAAATAACATCTAACAATTTACAATAGCTAAAAAAAAATATTAAAAAAATAAACAAATAAATTAACATATAAAAAAAACTTAATTTTTTATTGCCATTATTAAATTATATTATTATTATATAATTAAATTTACATTTAACAATTTACAAAAATTAAAATTTAATTTAAAAAAAATAAACAAATAAATTAACATATAAAATAAACTTAATTGTTTATTGCCATTTAAATTTACATTTACAATTAACAAAAATAAAAATTTAATATTAAAAAATTAAAGAAATAAAATAACATATAAAATAAACTTAATTTTTTATTGCCATTATTAAATGAAATTATTATTATATTATTAAAATAACATTTAACAATTTACAAAAATTAAAATTTAATATTGAAAAAATATTCAAATAAATTAACTTATAAATAAACTTAAAATAAGATTAAAAAGTCTGAAAATTTAAATTTTTAAAATTAAAAAAAAAGTGCCACATTATTATTTAATTATATTATTCAAATAACATCTAACAATTTACAAAAATTAAAATTTAATATTAAAAAAGATAATAAAAAACAATTAACATAAATAAACTTAAAAAAAGCCTAAAATGTCTAAAAAATTTAATTTTTTTAAATTAAAAAAAGTGCCACATTATTAAATTATATTAATATATTATTAAAATAACATCTAACAATTTACAAAAGTTAAAAAAAAAAATACTAAAAAAATAAACAAATAAATTAACATATAAAATAAACTTAAAATAAGCTTAAAAAGTCTAAAAGTTTTAGTATTTTAAAATTAAAGAAAAATTAAATTTAATATTAAAATATTAAAAATTTAAGACTTCAAGCTTTTTTCAAGTTTATTTATATGTTAATTTCATTGTTTATTTTTTGAATTTATTTTTAATTTTAAAATATTAAAATCTGTAGACTTTTTAAGCTTATTTCAAGTTAATTTATATGTTAATTTCTTTGTTTATTTTTTTGATATTAATTTTTTATTTCTCTTAAATTAAATGTTTGTACCTATGTCTTTTCTTACAGGATGGTCGCAGTTTTATCATACAAAATCAGGCGCAGTTTGCACGCGAGTTGTTGCCCCTGAACTACAAGCACAACAACATGGCCAGCTTTATACGCCAGTTAAATATGTGTAAGTTATAAATAAAGGATGTCTTAATAATACATTTATGATTAACCATATAATTTGTATTTTTAGATGGTTTTCACAAGATCACATCGATTGAGAATGGCGGATTACGTTTTGATCGTGATGAGATTGAATTTTCGCATCCATGTTTTAAGCGCAACTATCCGTATTTGTTGGATCACATCAAGCGCAAGATATCCAACACCAAGAGTGTGGATGAGAAGAGTGTGCTGAAGCAGGAGACCGTGTCCAAGGTGTTGAGCGATGTCAAGGCAATGCGTGGCCGCCAGGATAATTTGGATTCGCGCTTTTCGGTGATGAAGCAGGAGAATGAGGCGCTCTGGCGTGAGATTGCCTCGTTGCGACAGAAGCACGCCAAGCAGCAACAGATTGTTAACAAGCTAATACAATTTCTGATCTCGATTGTGCAACCATCTCGCAACATGTCCGGCGTCAAGCGTCACATGCAGTTGATGATTAACGATACGCCGGATCCGCGACCGCGCAATGCCAGCGAATCGGAGAGCGAGAGCGGTCCAGTGATCCATGAGCTGAGCGAGGAGTTGCTCGACGAGGTCATGAATCCCAACGGTCACTATGACGCTGAAAGTGTCTCACCGTTGGCTGTGGAACGACCACGATCCAATATAAGCATTACCAGTTCCCAAAACTACGATTACTCCAATCAGAGTGCTGAGGATTTTATTACTGGTCAACTTTTGGGCGGCGGTGGCGGTGGCGATGCAGCGGCTGCTACAAATGCAGCACGTTCGTCAGTCGGCCAACAGATTCAATATATGGTTACCGAAGCCCCCGATACCCATGTCCAAGAGCCGAATCTGCTGCCCAGTCCCAACAGTCCGTACAGCGGTGATGAGCAATTGAATGTGCTCACCACACCAATGGTACGTGAACAGGAGGCACGCAATCGTCAGCTGCTCAAGGAGAAGAACAAGCAGCGTCGTCGCATCACAGACATGTCCGCACAGATTGCCGTCGACTTGGACATGTCACCCAAGACGCAACGCACACGTTCCCAGACCAAGGAACAGCCGCAGATGATGCCGCAACCGCTGCTCGTCAAGACGGAGCCAGCAACGGATATGCCCAGTTTGATGGATCAACCGGACAACGGCAACAATACAGAGCTATACAATGTCAACTTTATTAGCAACGATATGCCGACCAACATATTTGAGGTAAGCTACAAGAAACTTTTAATTGGGAATATATTATATTATTATATTTCCTTACGTTCGCAGGATGATTCACTTATGTCCACTGGCACTGGCATGGATGAGCAAGCTAACAAACTGGATGTGCAACAACAATTTGGACGCTCTACCGTGAACAATGGAAAGTTTGCCAACATGCCCATAACTTTTGAATTGGCTGGTGGTAACAATGAAAATGCTCTGGTAACTGATGCAAATTTGGCATCCACATCTAAGGCAGCTGCTGCTGTTAAGGAAATTGCAACTGAGCAACAACAACAGCAGCAGGAACAACAACAACAACAGCAACAGCAACCAATGACCGTTGCCAAATATACTGGCGATAATGTACACGATCCACGGTTGGTTGAGCCAATAATACCGTCTAGATGCGAATTACAAGTCAATAAAAGTGATTTTCCAATTGCTTGTTGCAGTGACGACGTTACCGGGCACATTGATAACCTGCAAGATGAGCTGGACACGCTCAAGGATCTGCTGCGCGGCGAGGGCGTATCCATTGATCAGAACATGCTAATGGGCGTAAGTATAACTTATAAACAATTGCCAAAATTAAGCTAGACAGTCTGTCCGCTTTTCTCAATCACTTTCCTAATATATTTATATCAGGGATCGCAGTTAAAAGTTATGAGCTTAAAAAATTGTATGTAAACAAATTTTATATATAATATTTATTTAAAAAAATCATAGAATAACTCTAGTTTTCAATTTTTAAGCATAAAAAAAATTTATTAAAATTGTAATATAACCAAATTCAAAATGCGAGTTATTCTATAATTTTTATATGACAAATTTAAATTTTTATTATTGATTCACAATTTTATAAAAGTTATTTTTTAATTTTTTATTGATAAAAATTAACAAATAATTTGTTTTTTATATGTGATATTTTTTAAAATTATAATGGCTACGGTCCGTGAATTTATATGCAAATATATATATTTTATTCTATGTGCACAACCAGGCTGTGCCGAAGACAGTTGTCGGCCGGATGCCTTCTCTGCAGCTGACCGATGAGGAGCTGCTACTGAAGGTCAGCGCGGTGCGTCTTAAAAAAAAACAAAAAGCTCAAAAGCAACACACTGCATTCAATTATATTAAACTAAACTGTTGGCAACGAAATTCAACTCAAATATTGTTTGTTTAATTCTAATTGCAGCTGTTTAATGATTCAGACGTCTTGGATAACTATGGTTTGTCCTTTTTGACTGATAGCATGGGTGGCGATAAGAAAGGTGAGTGAAGATCTTCAAATTTTATAATGCTCCCAATTCAATAACCTTTATTAATTGCAGTTAGCAGCGGTTCCGAGCTAATGGCCTATCAGCCCAGCATGTATGATCTCTCGGACATTTTGGATTCGGATGATAGCAACAAGACAGGCCAGGATAGTGTCAACAATGGCCGTCAATTGCAGACGCAAAGTTCTGTGCTAAATACGCCGCGACGTGAAGTATAGATAATCCCAGAGCTTTATGGATTAGTTTTAGCTGCAGCTCAGACATATAACGGGCGAACAAAAATTGTTTTCTGTTTTGAATTATACCTACTAAATATTAAACATATATAAATATATATTTGATATGAATTTAGTTTATAGTTCAGAGACATACCTAATTATTTTTTGTTTCATTTAACACCTATAATTATTAATGTTAAGTTTTTAGTTGCCTTTTGTAAAAATCTAACACATGACTATTTATTAATCCAAATGTTGTACGTAAAGCCTTACGCACTATATATATTAAAAATATATATTGAACATTATAATAATTATATGTGTATGTAAAACTTTAAAGTTTTTTTTTCTTTTGAATATTAACAGTTTTTGTAGATTTTATATTTGGAAAACTAAGAGTAAATGTAGATTTATTGAATATATATTCACAATCATAAATATGCGACTAAACGTTGTAGGGTAAATAGAGAATAGAAATCATAAGAAGTTAATCTACTATCTATATATAAAGTTTCAACTACGAAATACCTTAAATTCAACTAATAAAAAAGTGTTTGAGCTGCAAACAATAAAATAAATGTGTTTTTAATTTGGGAGTATGAAAACAAGCGGTTTTAAAATTAAAAATATTAATAAAATATAAGTTAATCCCGTTTCCAGCCAAAAATTAAGTCAACTTTATAGTTTTCTGTAATTGATTTTATTTTTTGTTGATACAACTGAATAGATATGGACACATACTACATCATTTGTAATAATAAAAAAGAACTAAATACGTACGTACATAAATGTAAACTTTAAGCTTAGCCTAAATAGCGTCTTAGAAAAATTGTGTATTCATTGCAATTATATATATATTACATATAATAATTATAATACGAAATAATATTACTTAAAATTGTACGTATGCATAAAAGATGATCCAAAATTGAGAGAGATTTTTAAGCCTCGTCCTTGTACTTGGCATCTTTCAAAATGCTGGCAAACTCAAACTTGACCCGTTCCCGTTCCGATCTGGGCATGCTGCGCAGTGTGTCCACCAAGGACAGACAGTACAGCTCAATGGGATCATTGATGGGCGTTAACGTGGGCAATGGAGCTGCCATCGCCTTTCGTTTCGCCGCCATCGCCATAATGTCGCCAGCGGGCGCCGTGCGTCGTGTGAGCGCTGATTTAAATATTGGTTCAATGGTCACTTCGCCATTGGATAGCGATGTGTTGCGGGGCTTAATGTCCTGGTGATGATGGTATTGCGGCGGTTTCTCATCCGTGTGCTCATAGCCGTTGCCCATGACCACCATGGGCGTCAGCAGTGGTGACGAGGCCGGCGAACTAACTTGTGTATTGTTATGGCTATTGTTATGGCTACCTCCGTTGCCGCTACCGTTGCCATTGACACTCGACGAGGACTGCTGTATGGTGACATCCGGTTTCGAGTCCATCACCATCAGTTCGGGCACAATCTCATTATCGCTATGACCATCGAGATGCGCCGAACCATCCTCCTCCCCCTCCTCCTCACTACTATTATCATCCAGCTCGATGATGTCATAGCTATCCGAGGGATCAATGCGCAAGTGTTCCGGATCTGGGTACAGAAAACTGTTGCTATCATTGTCACTGCTGCCACCACCATTAGTATTATTATTGTTGTTGTTGTTGTTATTATTATTCGGTGTACTGGTCTGGGTAATATAGGCTTGTGCCTTCTTCACATTGTACGTTTGTGCGGTGTTTTGTAGAAACGATAGATCCTCGGTGAAACGTCGCTTGCGCACATTCGGATTCACCTGGCCCGTCTCCAGGGCCTTGATCTCCTGCAGATAATTGTAGCGGATGTTCTTCCATTTCGTTTGCAGAAAACGAGCTGGAAAAATTTAGAAAAAAGTTGTACATAAATATTAATTTCTATTATCTGAGTTTTTCTACAAAAAAAATATATTTAATATTTTGTAGACCCTGTAGTTGTAATTTATTGAATATAATAAATATTCGGGGGTGCCACAGAAATCGTTTTCGCTTGAATTTCACTTAAATTTCATACAAATTCAAGTGAAATTCAAGCGAAAGCGATTTCTGTGGCACCCCTGATTGTATTCTAATATTCAGCTACATTTTTATTAAAATATTTATTTTAGACTTTATAGACCCTGTAATTTAAATTTAAAAAGGGTCTGTTAAGTTTTTAAGACTGTTTAGACCCTGTAGTTGTAAATTATTGAATTTTAAAAATATTGATTTCTAATATTGTTTTATTAATATTTTTAAGATTCTGTAGACCCTGTACTAAAAAGGTATTGAATACTATAAATGAGATTTTCTGTTATTTAGCTAATTTTATATTTTAAAAATCTTTTAAAAACTGTAGACCCGGTAATTTTATTATTTAAAATATTAATTTTTTATTTAAAATATATTTTAAAGACTCTAGACCCTGTAATTTGAATTTATAAAGTGTCTCTTAAGTGTTCAAATGCGAAAAGTCCATTAGAGCAGTCTCTATAAAGTACATTCTGTAGATCCAGTAATTGTTTTCACAAAGAGTTTATTTTTTTGGTTTATTTTAATTTGTTTCCTGATTAAATAGTTTCCTGATTAAGTTTGTAGCCTCTTCTACTAATCAAATACTTTAAATATATGTACATACGTAGGCTGCTATATATATTTCTGGCCTAGGCAACAATAAGTGTTGCCAGGTGCAATCTGATATTTCCATTGGAAAGGTTGACATTTTTTAGCATATACGTAACATCAGAGGCATCCTTACATAAACACCTGACCGTAAAAAAGGTTTGTTGTCGTTGGATCCCGCACAATTTGACAATCGCTCAAAAAAAGGCTCGTGTCGATTGGTGCAAAGAAATGTTGAAAAAATACGATCGCGGTGCTTCAAAAGATGTTCATAAGATCGTCACAGGTAACGAATCTTGGATCTATGCGTATGAGCCCGAAACAAAACAACAATCGACCGTGTGGGTCTTCGAAGACGAGCCAAATCCAACGAAAGTTGTTCGTGGAAGAAGCACTTCGAAGCAAATGGTCGCCTGTTTCTCTGGAAAAACTGGTCATGTGGCGACTGTTCCGCTTGAGCAACGAAGGACGGTCAATTCTGAGTGGTACACCACAATTTGTTTGCCTGAAGTCTTCGGAGAAATTCGAAAAACAAACAAGAGAAGACGAATCATTCTTCACCATGACAACGCGAGCTCTCACACATCGGCTCAAACCAGCGCCTTTTTGACCGGCCAAAACGTCGAATTGATGGGTCATCCGCCGTACAGCCCTGACTTGGCACCCAATGACTTCTTTTTATTCCCGCACATCAAGAAAAAAATGCGTGGTCAACGATTTTCGTGCCCAGAAGATGCTGTTGAAGCGTTCAAAAACCATGTTTTGGAGGTGTCTCAATCGGAGTGGAAAAAGTGCTTCGACAATTGGTTTGAGCGCATGCAAAAGTGTATAAATCAGGCTGGAGAATACTTTGAAAAACAATAAAACAATTTTTGATGATAAATATTCGCATTTTCATTATTAGGCCAGAAATATATATAGCAGCCCTCGTATAAATAAATCTAATAAAATTGCACGATTATTGCAACCTTCTCTACCTAAGATTAATTACTGGGTCTCTTAACTTCGGGTTTTCTCGACTCTACTCTTTTCTACTACTTCAAAAATAAATAAGTGTAATAAAGTTCCACAACTAAGATTATAGCATCCTTCTCTACCTAAGCTTAAGTACAGGGTCTCTTGTAATCCTCCGGTTCTCTCGTGCTTCCTGGATTTCTCTTTCTACTTACATGAGGCGCCGAGTTCATTTGCAATCCGATCCCATATGTCCACTCTAACGGGATTACGACGATAGTGCGGATGACTGACATCATAAATGGCAGGATTAGCGCGTACCAGTTTTATTAGGCGATCGTCTGTGTTTGCCATGTTTTTGTTTTTGGGAAAAATCGTTAAAAATCTGCGTCACACTAAATTTCACATTCTACGTTCTTCGTAGCAGCCACAACAATAACAACAACAACAACAAAAAGAAGAGCAAGAGCAACCCTTAGAGCGTCTTCTCTCTCTCTCTTTTAGGGTAAGAAGACTGCTTGTTGTTATTGTTGTTGTCCTGGGGGTTGATTCTGCACTTTTCAATTGTGTATTTGTATTGTGCTTGCCAAAAAGAAGTACGTACGTACTATATGCGTACTTACCAAACTCTGGACCCGTTGTCTCACGTTCCGCATAATATCGTTGCATTTTCTTCGATTTCTTTGATTTCTTTATTTTGATTTTGATTTTGTGCCCCTCTATTTTGAAAGTAACCTCAAGAAATTTGCTGTTTTACTGCTTTGATTTCTGCTTTGAAGTCCGTGCAGTTTTTCGTCTGTTCAATAAAGCTGTCAAAATGAGCTGCCGTTCTTCTTTTCATTGATTAAACCCTCTCAATGGCGCATCCAACAATATCAACTGCTGGGCTTTTATTTTTATTTAGCAATTGTTAAAACACCGTTGCGTGCGCGACGTCTTCTGTCTCTCTGTTTTTTCAGTTTTGTTTTACGCGCTCTGCGCACGCTCATTGTGCATGGTGCTGCCAACTTGTTTCTTAGTTGCCAGAACTGCCAACGCAAATAACAATATGCAGTATTTTAATGATTTTCAGTATATTTGCTGCTCAGAATAGTGCGTTTAATTTTTGAGCGGTATATTTAAAATTAAAAAAGCTAGTTGTCTTAACGTTTTTTGATTTATTTTATTTTAAACTTTGTGGGGAACTTAAAATACATTTAAAAAATGACACTTTTGTTATATTAAAATTTGCAGATGTTGTTATACAAACCATTCCAAATAAATATTTGCATGTCCTTTAAATATTTGTTTATTGATTAATTTCGTCTAACAAGCTTAACTTTAATATTATTTTTAACACCTAAAGTAATGCCACTGTGGAAAACCAGATCCTTGGGATCGAAAAGTGGCAAAATTTTGAATTTCCTAATAATATAGATCAGCAGCGTTTTAGTCTCAAGCATAGCGTACTTTTGACCTATTCAAATAAAATTCATTAGTTACAAAATACAAGACCTAAATAAACCTTTTATCTTACCAATACAATTACGCTGCCCGGCACTGAAGGGAACATAGGCAAATGTATGACGATTATTGTGATTCTCTGGCAGAAAACGATCTGGATCAAATTCATCTGGCGCATCCCAATGCTTGGGATTACGGTGTAGATCAAACACGTGCATTACAATCTGTGTTCCCACGGGCAGGATGAGGCCATTGGGGAATTCTGTCTCGCTAGGTGTCTGACGGGCCATGACGGGTACTGAAGGGTACATACGAATCGTTTCCTTGATGACGCATTCCAAATACTTGAATTTCGCCAGCTGATTAGAGTCCAAAGTGCTGAGATCATCTATAAATAGAGAAAAAATATGTTTATTGATGATTAAATAATTTTTTTTTTAAATCAAGACTGTCATTTCCTAAAACATAGCTTTTCTTCAATTTAAAAAATTTGATTTTTGGAATTTATGATGCAAAAATATGAATTAATTAAAAATTACATTTTATATGATCTCTATGTAAAAGTGGAAAGATTTCCTGTTTTTAATGAATTTTGATTTAGTTCTGATAGTGTTGAAGTAAATGACCCAAATTTACTTATAGACATACATATAACTACTAACCGTTTGTATTATCTATAATCTCCTGATAACAACGCTCTTGTATGCCCGCGTGTAACGACAAACTCATGAGTCCAAAAATGAGGCACATTGATGTGGTATCAAAGCCGCCAAACATCAAAGTGTCGACCTCCTCACAAATGCCTTCGTGATCAATTAAACCATCCTTTTCAGCACAGATTAGCGTATCCAGCATGGCAAAGCGACGTTTCTTGTTAATGTAACTGAATACATAGAAAACAAATTTATTTTATTTATTGATTAGCTCTTAAATTAGTAAACTCACATGTCATCGTCTGGCAATTGATCCAGGCGTCTTAGCTGTAGTTCCTCTTCCAAAAGAATTCGACGTTTTGCAATTATTTCGCTAGAGAAATCATGCATTACCTTTAAAAAGGGCGCATCCTCGCTGGCGGCAAACCATTGGTACATCTTTTTATTATAATGCAATGGATTGCTTAAGCGTTTTATAAATAGTTTTTCAACCATTTTGATGCTCTCACGATAACGATCGCCTTTCTCGGTCATATCATCAAGTTTGATGCCCATCGCAGTCTCTATAAGACATTTAATTTTTTAATTAAATCAAATAAAAGTAATTTAATTAATATTAACTGACCGCAAATGCTGTTGAGTGTAAACTTTGGAATGAGTTCGCTAAGGGAAATTTCAATTTCCGTTTGATTATTGAACTGTTCCACAAACTTAAGACTTTCCGCTCTAATTTAAAGGAGAAGATAATTGAAATTTGACCAAAAATTACTAAAAATTGTTTAGTTGGAGAGTATAGGACACAAAATTTAGAATTATGACATGAATGTTATATTCCAAAGTTCAGATCTGCCCTGCAAATTTCATCATGGTCTGATAATCATCTCGAAACAATTTTACATAGCATCGGGATATTGATAAAAATAATGCACAAAGCTTGTTTATGTACTTAAATATGTGTGTACGTAAGTGCAAATACATGTAAGGGCACCGAAGGGTCTTCTTTATTGTTTTTATCCGAAACTTACCTGAAAACTTCCTGAAATTGACCCAATATATTAAAATGGAATGTTGGCGTTATCATTTTGCGTCGCATATGCCACTTTTGACCTGAACAAAATTTATATATATTCCATTAATCAGTTTTCATAGTGAATTTCTTAATGAATCACCTGTGGCGGTTAATAAGCCAGTTCGCAGCGCCGGTTGCATAAAACTATAAACAAGTCCCTTAGTAATAAGTTTCGGATTGTTTAAGATAAATTCAACATCTTCCGGATCGATGACACTATATATGGGTCTGCCCAAGCTATATATCAAATAGCTTTGGCCACATTCCTTGGCTAAAGTTCGAGCATGTTTAAAAACTCCAGCTACAGAATAAAACAGAGAGATAGAGAGAGAGGGAGAAGAGAGAGAGAGAGAGAAAGAGAGAGAAAGAGAGAGAGATAAGAGAGTTTGAGCACAATGATCCTACGAGAATTGCCTTAATTAATTGCCTACCATCGTCTTTGCCATAAAGATCAAAGCAGTTGGCAAAGAATGTGCGACCTTTCGGTATGGGCACAATACTCTCAACGGGTCTTCCATCCTTAGTGCGTACTCGTCTCGAAAAGAAAGCTCGGATATAATAGTCTTTATTGACTCTATACAGCCAGTGTATTAGAACACACACTGCTATGAAAAGACCACAACTAACGAACATTTCGAAGCAGTAAAAGAACCGAGCTCGTCTGTTCCCAGAGAGATACTAGTCCAACAAGATTTACAAATGTTTGCTTTATACTGGAAAATTATGCTATTGAGCTTATCAAACAAAAACACACGCAAGTGATTTCGATCGTAGCCAGCAAGCTTAGCTATTTTATAGCCAAATTCAAAGATAATCAAATTATTAAAAAATTTTATTTACAATAATGTGAGCAAATTTTTTATTTATTGTCAAATATAAAAGGTAAATATTAGAAAATAGTTTTCTTATTTGTAGATAATCTAATATTAAATTTTATTTTACATAAATTAAGCAGTCTAGTTCGTTTCGGTCAAACAAATTTCTTAAAGCATGCCAACACTAATTATACTAGTATGTTGATTGTAATAGAGTCAGAGAGAGAGAGAGAGAAAGTAAGGGTCTTATACGCTTATATTCTCTGTTTAATCAAGTCTTATATATTTAAAAAATATGCAAGCGCGCATTACGAGGCATTTTTATACCCTATACAATACAGTGCAATAGGGGTATAAGGAGATATCTTAAACTATTGTCATTTTGACCTGCATAGATATTGGCTTTAATAGCTTTAAATGTTGTATAGACCTTGGGAAATATAAGAGTTGCAGACTTATAATTAAGCTTATAATTATGAAAACATGTTTACAGGGTATGTGTCTCTCGACTACTCATTTTTAATGCAACTTGTCGCACAAGTTTTACCAAGTCTACATATATATTGATGAAAACAATTCTTTTAATATATTTTTTCATTTTTCAATTTTCTATAATGCAATGATTAAACATAATATGGATTTAGCTTTGTATATCTTAATTCTAGTCAGATATGAACAAAAAATAACAATTAGAAAAAGCGTTGAAGGTCAGAATTTTTTTAAATTTTAATTTGATTTCATTTAATTGAAGAAATATAAATTCAAATGTTGATATAAGACATTTAACGTTATGCAGTATTTTTTCATGTTTTGGGTATTTTGGGTTTAACAATGGCAGCAGTATTTTTGTGATTTCTGTCTGCGGCCACACTGATGTACCGCTGCTTAAATAACAATCAATGAGTTTTTTAAAAATCTTGCTGAATTTCATCAAATTATGCATCATATTTAATTGTGCACACACAAAGGAAACTATTTTGGGCGGCTGATTGTCGGAGTCAGCAAGTCAAAGTCGCGAGCGTGGTGACGGCTACACACATTTAATCATTAAAACAACGGATTACAAGCGACGCATTTGGCGCGCGTCGCGCTTAGAATAAAACACGGCACGTGCTTGTTTTTCCAGTTATTGACAGAGAAATATGAACGACGAACGCTATGGAAGATTTGGAGCACTCATTGGCGTTGCGTACGTGAGCAACACCCACTGTCGTTTTTTAGTAAGAGTCCCAAAAAAAGGGAAACAAATATCGCAAAATGCAACTAATACACACACACACACACACATACAAATACGCACACATGGATACGCTGACTCAATATCTATTTCCATAGATTTATTCAACGAAAAATGCCGAAGTGTTGGCCTATCACGAACTCAAACTGCGACAGATTGTGCATAATGCCGGCTGGCTGGAATACGATCCCCAAGAGATATGGAAACACATGCAGGAGTGCATTGAGGTGCGTAACGCAAATATACATATTTTTCGATTATATCATCTTCATATAACCCCCCAAATTACTTGTCGTAGACTGCGTACAAAAATCTAGTGATATTGGAAATTAGTCCGCATGACATCATTGCTGTGGGCATTGCCAATCAACGCGGCACCACTGTGCTCTGGAACAAACAGACGGGCCAGGCGCTGCACAATGCGATTGGTTGGTCCGACTGTCGCTGCACGCCAATACTGAAATCCCTGCTCCACAATGTCAAGCATAATGTGAACTATGTGCGATATCGCAGCGGGCTGCCATTGAGCAGCTGCTTCAGTGCCCTGAAGTTCAAGTGGCTGCTGGAGAATGTGCCCGCGGTGGCGAAGGCTGTGGAGGAGGAGCAGTGTCTATTTGGCACACTGGATTCATGGCTGTTGTGGGTAAGTTCGAGTTGGGAGTTGACCAAAATCAAGCTGAATGTATGCAAAATTAGATTTAAATACCCTGGGGGTATATTAAGTTTGCTCAAAAGTATGTAACAGGCAGAAGGAATATCTCAGACCCCATTAAGTATATCTATATTCTTGATCAGCATCAACAGCCGAGTCGATATACTCTTGTCTGTCTGTCCGTTTGTTCGTCTAAGCGAAAGGATCTCAGAGGTAGTAAGAGCTAGGCCCACCAAATTTGAAATGAAGACTCCTTATTCTGTCAGGCAATATCAGTTTATGTTAAAACTTTGCCACGTCCACTATAGCGGGCGTAATTAATTAAAAACTTGCATCACCTTTAATTTAGGGTTTAAGTTAAAAATTAAAAAAATGTTTACATTAACGGGTGTAGGATCATGCACAGAATCTAATCACCAACTTTCATCACGATTGGGCCAAAAATAGTGTAGATATTAATAATTTTGTCCAAGGTATTTTAATGGAAATTCTATAAATAGTATAGAATTAATGGTCAATTAATTCATTTTACATTTACTCTGCATCGAGAATGTATATCGAATTTGCCAGCATCAGTCCAAAAGGCGGAGTGGTAAAAGTAATAGGTGCTCGGCAAGCGAAACGGGTGAATGAGGTTCGAGTCTCGGTCCGGTCGATGCAAATGATTTTAATTTATTGAATATTTTTTGTTTATTTGACATGTTAGAGACACGCGCCCGTGCGCGAGGGGTCGTGGGTTCGATTCCTGGTTTGGTCAAGCAATTTTTTTCGTTTATTTTATTATTTTTCTTTTATTATAAATTTTTAAAATTAAAAGATAACTTACAAATTGGTTAAAATCACTTATTTATATCATATATGTATGAAGCTGCCACAGAAACGATAGGTGGATAATTAAGGAATAGTATGAGAATTGCAGGGGCATCAAATCTTCGGCGTGCCGAGGCCTAGGCCCAGGGTATATTACTGTCGAGGGCACTCGACTGTTCCGCTTGTATTTCTTTATACTTTTTATAACTTAATTTTCTTATAAATTAATTAATCATGTCTTTTGTATTTATATAGAATCTAACTGGTGGCGCGGATGTGGGCGTGCACTCGACGGACGTGACCAATGCCCAGTACACGGCGCTCATGAATGTCGCCACCGAGCAGTGGGATGTCAAGCTGTGTAAATTCTTTAAGCTGCCATTGGGAATACTGCCGCGTATACGCTCCAATTCCGAGATATTTGGCTACATTGTGGAGGGCCCGTTGATGGGTGTGCCCATAGCGGGCATGATTGGTGAACAGCCGGCGGCACTGTTGGGTCAACTGTGCATCAAGGCGGGCCAGAATGTTTGTACGCTCGACGACAGTTGCTTTGTGCTACTGAATACGGCACAGCAGATGGTCGAGTCGGAGAATGGTTTGATTACGGGCATAGCGCACAAATTGGGACCCACTGCCGATACGCATTTCACTTTGGAGGGCGCCATCTCCAATGCTGGCTCCACCGTCAACTGGTTGCGTCAGGGACTTCGCATCAATACGGAAATCAATTCCAATGATAATGTTGTTGAATCACTAAATACATTTATTGGCGAGAACTCGATGATCTCCTCGTCCTGCTCCTCCAGCATGCTGAATGCGGAGTGTGGACTGGCGGCCAAGCGATCGGAGATTACATTTGTTCCCGCCTTCCATGGAATGTATGCGCCTTATTGGCGCTACGATGCGCGCGGCATAATCCTTGGACTGACCAGCCAGACGACAGCGGAGAATATAACCCAGGCTGCCTATGAAGCAACCGGGTTTCAGATCTACGAGGTGCTCCAGGCCTTTAAGCGGGACACACCCAACTGGGATCCGGCGTGCATCCAGCCCGTCTTGACATTTGGCGGCGAGTATTCGGAGAACAGTCATCTGGTGCAGTTCATAGCTGACATTATTGGCTGGATGCTGGAACGGCCGCAGACTACATCCCCAGCTGGCCTGGGCGCCATGATAGCTGCCGGCGTGACCATGAAAGTAGTGTCCTTACCTTATGCGACCCGTATGTACGCACCGCCCACGGACGTCTTCTCGCCCACAACGACGCAGAATCGTATGTAAAAAAACAGAATTTAATATATACAGTCGAACTTCCCTAACTCAAACAAAATCGAGTGGCAGTAGCGTTTACTGAGCAAATTTCATCCAATTCTGCTTGCGTAACTCGAACTTCCATAAGTCGAATTTCTCCATAACTCGATCAAAAATATTGGCCCGTACTTCTGTAAGTCGAATTTTTCGCGAAAGTCCCCAAAAAGTTTGAATTTCTTTTTCGTTTCTGTTTTATGCTTTTGTTACCGGATCGTTTGGATATGTAATATTGATGAACATTAACATATGGTGATGCAATATGGTAGAATATTGCATCAACAATTATTTAGGCTTGTGAAATTGCTATAGGACAGATGTTCGTAATGTACTTCTTTGTTAGCGTGTCAGCGCAAGATTGTTTAAATTATTAAACTAAATTATTAAAAATTCAAACTTATTAGTTAAGGAATTCGAAAGTGGACCCAAAAAATTGAAGTGTCTGAAAAATATGGTAACTCAGCGAAAACAGTTTTCATTATTTTAAAAAATAGAAAATTTATTATGATGTCATTTGAATCCGAAACTTTTTCTGAGTACAGCAAAAGAACGAAAAACCCAATTTTTGAGTCTGTTTTTGTTGAAAATAACAAGAAATTGTAGTTACTTTTAAAAGACTTTGAAAAGACTCCCTAAGTCGAACTTTTTCTTTGGATAATGGTGATTCGAGTTAGGGAAGTTCGACTGTAATTAAAAAGGCATTACTTTCTTAATGTTTCATTCACACATTTATTTCACATATTCTTCAGTTTGATGTAGTTTAGTTACATTTGAACAATTTTAATATTTAATTTAACAAATTAATTTTATTTGCGCTTATTCAGTGCTTTGAAAATTCGGTTATGAATATCACAAATATTAATTACAATCAAAATAAAAAATGGATAAAATTAATTTCTTTTTGGATGTAGGAAAAACCGAAAATAACGCTTACAGTCATAGACATAAGTATTTTGGCACCCTTTAAAGTTAGTTGTAGCCATATTTGAACTTACTTCATGAAAAGTTTGGTATCAAATGAATTCCTTTCGAATAATGCAATACTTTCCTTAACCCATTAGATACCCATTGAAATTTTCGAACATTTGTAAGCGTCAACTTTTTCCTCGATATATTAAAACAAAAAATTTTTAATGCAGAAATTTTCTTTAAACAATTTAAATAGTAACTGGAATTTTTTTCAAATATCTCTTCGCTAGTATTTTTTATAATTTTTCGCCATTTTCGAAATTTATAAAAAATAGTAGCGAAGAGATATTTGAATTGTTTAAAAAAACATTCTGCATAAAAATTTTTTTTTTAAAAATTGAGAAAAAAGTTGACGTTTACAAAAACTTGAAAATTTCAATGGGTGCCTAATGGGTTAAGAAAAATTTTATATCATTCAAAAGGTATTCGAATGACCTTTCCATTGATGCCAAACTTTGCATGAAGTAAGTTCGAATTATGAATAGAATTAACTTTAAATGGTGCCAAAATACTTATGACTGTATAAATGAAACGGTTACTGAACGGTTATTTCGGTTTACAGAGTTTCGGTTTTAAGGTTTCAGTCAAATGCATTTTTTTTGTTTCGTTTACGGTTTCAATTACGGTTTTCAATTTCAATCGTTTTTTTTACCGATTAAAGGCTAAATGTTTCGGTTAGGGTTTTAATCCCTGATATTTTCATATCTCAGCAATTATACAATATTTATTTAATTTCCAGGTCGCGAGCTTCTATATCGTCGCTGGGACTATGCGGTCAAAAAGTGTCTGCATTGGAACAACTTTGAGACTTATGAAGCGGACGTGGAGCTGTTTGGCCAACGTGAACGGGATCCCAATCTGCCCATACGTCGCTCCATACCGGGCAGTGTGTTCCTCACCACATCCTTTGCATTGCTGTTGCTGGCCAGTTTTTTGAAGAACAATCGCCTGACTTGAGACTTGATCTTTAACGCGCCCAACCATAATATTGAAATCTAGTCACAACAAGAAAATATGTATGTAGGTTTAATTTGAGCATTCAAAATTTATGGTTTAGTTTAGCATGTAATTTGTTTAGATTTCTTTCTTTACCGATTCTTTTTGCTTTAGTGTAGAGTTTTAAAAAAGGTTTTTGTGATTTGGTATATACAAGTTATATACACAACTAACTATATTTATATATAAATATGTATACGGATATATAGAAACATGTCATATATACTCAGAGCGTTATTAAAACAAAATATTATATGATTTTGCTCAGTTTAGTTGTTAATTTAGGCATTCTATTTAAATTGCAACTGTTTGCTTTTAGCCCAAAAAAGACAATTGTTAAAGCTGTGGATGTGTAGTAATTAGAATAAGCTTCCAACCAAAATCTGTTAATATGAATTTGCCACAACCAAAGCATTAAAAATTATTGTAAATGTGAATCTGTCAAGTTGTATTCATGAATAACTTAAATTGACAAACTTTGCCAGGAGCAACTGGATTGCGTGACGAGGCGCACGCCACTTGATTGCAGGCGGAGCAGGAGCAGGAGATGACGAAGGACGCAGCTCAAGTGGACACTGTTTGTGTTGACTCTCAGTGAAATTCATTTGCCAGTTAATTAGCTGGCAGGAGAGTCAGCAGGAGTTGCATCCAGCACCTGCATCTGGATTATTCAACTGCCTGTCATTGGCTTCTTCTGCTTCACATTGAATGCAACTTAAGTTATTGCGCTTATTGTTGACACGCGAATTGCTGTTGCCAAGACAGCCTGGAGCTGGAGCAGCTGTGCTCATGCATAGCCACAACCCACAGGCAATCCTCTGCTCCTCCCAATCCACAAATCGGAGACAGTACGACATTCCTCCATCCACGGACTGCAAGCTGTTGTCTTTGCTGCACGTCATTCGTCCAGCCACAGCGTGAGAGTTGGAGTCGGAGTTGGAGTTGGGAGTCCTGAGTTGGAGTTGGGAGTCGGAGTTGGAGTCGGGAGTCCGGAGTTGGAGTCCGGAGTCTGAGTCAGAGTCGTGGCACTCTTTCAAATGAGTTTTTATGCGAACGCGTTTACCAGCTGCGCTACAGCGAAATCCTTGGAGTCCATCGATAATGCGTCGAGATTTGCTACAGATGTTCCACTTATAATTCATGACAGTTTTTTGTAAATATTTTTGTAGATTGCCAAAGATGTAATACAAACTTCATCTAAATTTCATTAATTTGGAAAATGTACTATTTTTTCAAACATTTTCGAAAACTTTTCAAAACTCAACCGATTTTAAAGCGAAGTTTATTTTTTATCATGGTTTGAACTCCAAATTGACTCTGCATCTAAATTCATTCGGAAAAATTAGATTTTTTCAAATATTTTCAATAATTTTTATACTTACCCCTTTACATATCTTCGAAAACTTTGAGCACACATTTTTTTTTTTATCAAATCTCAACCGATTTTTTAACGGAATGTTTTTTGAACATGGCTAAATTCAAAATTCGAAATTATGCATCAGTAAATTTAAAATTCGAAAAATTTAAAATTTTTCGGTAATGTTTGAAAATTTGTATACATAAATTCAAAATTCATTATGCATCAATAAATTAAAAATTCGAAAAATGTAAAATTATTAGAAAATTTTTGAAAATTTGCATACATATTTTCGAAAACTTTGAGCACTCAAAACTTTATCAAAACTTAACAGATTTCTATTCGGAATGTCGTTGCTAATTTTATTCGGCATTTACAAAAATATATTTTTAAATTGAAAAATCTAAAAATGTTCTATACTTTTGCGAATGTAAATTTTGAAATTTCTTTTAGGGATTCACACGTGTAGCGTGTCCTGTGCGTCGTCTATGTTGCCATAAATCTGAGCTACACATTCCGGCGACGGTTGCAAATTGGTTTGCATTTGAAGACACAAACGACAACGGAGTCGACGCTGCGCCGTAAAATGTGAAATTTGTGCAAACATTGAGACAGTCCCCTGCCCCAATCCCCCTATTTCCCCAACGCTCCCCTCTAACGCATTGAGGCTGGGCGGATGGAATGGGAGGCGTGGCACAAGACGCAAGCGAGTCAACTTTGCACGTAGTCAATTTAAATAAATTAACACGCTGTTGTGTGTGTGTGTGTTTGAGAATATATATATTCAAATATATATATTATATATATAGGTGGAGATTGTGTAATGCGACTTATCGAGCATGAATGAAACACTATGGAATATAGAATATATACACTCTAAATATTAAATTCAGTTTTGTTACTCTTTTATTATTTAGTTTTAGTTTATTTATTATTTGTTTTAAAATTTAATTAAATTAAAAAAAATCTACTTTTTAAATGTTAAAAATAAGGAATAAATCTTATTTATTCATTTATTTTCTCTTCTTCTAAATTAACAATATTAAATTCAGTTTTGTTACTCTTTTATTATTTAGTTTTAGTTTATTTATTATTTATTTTAATTTTGAATTAGAGTAAAAAAAAATTATCTACTTTAAATATGTTAAAAATCTTTGATTTGCCATTAAATTTAATATTTCATAATTTAATTTTATATTTTCAGCATTTTCTTTCACTGTTTTAAATCATAAACTCAATCAAAATAATTAAGTTGACTACTGTACTCGCGTCAATGCGTCCCACTGTGCTGCAATATGCCAAAAATAATAAAAATTTGACATGGCCAAATAGCAATGAGAACTGAAGTTGCCCAACTGTCGAGGTATCAATGACCGACCGGGTGGGTTTTCTCTACGAGGAGGGTTTAGGATATTTGCCACACTGCGGTGTACCCTGCAATGTGCAACGGGGGGTGGTGACAGGGGCAAGGGCAGTGGCAGGGGCAGGGGCAACAGTGGTGGCAACAGTGCTGTCACTGTGTGCGACGCATAAATCTTCAAGTTTATGGCATCAATAAATGTCGGAGCGAAATAATGATTTCGTCAAGTTGCCATTGTGCATTGTGGCATCGGTGGCAGCGCGTTGAGTTACCCTCGATCTCCATTTGCCCCCTTTTTATATTCCAACATTGCGTACTTTGTTGTGTTGTGTTGTGTTGTGCTGTGTTGCATGCAGCTTGAAGCGGACTCGGAGTTGGACGGAGTTGGAGTTGGAGTTGGACGTGGTGACTTCGTTTCTCAGCTGCTCGTTAAAATATACACAAGTACTAAAGGTTATTCTCTGAGTGAAAGTTCAACGCAACTTTTATACTCTGCCTTTCCAACATCCAGATTGTTGGCTTTTTTGATTTTCATGTTACCCCAGATGAATAAACTCACATAAAACATTTTTCCTTAATAAAAATTTTAATTTTAAAAAGTTTTTAAATCGCATTTTATTGTAGTTAACCTTTTCCAGAGGTGAACTTGCATTTTTAATCATAGCTCGAGAATGTCACATCCGATTTTAAAAAGCGTTATAGTTTTTGGAAGCTAATTAATATATATATTAATCATTCGTACACTGTTTTCAATATAAGTCAATAGTTTTAGGATTTTATTTTAAAAATTTTTACAATGTGAATTTATGCTCAAAAGATTTTTTCACTTTATATTTGTAATAATGTTAATAATTTGTAGCTTTTAACTGTCTCTTGTATTTAAAAAATTGCGTTAGCAATAGCATTAGCATTAGCATTAGCATTAGCATTAGCATTAGCATTAGCATTAGCATTAGCATTAGCATTATCATTATCATTAGCATTAGCATTAGCATTAGCATTAGCATTAGCATTAGCATTAGCATAAGCATAAGCATTAGCATTAGCATTAGCATTAGCATTAGCATTAGCATTAGCATTAGCATTAGCATTAGCATTAGCATTAGCATTAGCATTAGCATTAGCATTAGCATTAGCCTTAGCCTTAGCATTATCATTAGCATTAGCATTAGCATTATTTTAGCTGCCTTAATATCGCTTAAGATAATATTCAATAATATTCTTAAAAATACTTTAAAAAATGAAACTATTTTTAAAAGTGAAAAAATTTGTGTCTTAGAAATATTATAGGAATTTTTGAATAGATATCTTGTTCATCAGATTAAGTAAACTTGGTTGAGGTTACAAATCTTCAGCGTCAATTTGGTTACATAGTGTAATAAATACAAAATTTGTTCATGTTTTTGCTTTTTATGATGATTGTTTTTAGGATCCTTTGTAGTACAGAAGTTTTAGCATTAAGCTGATACACCCGTCACAAATCTGTTGAAAAGTATAGGAAATGCCACGCCCACAGCTGAGAAAGGCTTCGGCATAAATTTATTTATTGAACGAACTTCACTTGGGAATTTTATGGCAAACTCATCTGCATATGCGTCCAATACTCGGGAAGGGAAGAAGGATTCAAGGATACTGAATGTCGGAGCTTATCAATTTGCCGGGGCACAACAAAAGTTTTTTACGCACTTTTTACGAGCCGCCCTCGCATGGCAGTCCGCCATAAAAATGTCGTAAATTCGCCGAGCGAAAGTTTTGCCAAGCATGAAAGCCTGACGACAACAAGGACGAAGGATGACGAGGGGGCGGGGGAAAACTCAACTCAATTCGGGGCTCAGTCTTGGCTCAATGGCTCGACTCATAAAACTGGCGGCATCGTAAAAACCTTAATTAATTTTCTAATCAACATTTTTGCTGCATGTAAATCGCCTGCTTATGAGTATGTTTTTCCATGTATGTATGTAGCATAATTTTAGGCTCTCACTGTATTTGTTTTTGTTGCTGTACTATAGTTAACTATGTTTCTGGTCTTCAGCTCCATTAGTCGGCAGTTGCCTAAGCCGTCGCTATACTATGTCAAAACAACGGCTATAATGCTCGTAATGCGCAAGCACTCACAACCCCCAAATACACCCCTAAATATACCCCTCTATATAGTCCTAAACAACTCTACATATGTACATACATCTGACATTGGCGCCATCGATTTTCAACGTTAAAGCTTGCCTCTAGTAAGCTTTCTTAAGCTTATGATTTTCTGGCTTATGATTCATGGCAGACCCCATTAAGTATATATATTCTTGATCAGCAACAACAGCCGAGAATTAAAAATTGTATACACATATTCGAGTGTTGACAAAATTATATTTCAGAATTATTTTATTAAGTATTTAATTTGATCAAAGTTTAATTGTATTTTATAACCCGTACTTGAAAAAATTACAAAGGTTTATTAACTTTGTTTTGGTTAATTCCATTCACATATTCTTATTGATAAAGTTTCATTTTTTATTTATCAGGGGTGCCACAGCAATCGCAAGCGAAATAAATTTCCAAAGTGCCACAAACTTCTTATTTAATTAATATAATTTAAATTATTAATGTAATAATTGACTTTGTTTAGCTAAAAAAAATTTAAAAGTAAAAGTTACTCGACAAATCTCGCAACTGTCTGCCATTAGTCTGGCAACTTATCGTGACAAAATTGCACAATATGTAAGTAAAAGAATTTTGCAGTAAATCTTGTTTTACCTCATAAGTTCTATTTTTTTGAATGCTTAATTTAAAGAAAACAGAAGTGTTTCCATAAATAATTTTAAAATGCCTTACTTCGAATTCTGACTAAAAAATGTGGCATCGCTGCCTCTGAATTGGACTAGGTGGCAGCATCGAACGCCAGCGGATTTAGCGCTAGTTGATTCCGCGTAAAATTATTCTGCGAATTGACCTGTGGCACAGCGAAATGAAATTGAAGTGAAATTCAAGCGAAAGCGATTTCTGTGGCACCCCTTTATAATTTTTTTTTTTAGATTAAATTTTTAAATTTGTATGAACACCTGAATATTTTATGGTATAATAAGAATTTAATATGTTAAAAACTTTAAAATAATATTCATTTAAAATTTTTTTTTTAGATCTCAATTTTAAATGTTAATCTTTAATCGAAATTCCTGTTAAAAATATAATATTCCGTTTATTTTTTAATACCACAAATTGATTTCTTTTCAAAAATAAAATAATATTTATTAAGATTAAGATTTAGCTAAATAACAATTTTTATACCCGTTTCTTAAAGAATAAGTGAAAGGGTATATTGTACATATATGTATCAGGGAGAATTTTTTAATTTTTTTTTAAACAGGTAACGGGTATCCTAGCTCAACTATAGCCTTTCCCACTTGTTAAAGTTATATCCATTTTAAATAATGAAACCCTTAATTTCCTCTACTTCTGCTATATAGTCCTAAAAAGATATATTTGTATGCATATTCTTCAATCTGGCAGATCTTGAAACTCACATGTTTACTTGACTAGTTCCAAGAAGTCAAAGTTTTGGTGTTGCTCTAATTGTTTTGTATTTGCATAGCAATAACTTGAAGACGGCAAGGACTTTGGTTTAATTGAAAGCCAAATGCAGCTGCCAAAAACATTTAAGTTATTTATGCAAGGAGTAGACAGGACGGGGTAGGGGGTAGGTAACCCTCTTGTGAGCAAGTGGCGCGTCTAACCGCGAGGCAAGAACGAGGGCAGATTGAAGATGTTGCAGGGCGTCAAGTTTTATGCCATTTGCATGGCCAACAGAAAAACTGCAACTGAGATGGCAAACTCCCATGTGTGTGTGTGTGTGTGTGTGTTGGTATGTGTGTGTCTGTCTCGACTTACCAAGTTGCATAATACATAATTTTGTTTTCTTTTTCAGTGTGTGTGCTCGTTTATTATTTCAGTTTCTGTTTCTGCCTTTCTTTTCTTTTCTCCACTTTTATTTTGTTGTTTTTCTCTCTTTCGCTATGTGGCACAACAGCTTCGCGTCTTCAGCATCTCCCTCATCCCTTGTCCCTTGTCCCTCATCCCTCCGTGCACATTCTTCTCTTGGCTGCATTCATATTTTCACACCCTTTAGGATTATTTCGTGCATGGCATCGCCATCGTCTGTGTGTGTGTGTGTGTGTGTGTGTGTGTGTGTGTGCAGCTCAAGAGCGCTGAAGGAGCTGCTCCTGTTACCTCAATACCCTCTAAAAAATAAGGCCAAAGGATATACACATAATATAAAATAATATGCCATAAATATCACATTTTTATTGCATACAAAAATTGTTAAAAAAAATTAAATTTTTCAAATTAATAATCGGGGGTGCCACAGAAATCGCTTTCTCTGGAATTTCACTTAAATTTCATACAAATTGCAGTAAAAGTCAAGCGAAAGCGATTTCTGTGGCACCCCTGAATATTTATTTATATGTTTATTTATGTACTGAACAAATTAAGGCCAAACCGTGAAATTACATTCTGCATATAAATCAAATGAGTTTTGAAAAAGTTATGAGTGCTCAAAATGTTCAAAAAAAATTTAAAAAGTGAAAGAAAACAGAAATGTTTAACAAAAAAATAATTTTTTTTTTTAAATTAACAGAAATTTAGATGTAGAATGAAACTTTGATCAGAATGAGATTCCGCTTCAAAATCGGTTTAGTTTTTAAAAAATTATGAGTTCTCAAAGTTTTCGAAAAAAAGTCAAGGGGTAAGTAAAAAAAATATCGAAAATGTTAAAAGAAATATTTAATTTTTCATATTATTAAAGATTTAGATGCAGAATGAAATGACAGGCGAAACTTTGACCAGAAGCTTGAAAATCGGTTTAGTTTTCAAAAAGTGCCTAAAGTTTTCGAATGATTATCAAAAGTTTTTGAAAATAAATGACATTTTTCAAATTAAAAAATTTTAGATTCAGAATGCATTATGTTGTCAAATTTTTGAAAAGTTACGAAATTTCAAAGTTTTTCGAAAAATAAAATGAAAATACAGGATATCTAATGATCGAGGCAACTTGGTTGTAAAGTTTTACACTGGTCTGCGCATCTTTTTTAAAGCAATTTAAATTAACAGCAATGGCGTCAACCGTGTGGTTAAATAAGTGTGTGTGTGCAAGTGTGTGTGTGTGTGTGTGTGTGTTTGCTTATGCCTCGTGAATTCCTGGCTGCTCTGACTGCAGCTGAGAAGGAGAACGATGTCAGGACTCAGGACTGCGACGTGCAATTGGAATGCAATTTGTTATGGAAGTTAAGTCTCCACTTGTCAGTTAAGTTAACGCTTGGCTGTTTGACTGTTGTCGCATGTAGCCAAGTTGCCATGTTACCAACTTGCCATGTTGCCATGTGGTCCAATGCGGTCCAATGTGGTCCATGTGTCCTCCATGTCCTCCACATCCTGCTGCATCTGCCACTGCCATGTTGACTGTGCGCGCTGTGTAGTTAAAAATAATTAAAGTCTTTAAATATTTAAATTAATTTGCAGTGCTGCACTAAATGAATATTGTGTGCTGTTAATTGGCCCCAGATGCCAAACCCTCGTATACGTAATATTTTTATTTTATTTTTTTCAGTTTTAAAATATTACGGCAGTCATCAGTGTAACAAACAACGGAAGAATTAAAACGAACACAAATAAGAAGATAAAAGTAAAACTATCTTTATTTTAAACAAAGAATTATAATATAATTTAAATAATAATCTTTTAAATATGTATATGAAATTCAATAAATTTCTTAACTTAAATTATAACTTAAATGATTCAATATGGGCATTTCCAGAAAAAGGTCCACCTCGCCCAAAAACGTAAAATTGATTAAAAACTCACATCTTGTGAAATTTTCTTCCAAAAATGTATTCAAGTTATTTATTTAAGCAATATACGCTAGAAGAAATTCAATAGGTTGAAGATATAGATTCTACATTGGAATAAATTCACTATTTCTATATTTTTGCGCATTTTCTTAAAAATTGATTTCCAAAATGGATCTTTTGTACTCTAACGATTACACTTAGTAGGACAGCTAGATTGCAACGTAAACCATTTTAATATATAGAAATGAATGTTTGATTTAAAACAAGTTTTACAAGATTTTTCCGATATATAGAATGAAATTTGATGAACAAATTCTTGGCACAAACAAGGTGGAAATCTTGTCACGTTCGCGATGTCGCGTTACAAATAACTAATAAAACTTGAAAAATAAATAAAATGATAGTATCATATCAAAATTATTTCTAAAATGGAAAACTACATTACTTTATTATGGCTTAAGAGTATTTTCTTCCAAATTGCTCGCCACATTTCGTAGACTTTCGCATTTGTCAAGATGAAGTCAAACATGACTTCCATTTTTCGTCGCGTTCGCGATGCATTGTTTTCTATAAATAATAAAAAACAACAAGTCTTTAAAGCTTGTCTTTTATCATAAAAATAGTCTTGATAAAGCACGTGAAAAACAGTTTTGAAAATGTCAACTTTTGCCATTATTTTTTTCATTTTAAGACGTACAAATGTCGCGTTCGCGATCCTGGAAATACCCATAATCAATTCAATAAATTTAAATGATTCAATATATAGTTTGTTTTTTTCTAAATTTTTTACTTATACATTTATTTTCAAATTTAGATACTTTGTTTTTGGCCAATTGTAGCATGCTTTGGGGCGCCGTCGCCCTGTCGCGTGGGACAGACGTCATAAATTTTATTGATAAAATTGTTAGCGACAACTTTTGACAGTGCTGGGTGTGGGCGTGGCAACTCAACCCTTTGCGGCCCAACTTGTGGACGCAACTTTATTAAAATTCAGAGCGACAACTGTGACGCCGCAAAAAGAAAAAGAAAATGCCAAGAAATTGTATTACTAAAAAATATTATATTTTTGGTAGAAGTTTGTGAGATAAAATTGAATGAAGGGGGGAGGCGAGAGACAAAACACACATGTGGCACTGTAGCCTAAGAAGAAAATCGATTTGAGATTGAATTGAGGCAGGCAAATGAAGATTGTGGTAGGTGCTATCGAAGGAGATGTCGAAGGAGCTGAAGGAGCCAAGGATGGAGAATTTAGCTGTCTTGGGGGCTACAAGCTCGTCGCATTGCGGTTCAATTCAATGATTTGTGGCCTGTGGGCTGCGTCTTAATTTATCAACATTTTGCCGAGCTCACTGAGCAACACAATCTCTGCTATTAATGGTCGTCATGCGGTGCTGCTGTGGTGCGGTGTTGCGGTGGTTCTAACCCAAAGACTGCTAAGCATCAGGCAAAACTTTTTTTTTTTTTTTTTTTTTGTTTAAATAGTTTTGAGTTCTGCCAGAGCTTGCGGAGTAAAAGTTTTTTGGCCAAAATAATTTGTATGCTGCAGCAAACTAACATGAAAAGTTTGCACAATTTTCTATTTTCCCTATCCTTTTTTTTATATAGTTAAAACAGTTGCAAGTAGTTTAGTTGTTGTCTTCTTACTTAGTCTGGTTGCTGCGGGTGTTAACTTGTTAGGGCACAAATTACATTCTGGCTGAAACTGGACCTTGGATTCTTCCTTGGTCAGTTGGCAATCAACGCTGTTTTGATACAGTAAAAGAAAGCATATTAATTGGGGAAAGAGTTCCGTAATTCAAGGAAAATTTTTTAAAATTAAAAAAGAAATTTCTAATAAAAATAAAAATGTGACTTTGGTTAATTAAACTCCAATTTACAATTGAAATTAAATATAATATTTCTTGAATTCGCAATTTACATTAAATTCTTTTTTAAGTTATCTATGTACATATGTATGTAACATACATAGATGGATCGAGCAGGCGATACCAAGTGGTATCGGTCAGTGGCGGCAGGTCGATAGTCTGGTGCCTATCGTCGAAAAACAGTAGCAGCAGCAGTCGGTTGAATCGTCGTAAATTACGTATTATCTTGTTGACTAAAGCAATTTTTTATTTATTTATTTATTTAAAGCCGTTTAATCATTATTATTAAGCATATGTACACTATATCAAACTTTACTTTACTTATCCCATTATTAAAAAAAAACTGAGGTTATTCGCTATAACCC
Organism: Drosophila suboccidentalis; assembly: GCA_037043435.1. NCBI lineage: Eukaryota > Metazoa > Arthropoda > Insecta > Diptera > Drosophilidae > Drosophila > Drosophila suboccidentalis. The sequence goes on from JBAMBK010002319.1 coordinate 215,413, forward strand.
GTTTTACATGTACATACACAACTATTTTTTTCTGCAATTTTTAATAACCTAATAGAAATGTTATTTATGCAAAAATATTTCTTAAAAGCAAAAAAAAATATCATTAGTAAATTTGTGTAAAATTTGGAATTCTAATAGAATTTTATTCGTAAATATACTCCTACATTTCTTATAGTCTTATACCTTTAATTCATTGTAACATATAGTACAATTACTTATTAAATAAAAAAGAAATTGAAAAAATTGTATGTCATTTTATTTTTAGAAACTATTCCTTTATGACTCTTTTTTTAAGTTTTATTTAACCAAGAAATGTTTTCTGCAATCTAAATATATTATTCTATTTTTAATTTTATAATTAAAGCATTCTGATATCTATATTTTATTTATATTTTGAAAAACAATGAACATTTTGCTTGAAATTCCCTTTGTTCCTTTGTATAGCTTAAAATATTCTTTTGAAAATAAACATTTTAAATCTTTATAATAATATTAAAAACAGTTTGAAAGTTTTAGGGTATTTTTATTGTAATTCCCTTTCAATCTTAGTTATGTCTATTCATTTTTTTACTTTTATTTTGGTAAAGATATTTTTTGCAGTGTAAATCAGGTTCTGTTTGAAGGTGACTTTTGTGTGTAAGTAATCCATCACTGGGAGTGTGTAGATACATACACATATGTATATAAGTAAGTAGTTTCTATGCTATTCTGGTCACAGCAAACGTTGCACATTTCTTTGTGAACATCATTTTCATTTTCTCATTTTCCTCTTTGGCATTTTCCTCTTTTTGGGCAATTGCCATTGAAAATGGCAGCACACTGGGAGATGTTGGCTCAACTCAACTCAACTCAACTCCTTTTCTAAAGTCCTCTCTATTCTGGTCTAAAGGTCCTGCCTGTTGGAATGTGAATGTGTTGACATAGCGCTAAATTTTTCAGTTACTTTTTGTTTGCTCTTTACAGCTCACTGTGTGTGTGTGTGTGTGCTTAAAGTTTTACGGACTTTGAGCCAAAGGACTCGATAGACGTTAAAAGGCACGCTATTGTGTCAATGGGTGTCAAACTGGAAGAAAGAATTTTGTGCAGAATCAACATTATAAATAACGCAGGGGGACAACCTCCTGTCGTCGCAGGACTATAATTTACCTCCAGACAGACACAAATATAAATAATTTAAGCAAATATATATAATTTGTGTTGATTTTATTCAGAGTCAACGAACAAAACTTTATAATTTACCTAAAAAATGACAAAAATTATTAAGGAGATTTATTATAATAATATTTGGATGCAGTTTTTCAATTATGTTGAGGGGAAGAAAATCTGATTTAAATTTGTAACATTTATCAACTAGGTGAATCCAAATCCTTTTTTTTCATACAAATTTAAGTTCCCAATCATTTTCACGTCCATGTGACCGACTTTGTTGGTATCTCCCAAATTTAAAACCAGATTAAGTTCCCCAAAGGTAACAGAAAGCCTGTAAAATAAAACTAAAAACTTTTTACCAAAAAAAACAACAACAATTTTTATATTTTCTTTAAACAAGTTTTCTGCTAAAAAAAATAGCTAAAAAGTCACTTTTTGTATGAAAAGGAGGAAAAAGGGGTTAAAATAGTAATTTTTAGCAATTTTTAAAAAACCATTAAAAATACTAGCGAAGAGATTTTTGAAAATTTCTTTTTGCAGTCACTCTTAGAATTGTTTAAGTATTTTTTTACACTAAATATTTATACCCTGTGCCCATTGTTTTTGTTTGAGACCGAGGAATAAAGTTGAAAAAGTAAACGTTTATTCGAAATTTTCATCATATATAAAAAGCTATTGTCTTCATATGTAACGTCAAAAAAATTAAGTTTCTTTCAGTGTGTAAAGTGTTTCTGACAAACTGTATATAATTTAAATTTTAAATCAATTTGATCACTTTAAAGATTCTATATGAATAATACCTATTTTGTAAAATTATTTCTTTTCAAATCTTAAAATAATCCCAAGTCCCTTAAAAGTATGCTATGAATTTTTAGTTAATTCACATTCTGATCAGATTTTTGGCATTTATGAAATAAAAACTTTAAATACGTTTAAGCGTTAATCTCTGTAATAACAACTGTGCATAATAAGCAGAATATTATCTTTTGCTCAGATTCTGTGCGATTCTGAATAAATGAGCTGGCGAAATTTAGGTCTAAATTGCCTTAAGCCAGTTTTTATAGCCAGCTGCGTTTAGAACAAAAACTTTTCTTATTCATTTTCATTTAGTATACCTCAATTTGGTTGCAAAAATCTCACTCACTCCATGAGCTGCTCATTTCACAGTTTACAGTTTACAGTTTTCCGGCTTCTTCTCTTTCTGCTCCTACTTCAAATACTTCTCCTACAGAATTTCAGCGTCTCGCACCACAAAGCAGCCTCATTTAGCGCTAATTTCGAGATGCTCCAATCTTTTGGCATAACAAGCCAAGGCTAATGTCACACTTACCGTTATAGTCGGCAAAAGAGCGGGCTAACAAATACGAGTAAATACGTAAGTGAGTCAATAAACGGCAAACTTCACCTGAACACAATTCCTAAGCGGCACAAATTCCCTAAACTTAACCCAAACCCTTTTGATTTTATTTTATTTTTTATATATATATTTTTTTTTGGTCAGAGCATCAGTTGCAAATCCCCCAATGAACCTCGGTGTTAACTCCATTCAAGCGTTCAGTTTTCACAAACTCCAAAATCAACTGCATACTCGTTGGGGTTGAGATGGCTTTCTTCGGCGTTTTTATGGCCAACACGAATGCTAAACTTTTGCCGTGGGAGTCGTTCCTTCAAAGTCTCGGAGTCTCTGACTCGTGGCTCGTAAAATTTTATGCGTTCTTTGCGCCCTTTGCGTCCTTTTGCGCTGTTCGCTGTTCTGAAATGAAAATTGTTACTCCACGGCCATGGAGCTGAATGAAAACACGACCAAAAACCCATTCAAGTCAACTCGAGTGGCGACGAGGACGACAACAACACAACGATGACGATGGCGATGATGTCGCCTGCCTGCCAGACGTGGCACCCATTGAGGGTAGCACTGTGTGTTTGTGGTTGTTGTTGTTTCTATACCCGGTACTCTTAAGAATTCCAGAGTCCATGCGACTAAAACTCAGAAACTACGAAAGCTTGAGCTGCCAAATCTGACACACAAATTTCTTTAAACTCAATGAATGTCTGAATTTTATTTTTGCAAAATTTAACCATTTTTTTCTTTGCCACCGCAAATCACAAAAAACTCCACAGCTTATAAAGTTTTTAAAATTCAACTCTGTTTTTGGTACTGAACATTACTTTTTTATCAAAATTAATCAGTTTTCATGAATTGCAGCCGATACCAAGTGGTTTCGGTCAGTGGTGGCAGGTCGATAGTCTTATCGCTATCGATATCAGCAGTCATATACAGTCGTTCAACAGTAGCATCAGCAGTCGGTAGCAAAGTCGTGAACTTAAGTCGATTAATTATTATATTGAAGCATTCAAAACTGTTATTGCTTATCCCATTATTATTTAAATAAAACTAAGGTTATTCTCTATACATTTACATGTATTATGCGCGTTTTTAGTCATTTTAAAAATACATTTTTATATTCAATAAATACAAAATTTTATCAAATCTTTTAACAGCTATTTTGGCAACTGAAAACAAACCAAAAACAAATTTCAGTCGCCTTTACATTGTTTTTGGGTTGTTAAAGATTTAAAAAAAAATGGACTGCCGGGTATTATTTAGTCGACATCTCGACCATATAATTTTTACTTGTTTTGTGTGTTGGTTTTTATGACTTTGGGGGTATTTATTTCACTTGAAACGTTACGTAGAATGAACGACGCGACGAGACGCGATTCTGGCTTCTGGCTGATGTTTCATTTCTGCTCTTCACTTGTTCGCTCCCTCTCTTTCTGTCTCTCTTTAGCTTGCTCGCTGTCTCGCTTGGTTGGCTGTGCGTTAATGAGTCAACACAAAGGCTCAGCTGTTTGGTTAATGCATGTCCTGTACCATCCTCTACCGTATCCCTTCGGCAGTTGACGGGGTTGCTTCAATGTCGCCTTTGTCTGCACTCAAGTCTTGGCTGTTTGTCTAAATAACCGGCGGTTAAATCTTTTGCCAGCTTTAAGCCATTGCTTTAAGCACACCTGACTGTATCTCTCTGTCTCTGTCTTTGTCTGTATCTCTGTCTCTGTCCCAACTCAGCCTGACATGCCATAATTTCCTCCTCAGTCAGCCATTAGCCTGACACGCGGCGTAAATTCAAACTGAAATTGTCAAGCGTATTCCGAAGTTTACCCTCATTTAACGCTAATTAGTTTTTTAACATTTCTTTTTATTTTGATTTGAATTTCATTGACCTTTTTCCTTACATTTGATTGTCAACAGTCAGACAGCAATGGATCAGATTTCGTTGCACATTTAAAGGTAGTTTTTATTTAATTATGCGTATTTATTATAGCACGAATTAAATTAATTTACCTTGACAATTAAACCAAGACTAAAATTACAAATTAATCTAAAGCTAATATTATTGACTGAAAAGAAAAAAAAGTTAAGATTGGGATAGGCAAAAAATTATAATTGATGCAAGGATTAAGAAAAACCCTGAAAAAATCTCACAAAAGTAAATTAACTAATTTTCATTTAAGACAAATATTGAAAAATTTCTATAATTTTCAAAGCTTACTTAAGTTTTAGAACTCTTATGTGTTATGGGTGCAGATGGGCTAATGACTAATCAATGATAAAAATATAATTAATTAGATTGCACTATCCATAAGTATGATTTATTTAACGAGTATGATGTTGCTTGGTTGATGGTTACAATTGAAGAGAGAGATATGTACAAGAGTACTAGTGATGCTTAATACAAATATATCGAAATATCGATATAATAATAAAGACAAAAATATCGTAGTCTGTGGCTGCATAAATATTGGGGATGCCAGATCACCACAGAGTCATTGAAAAAATTGGCGTTAGACCTTGATTATATAAATATGAATAACCGAAACGAATATCGGTTTCAGTTACGGTTTCGGTTTTGTTCGAATTTAGTTTTTCGGTTATCGCTTACGCAACATTTTTATATATCGGTTACGTAACGGTTACCGGTTTTTTTGTATGTTTCGGTTTCGAAATACCGGTATTATTTCGGTTCGCAAAAAAATATTAAAAAAGTTAAAGATGTGTTAATATAAAGACAAACAATCAAAAATTAAAATTTTTTTTGAGATCAATATATGTAAGTATAAATTAAATTAGGCCAGAAATAAAAATCATATTAAGTTTTAGAAAACGATGATTATACCTTAACAGCATAATAAAATTTTATGCTTGATCACATCGAAATTAACCGTTATGCGTGAATCGGTTTCTTAACGGTTATACCGGTTTGTATAATTTCGGTATCGGTAGAGTAAAAATAGTCGTGCTTTGGTTACGGTTTCAGCTACGGTTACCAATATTAATCGGTTAGTACTGGTTAACGGTTACGGTTACGATAACGGGTTTAATCCTTGATATATAATAAATAAAATATTTGTTTAAATTGTTAACAATAAAATATATATAAAGAAGTAATTTTAATCTAAAAAGTATTTCTCTTTGTCAACTTTTAAAATTTAATATCAATTTTAACTTAAATTTTTCTAAATATTTTTTGTTGACTGTTTATTTTTATACAGATTTGTATCTTTTTTCTGCACATTAACTGCCTTTGGCTGCCATCAGCATAAAAAAGTGTCCGCATTGCTGAAAATTAAGGATGCATAATCTTGAAATAATCGTAAAGTGGCATCAACGGCAAGCTGGCCAAAACGTGAGACTGCCCCTCCCCCCTCTTCTTTTGGGCCAATATGAAAATATTCCCTTATTTTTCAACTACTACAGTTCAGACTCGACTCACGCAAGTTGAAACTAATTTAATTAAATTTATACGCTCAAAAGGCTTTGGCAGTCGAGACGCGACGCGACGCGTGGCAGGCAGACATTACTGTAGTGCGGTACAGTGAACCCCCCCCAGCTTGTTGCACTGACTGAATGCTCAGAATTAGTCTTTAGCTGAATATATTTTATCAACTGAATGAAATAATGAAGTTAAGTGAGATTTTTTAGATTTAAACTTTTTATTTATTTAAGGGGGTATTGCTGGTTGAAAAATGAAAAATCGATTTTGGGCCATTTGTTTGTAGTTTAGTGTAAAAAAAAATATAGTAAAAAAATGTTTAAAATTATGATTGAGGTAGGGATTATAATGGTGACAATTCTGCGCCGATTGCATTTTGTTTCATCAAAATCGGTTCAGAACTACGGGCGCAATACGTGCCGCAGCTTCGAAAAAGTGGTTTCGAGGTAAACGCGTTTAAAGTTTGAAGTTTTTTTTTTGCATCAAAGCATTTTGATGCATTTTGGCGAAAACATTGCTGGACAAAAACGGCTATATCTCCTAAGGTATTTCGAATTTCAAAAAACCCTTTTGCGACGATATTCTCAAATATCCAAGCTATAAAAAAATGAAAAAAAAAAAAAATCAAAAAATATTTTTGCCAACCAGCAATACCCCCTTAAGTTATTATTTCATTTAAGAAATTTATTGTATTTCATATACATATTTAAAAGATTATTATTTAAATTATGTATATTATAAGGAAAGACAAGTTGAGTTTCAAGTATGAAGCCTTTAATAAAAGCAGCTGCTCATTTTCTGTTCTCTGTTTTGGCCTAAAAACACAATTTGAGCAACTTTGTCAAAACTGTGGCACACTAATTGTGGCTGAAAGTTCTTAAATGAGAATGCCATAAAAAATAGAAACGAGGCCAAGCCATCAAATGTGCAGCATGCTCATTTAGATAAGGCAAGGGGCAAGGGGAGTAAGGGCAGCAGCTTCTAGGGTTGAATTATACGCTGCTGACAGCAATATGATTATGTGTGTAGCCAGCAGAGTTGGTAACAAATGAGTCTGCGATGTGCTTCAATTATGTGCCAGGAAGTCAGCAGAGGCAACAAAACTTTCTCTGCCTGCCTGCCTGATGAATGCGAAAATATGTTTTCGGCTTCTATATAATGAGGCTGTTGTTACCCCTCTCCTCTCCTCTCATCCCTGCCCTTTCCTTGTCATAATTCACAATGCAAGTTAAAGTTGCCCCTTTGTTTTTGGCAACGAGTTGAGTTTTGCAGTCACTTAGTTTTTGGCATACAAAATGCGCGTAATTTATTTGCCAAACATTTACTTGTGTTGTGCATAAATTTACGCGGCGTATGCGTAATATTTTTATATGTAATGTACGCCAGGTAAAAGGTAAAAGGCATAATAAAGTGGCGTAGGTCAGCTGTGGGGCATATGCGGCGTATGAGTAATGCACATTTTACGCTTCAATTGGCAAAGCCATTTTGCCCACATTTTCCCATTTTTTCCCTCTCTTTTGCATATGATATTAATAAATTGAATGGCATTCATTTTTGTTGTATGTAAAATGTTAAATGTTGTATAAAGTAAATGTTAAGCTTAGGCTTTTGTTGTTGCAGCTGCCGCAAAAATGTATGTATGAATGCAAACAAATATTGCGCATACGCCATGTGTGGCAGGCAGGCAGGCAGGCTTAATGTATTTTTCAACAGATCCATTTCCATTTTGGGGCAGCAGCCATGCAAAAACATTTGACAAAAACCATTGCACTGAATGACGTTGAAATTCAGCAACATTCGACATTGATTTATTCATGTCCATTCACAGGATATGCATAGTTTTTTCTATTTTTTGTATGCCATCAACTAAATGCGGATTTCATCTGTACACTGTGCAGCTGGTCAGAGAAATTTTATGATTTACTATTCAGTTATTTAGCTCATACTTCGACTAATTGCTCATAAATGTCGACTGGACACCTGAGTGTGGGCAATGCCCAAATTAAAATCCTGGCTAAGCCAAGCGCACGAATCTGGTCTTAGATTCTGTAGATACACTGCAATAAGGTAGGCTACACACACATTTACAATATGCAGCTTAAATTATTTTATATTAAAATTAACTAACGAACAAATTAAAATAAAGCTACCTTTAAAGAGATTAAAGTATATATCCTTGCAGCAATTATTTGATCTATAAATTAATTGTTTTTGAATACTTCCAGATAAATTTTACACTAAAGATCTTTTAAAACTAAAATAAGTAAATATCAAAAAATTTAAAATTTGTATTTAATAGAAAAAAACGAAATATACTTTGAATCTATTTTCAAACAGATTTAAATATCATCTCCAACCTGCAACAATAATTTGAATTCTTTTAATACCCGTAGACTTTTCAAAAAAATCCAATCTTTAGTATTAAAAGTTATTTTAATTTATGTATTATTTATTTATTAATAAACGTTTTTAGTGGACGCGAAATATAATATATAAATAAATCATGCTTTAAAGATCTTCTAAATCAAAGAAAAAGAAAATATATTGAAATATTCATGGGTGCCACAGAAATCGCTTTCGCTTGAATTTCACTGGAATTTGTATGAAATTTAAGTGAAATTCAAGCGAAAGCGATTTCTATGGCACCCCCGATTATAATTGTTTTTAGAATGTAAAATATTTTAAACATACATTTACTATATAGCATACTTTAGAGATGAAAACTTAAAATCTTTTCTAATTAATGTTTTAAATTGATTTCAAGGAAAACCAGATTTGTTATAGAATTATAATTATATTTAATTATGCAAAACAGTTTAATTTATTCTGATAAATATAATTCCTAAAAATGCTTACCATATTTTGAAGAGTATTTACGTTTCGTTTATCTCAAGGATCTAATTCATTTTTGGCAAATTTCGTAGAAACTGTTCAATCAGCCTTTGCGCTTAGGCATTTGAAATTCATGACAGAAAATTGGTACGTGCCAGGAAATGCTAAACAGTCAATACACTGAATGGCCCAAAAACCTGCCACAGCTGCTTACAATTGCCCAAAAGAAAAAAAGGAGAAAGAAAATAGAGAAAAATGCTGGCTCATTGTGTTGGGTGTTGTTGTTGATTCAAATGCAAATATACATACATAGCTAAAAGTTTTCGCACGAGAAACTTTTTCTTTTCGCAACGTAGGCTCCTGAATATTTGTAGGGATACCCAACTTCCGGGTCAACTTAAAGTCGCAAATAAGCTTAGGCAACTTTTCGACGGTTTATTGCCATGCCAAAAGAAGAAAAAAAACCCCAATGCTCAATCCGAAATTCAATAGATGCTCATTTTTCAAATCAAGTCAAGTGTGAATGAGCGGGATGGCAAATAGCTCCCTTCTCCTTCTCCTTCTCCGTCAACAAATTTGCCACGCCAAATGAAATGTCTATAAAAAGTAAAAAGTAGTTACACAGCATAACAAGACCCGGAATCCGACTTTGGCTTGGTTTTTTTCTAAGCCTCAAGGGTTTTTTATTTGCATTTCAGCTTTGGCTTTTCATTTTTCAGCTTTTCCTTCTGACTGTCGCTTTTTGGGCTAAGCACTTAAAATGATATCCAGTTTTTTTTATTTAACTTTATTTTGTGTTTATTATTTCATTTAAATGTTTTGTAAACATGCATCAAAGCTTAAACGGCTAGTTATAAATTTGTTACGATTTTCGGATTCTTATTTTAAAATTTTTGTTATTTTATTTACTCGTTTTCAATAAATTAAAAAAGCACATAATATGTGTGTATGTAGACAATTAATGTTATTTATGTAATGATGCTTAAAAATTTGGCTTAAGTAGTTAAATTGTATTTTCAAGCTAAAATACTCGTTGTGATTAATTTTATTTAATTTTCTTATAAATATTTAAGTATATTTTTATATTTTATAAAATTTCTCTTAAAACTAATTATATTCGCATAAATTTCAGTTTATTTGAAAAGTATTTCTCGAAATACCTCAAAAAATACCGAAAAAAGACTACGACTATAAATGCTTCAACTGGTTTAAATGCAAATTGTTTGTGGCAGTTTTTATTTACATTTTTAGCTGCATATTTTGCAAATACTTTAGAGAAGATATCTTTACAATTCAAATATGTATATATATTTTAGTTTTAGTCTAAAATTAAGTACGCATGTTGAACATACGGCTGACATTTAAAAATAATTCAGTACGATGCAAAAAACTCATGATGAAATGATGTAACGTAACCTTCTTTATAAATTCACCATGCGTTAATTTATACGAATTATATACTAGGAAAAAATACTACAAATTATATTTGGCGTAGTTAGCAAACGTGTTTGCCAACACTAATTCAGTCATCGATCTGGCAGCACTGTTGATGCTCTCATTTATCAGCGCTTTGCATGGCCTTGCTGAGAGCAGCGCCCAATTGACTGAAAGATGGACGTTCCTTGGGATTGGTCAACCAGCAGGAGAGCTGTGTGGGAAAGAAGCAAGAAGCAGAGCATGGGCGGAATAATAAATTATTTATTTAAATAAATGTATGCTTATAGTTAAAACTAAAGCTACACGAGAAGCAGCCATAGCTGGATCAAGGTGTATTTACTATAAGGATGACGTCTTCACCACAGCTGCTCTCTTTCGAGAAATCAAATATTTTTTTGTTTATTATTGTCTTCTTCTTTACGAATAAACTCGTAAACCGAAAACAAAGAAAAGAATAATTATGAATTAAAATATAAATAATTTTGAATTTGTTCGTTTTAAATATTTTGCGAAAACATTTTCTTTTCTGTCCGCTGAAACAATAACAAACGAAGAGTGCAGAACGTAAAATGCTCGCCATCTTTTTCTAGCGCTTGTCTCTCTGAGAGCGGAGAGAGCGAGGTGAAAAAGAGATTGTACCCACGCCGCCTTTATAGTAAATACACCTTTGGCAGTATAATAAATTAATTAGCTGTCATTCCATAAGAAATGCTCTCCCTGTTACTCACCAAAATCTCCTTGAGGCTGGCCGGCGTGCCCTCGGCAATGGACCATTCCAGGGTATTTTCCAGTGCACGCTGCACCACCTGCTCGTTGGTCAAGTCCTCGTGGGGCAGCTTCGTCGCCTGATTGAATAGCTCCCACACCACCACACCGAAGGCAAAGATGTCGCTCTTGGTGGTGTACTCGTCCTCCTGGATGCATTCCGGGGCCAACCAGCGCACGGGCAGCAACGTATTGCGATGCTTGTGATATTCGCGACTGTATTTGTCCTTGCACAGTGCCGGATAGGCGACTTTCACAATAAATTCACTGGAGATGACGCAGTTGCGAGTGGCAAGGTCTCTGTTCATTTGAATATTAAGAGTGTTGCAAAATGGCAAAATATTAATGACTCTCATTACATTACAGACTGATTAATTATAAAATTAATGTATTGTTTCTTAATTTATTAAATATATTTATGCACGCTTGAAACTGCCGGCAAGGTGAAAACTTAAGATAAATATTGTACGCCACAATATACAAAAAAATTTAAAAATTAGTTTTATTTTAGACTAAGATTTAATAAAAATGTAAAATAAGTATTATAAATTCTGATTAAATTATAATAACAATTTTAAAAAAGTTCTTTTTTAATTTATCATCAGTACCGTTGTGCTGATTTGACCAGCGGTCCAAATTAAATGTAATCTGTGGGACGCTAGAACCAGTTGAGAATTCTAAGGCGCAAAAGTGACAAAATAGCTGTAAAGCTGATCTTCCCCTTTTCTGTGTGGTTATTTCTTAATTATTTGATTTATGTCAACAGATGAGTTTGATTTAAACAGAAGAAGTAAAATATAAATATACAGGGGTGCCACAGAAATCGCTTTCACTTGAATTTCACTGGCATTTGTATGAAATTTAAGTGAAATTCAAGTGAAAGCGAATTCTGTGGCACCCCCGATATATTCTATATTGGTTGAATTTTTAAATAATCAAAATCAACAATTATCAAAAAATAATTATGATTTTAAAATGATTATGAATTAAAATGTAACATGAATTTATGAATAAGTTTTTCTTGAATATATTTGAGCCTACCTGTGGGTGAAGCGGGCACGATAGATAGCATCCATGCCACGGGCTATTTGATAGGCGACGGCGAGCATTTGGCTGGTGGTCAACGGAGGCGGCGAGGCGGTGGCCGTGGCTGTGTTCACCTTGCCGGCGGTGGCCAGAAGGAACTGCTTGAGATCGCCCCAGTCCGTGTACTCGAGGACCATGTAGTGCGGATCCTTGTCGCGGCACAGGCCAAAGAGGCGAACGACACCCTTGTGGGAGATGGCACGCAGCAAGTCCAATTGACGTCGGAACTCCTGGCAAGCCTGCTCATCCTTGACCTTGTTGAGGGCCTTGACCAGGACCAGTTGGTCTGGCAGGGATTCGGCTTGCTGCTGTGGCTGTGGCTGTTCCTCCTCCTTGATCTCTTCGATGTCATCCATGGAGGTCTTGGAGCGTCGCTTCTCGTTCAAGGTGCTCAGTGTGGTGCTGCCACTTCCACTGCCACTGCCACTGCCATTTTCGCTATTGCTGTGCTGCTTCTCCGTGTCCGCATCCTTGTCAGCTGTGGCCACTGCGGTGACCAGTGAAGCCTTCAGTTTGCCCACAAAGACATCGCCAAACTCGCCGCGTCCGATTTGTATGAGGTCCGTGAGGCCGGAACGTGGCAGAGCCAGTTGCTCATAGACATGCGCCGATTTCTTGGATGCCCTCGACTGTTGACTGCACGCCGTATCATCGGATTTCTCGCCCCGGGACTTGCTGTGTCCATTACGCGCCTTGGACAGACACGGCTCCTGTTCATTGGCCTTCTGGCCCGTGCCATCGGCCTGATCCGCGCCAGCTTCCTTGTTGCTCAGCTCATTGAGACGCGCCTTGCGCGCCTGGCGACGATAGCGACACCAGAGCATCAGGCCCACCACGAGGACAATGTAGGCCAGGGCCACCGTCATCGTGATGAGCACGGCCCGTGTCACCAGGAAACCATCGCCGGCTGTTTCCTCCGCAATGAAACCATCGCCACTGGTTCGCACCAGCAGACGCACTTCCTCTCGCTTCAAGCCCGCACTGTTGCCAATGGTGCAGCCGTATTTGCCCTCATCCTCCGCCTGGACATTGCGGATGACGAGTGTCCCGTTCTCCAGGAAACTGAAACGCTCTCGATCCGTGTTATTCTCCCGCAAATACTGTGAATCCTTGTCCCACTGTATCGTCGGCTTGGGATCCCCAATTGCCTGGCAGTGTATGAAGGCCACGCCCTGTTCGCTGGTCTCAATGGGTCCCACAGGCGCCACACTGAATTTGGGGGTGACCACCACATTGATGGACACGGTGGCGTTAATCTGTCCCTGGCTATTGCTGGCCAGGCACGTGTAATTCCCCCGATGCTCCACGCTCACAATCTTAAAGGTTAGCGTGCCATTGATGTCGTCCACATTTTCGGGCAGTGTATCGTTCGCCGCATCCTGTGGAGAGAAGGAGAAGGTACAACCATGTCGACTATTACAAACCAATTTCAAAATCCTGTTCGACGCGTTTTCATCTAAAATTCTAAAACCTTGACAAGCCAATGGCAAAGTGGAAAAGGGGGTGAAAAAGGAGACTGGGAGCAAATGCGTTTGTTTTTCGACCAAAAACCAAATGAAAAACTTCGGGGGGCTAGACCCTGTACTTAGTAAGTACAAAGGGTCTACTAAGTTTGTCAAAAGCGCTGTGTAACAATTTTTCTTTTCTTTTATTTTGACTTTAAAATAAGTTACGATCGTTATGAAATTTTTTGAACACTTCTGTAAAATTTGTTATAATTTCCAAGTTTTATATTTAAACGTAATGAAATTTTCAGGATTGATCCGTTATATAATAAACATCAGCTGTGCCAAAACTAAAATCTATAGTTTTGAATTTATAGTTAGTTAAATTTATTGTACTATTTATGAGTCTAAAATAGCTACAGACTCCAAACTTGGTATGAAGATTTCTTTATATATTACAGTTTGTTCTGTAACCTAACCTAAAAATGTAAGTGAAAATACAAAAATTGATGTGCAAGACCAAATTTTAAGCTAAGGACTTGACACATTTGATATCTGCATTAGACTGAATCTATCCTACAAATTTCAACTCGATCGCATAAAAAACTCGAAAGATATAAGACTTTTACTGAGACTACAGGGTCGCTAACAGTCGAGTTCTCTCCGTTGTATCTATTCCCTTTCATACACGCTATAGTCTAAATCTATCCTACAAATTTTATTATGATTGCATAAAAAACTCAAAAGTTATAAGACTTTTACTGAGACTACAGGGTCACTAACAGTCGAGTTCTCTCCGCTGTATTTTTCCCTTTGATACATGCTATAGTCTAAATTTATCCTACAAATTATATTGCATAAATAACTCGAAAGTTATAAGACTTTAGCTCAGGCTACAGGGTCGCTAGCAGTCGAGTTCTTTCCACTGTATCTATTCCCTCAAGCTTGTTTATTTTTTTGACCGTGCTGGACAGTTGTTCCGGCAAATAGACAAACAGTTGTCAAAATTGGTTGGTCCTCGCTGCCAACAGCTGCAGACAAAGGACCTCAACTGGATATTAGAAGGATGCTCCCGGGGGGAAGGAATAAAGGCGCCACTGTTAGCTATAGCTAGACTCATTGGAGTTTTGCATATGAAATGCTTTTTGAAAAGAAAAGTTTACTTAGCGCCGCATAACAGTTTTTTTTTTCAATTTTCCAGTTGGACATGTGGTTCATCAGAAGGTGTGGAAGGGCGGGAAGAGGGAGGAGATGTACGAATAGACTATTCGAATGAAGCTCCAATGGGTACAGAGTGTATATATAGAGAATTCTTCATTCATATATGTTTTTTTTTACTAAATTACTAAAATTTTCATTGGGATTCATTGGTTTGTAGAATTTCTGGGAAGCAGATAATTGATATCAAAAGAAATTGATAATAAACTACATTTTACCATATATTATGATTTTTAAAAATTAAGTTACTAAATTATCATTCGAAAGTATTCAATATTTTGAAAAATATTTAATTTTAACCAGGGATTACAACCAAAACTAATATCGGTTTCAGTTAGGGTTATGGCTATGTTTACATTCAGGTTTTCGGTTATCGGTTACGCAAAATTTTTATGTATCGGTTAAGTTACGGATACCGATTTTTCGATTTGGAAATACCGGTATGATTTCGGTTCACAAACAAATATTATTTAAAATTTTAAAAACATGTAGATTTGAAAACAAATATTCAAAAATTTTAAAAACTAATATCATTTTATTGAGAACAGTACAGAAATTAGAGGAAAAATCATTTTTATTTGGAAAACCAGGGTTACACCTTAATAACAAAATAAAATTTTTTGCTTGACCAAACCAAAATCAACCGTTATGCATGAATCGGTTACTAAACGGTTATTTTTGTTTAAATAATTTCGGTTTTTGGGTTTCGGTATAATAAAAAAGTTTTGTTTCGGCTACGGTTTCAGTTACGGTTACCAATTTCAATCGGTTAAAACCGGTTAACGGTTACGGTTACGGTTATGGTTACGGTTTTAGTCCCTGTTATTAACTTAGGAAAATAGAAATCTTAACTTACCCGCACCCATTGAACCTGGGGCGTTGGCGTTCCCTGTGCCTTGCAGTGCAGCTTGCCGAGAATGCCCAGTTCCAGGTTCTTCGACGTTGGCTGCGGCACAAACTTGAGCTGTTCGATGACCTCCAGAGTGCCGGGTGCGGAGTTGACCGGGGCATGTCCCTCCAGCTGCAGTTGGCACATGTATTGGCCCGCATCGCTGGCAATGAGGCTGTTGAAGCTGAGGCTGCCGTTCTGCTTGTGGACCACGAGGCGACCATCCTCACGGAGCAGGGCATCCTTGTGGAAGGCGTCCAGAGACTGGCCGGGTATGAGGGCACCGCCCAGCTCCACATGACGCAGCATTTTGCCATCTTTGCGCCAACGCAGCTGGACACGTTGATTCTGCAGCTCGGCGGGCAGTTCATAGAGACAACTGAGAGCCGCCGGTTCGCCCTCCTTGATGATTAGCTTGGCACTGGGTCCCTGGACAATCTGAAGTCCCTCGGGGGAGGCTGGCAGTGAGGGGGATTGATCCATGGAACCGCCACGCTTGCCACGGCACAGAAACACTTGCTTGCCCCAGGATTCGGGTAACTTTTGGTTCTTCTTTAGGCGTGGCAGACACTTGGTACTCAATTGTTGATGCTGATAACTGTAGCCCTGTTTGCTCATCACACGGGCCGCCGCATTGGAGGCCGTGCATCGATAGAGTCCATCGTCCAGGCTGCTCGGCTGTCGCACGATCAATCGATGCTGCTGCAGCTCCACATTCTTCCATGTGCTCAACTTGGCGCTGTCCCGGAACCATTCGATGCGCAGCGGCTCATCCCCGGAGGCGCCGTCCACGTGGCACTTGAGCAGCAGCTCGTTCCGATTGCTGCTTAAAAGCTGCACACTCGCCGCATCCAGATCTGCAACAGAAGAGAAAACATGTATCAAATTTAATAACAAGTTATTGTGATCGAGGGCGGCTCGTTAAGTTGACGGGATATTCGAGTATGACATTGACAATCATAAAAAATACTAGCGAAGAGATTTATGAAAAAAAATTTTTGCAGTCACTTTTAGAATTGTTAAGAAAAACTTTTTGCATTAAAACATTTTATATTTAAGACCGAGATAAAAAGTCAAAACAGTAGACTTTTACAAAAATTCAAAATTTTCAATGGGTTAAGGAAAATTTTTTATCATTCAAACGGACTTTAAATGATCTTTCCATTGATGCCACACTTTACATAAAGTAAGTTTAAATTACGAGTAGATTAACTTTAGTTTTGTCAAATTACTTTATCCGACGACTGTAAAGTATTTTATTTAGCAATTAATTTTAAAACTATTTTATACTTATCTATTCTTCTTCATCAAATGATTTCATAACATAGCATTTTATTTTCAAATTCATATAACAACTTTTACACTAATAGAAAAATGTGAATTATTGTCATAAAACTAACAATTTTCGACCCAAAAACGCTGCAAAAAACCACAAAATCTGTTTATACATTTTTTTTAAGAAGTATTTTGAGAATAAAATATCTAAGTTAAGTACTTTAGATTTAAAAAAAATTTGCTTATAAAATAAATACCTGTCAAATAATGATTAGTAATAATAATCATTAGTAATTAGATTATTTTTGTTTAAAAGTCGAACTAATTATTAAATTACGATTATTTTTGGTTTAGCCCAATTATTTAATAATTATGATTACAAAAAATCAACAATAAATAAATAATAATAATAAAAAATACAAAAAATAAAATAATAAAATTATTATAACTATTTAAAAATAATCAGAAAATATCAAATTATTTTTTTTTTAGTATTCGGATTAGTTTTGATTTTTTTTCTGATTATTTCTGATTATTTTCGAATAATTGTAACAATTTTTAATTATTTCTAAGTTTTTAGAATCGTAATCACTTAATAATCACAAATTTTTCAACAGTGAATTATCTAGTCACTCGATATTTTCAAAAATAATCTAATTGATTAGTATTTCTAATCGAAATTTAACAGGCATGGTTCGATGTAAATATTTAAGTTTTTTAATTTTTTAATAATTTTTTGTCGATTGTTTCAAGATTGCATAAGTCTTCTATTTTTCTTATTATTATGCTTCTATATTTGGTTTCAAAATAATTATTATTATAATTTCTTTTATTATTTTCAATATAAAGTAAATGTGCTCAAATTTTTGGAGAGTTTTAAACTGCTACAAAATGTTCTCAAGTGATCAAAGAAATGTGTAAAAAGTGTTTTTTATTTCTAAAAAAATATTTGCATATTTTGCTACCATTTTAAATGGTTTTTTTTTATGGAATAGAGCATATTTTAATAATTATTTGCCGAGTGCTTTTGAAGTTATGAAGCGAACCACGTAACTGCATTGAGTAGCTTTCCATAAATATTTCCATAATAAGTATCCGTAAGATACATTTGGCTTTAATGCATTTCTTAGCTCGCGCATTTTGTTTATTGTGTGTGCTGTGTGTGTGTGCTGTGTGTGTGTGTGTGTGTGTGTGCTGTGTGTGTGTGTGTGCTGTGTGTGTGTGTTGTGCGAATTCGCTTTTTGTTTTTGCTGCGCTGCATTAAGTGCATTTTATAGTCAGCTCGATTGGGGCAAAAAACACGACGCTGCAATCTTTGTCTTTATCGCTGCCTCTGCCTCTGCCTCAGTCGCTGCCTGGCAGCCCATTTAAGGCGCAGAGGAAGCATAAATTGAACTGTCAGTCAGTCAGTTGCTAGGGTCTGAACTGGTTCCCTCACTTTGAATTTATGTAAATGCTTCTTCGCAGCTTGCATATGTGAAAACAACAAAAAAAAACAGGCAACTTCTTTTTCTTTTGCTTTTCCTATTTTCTTTTTTTGTTTTCACGTCTAGAACAGACGTTGTACCGCAGGGGTAAATCGTCGAAGGGCGGCGGGAGTTAGAAAGGCAAAGAAGGCGAATGTTTGGTGAAACGGTACTTGGCAACAATTGCAGCATGAGAAATAAGTTTGTGGCAAGAGCATGAAACATAAAAAAACATAAAAACGAAGAATGCTTCAGGTTGAAGTCATTTCTTAAAGAATGCTCTCCAAATGTGAACTCTTTACTTTGATCAGAAAATGAACGAACAGATAGATATTTAGAAATTATAGTTAGATACAAAGATTAGTTAATTATCTATTGATAAGATATAATTTTAAATATTAAATATCATGGCTTCATATCCGTAAGATACTTTTGTATCTATTACAGAATACATATAAAAGAATATCAGATTAAAGATTAATGTCGCATATAATATTTGTATCTCATGTTAATGCAGCCACTTTTAGCTAAGAATCTGTAAGATACTTTTTTAATCGTTTAGAAATTGAAATAAAACTTTGTCAAATTGTGGATTGATTTAAAATTTGTGTCTCTCCTGGTAAAAAAAGGCCAATTTTCAGCTAAATATCTGTGAGATACTCTTGTATATATTAAGAAACTAAAGATATCTAGATGACAATATTTGTATCTCAAGCTAAGTAACTTTGAGATACTTTTTTTAACTGTTTAAAAATTAAAATACAACCATATTAAATTAATGATTTGGTTTCATGTCTAAAAAAAATGTAATTTTCAGCTAAGTATCTGTCAGATACATTTTTATATGTAACAAAAATTGAAATAAAACCAAGTTATATTAAGCATGTATTTGTATCTCCTGTCAAAGCACTCAAATCTAGCTAAGTAACTGTGAGATACTTTTATATCTCATACGAAACTTAAAAAAAAAACAAAACATATCAGATTAATGATAACAAGGAACTTTTTATATCCCTTTTGTTCTGGTGGTTGTTGTTGTTGTAATAAGTTTGCTATCCCACACAGCTGTGCACTTGATCTGCTTAGTTTGTGTTTGATTATCCATTAGATACATTTTGTATTTGGACCCACCGATGCTGTCTAAGTGCCAATTAGTTCACTCTACTGTCATTTTGGCCGTAACAAATACACAAAGTTGATGCCACAGGCAAGTCAAAGTATCTGTCAGTACGTTGACGTGCCTAAAAGATACACACGCACACGCACACACAATCACGGATACATAAAGCAAATACAAATACAAATACATTTCAAACTTTTGACACTTCCTCGACACAGACACAGACATACACACAGAGTCGAAGACGACACTCTGATGTTTATTGAGTTGTTGTTGTTGTTGTTGTTTTTGTATGCCAGCAAATAAGTATCTACAAATATTTAGAGGCATTTCTAGCGCTGCTGGCCGAGACCAAACAAAGTCAAAGCCCAAACAAGATTTATGTGCATATGTAAATTTTCTAACGCGCCCAAACAAACCACAGGCAACAAAACACGGCAAGACTCTGAAAAACTGAGACCCAGAAAGAGAAAGAGAACCCAGACCATGAGCTGGAGCTGCAACTGGCAAACAATTCAGATAGGCCAAGGAAAATATCCATAAAACATAGTCGAACATCTAAACAGCCAGCGAGGAAGAGCGAACATAAAATATATTTATATTTGTATAGAGATAAAAATATGTATGTTTTCTTTATAAGAATTATGACACAATCACAGAACGGAGTTGGAGCATAAATGCAAATATGTAAATCAAAAAATTTTAATTTGAATTTAAAGCAATTTACATATCTAAAAATTTTAGTCTTTTGGTTGTGCAAATAGAGCAAACAGTGCTTAAAACAAATTGAGAGTAAAATATCTTTATTAAACTATAAATATTTATCAATAAATGCAAAAATTAAAAATATTTGCATTTACTTAATATTTTGAATGATTATAAAAACATTTAAATTGAGAATTCTTTTACCTATAAATTTGAGCAAACATAAATAATAAATGTTTAATATATCTTAACAATAATAATATTAAATTAAAACTGTTCAAATTAATCAAAATGTTTTTCGCTTTGTGAATTATTTATAATATAAATAGGAAAATAAAAAAAAACAATATTAAATAAAAGTATAGAATTTAAATTTAAAAGAAAACATAAAATAATATAAAAAGTTTTGTTATTTCTAAAAGAGACAGAAAAAATGGAAAACGAAAAATAAATATAAAAGAAAAGTAAAGAATTTAACTTGAAAATAAAACACTAAGGGAAGTATTATTATTTATAATACAGTCGAACTTCCCTAACTCGAATCACCATTATCCAAGAAAAATGTTCGAGTTAGGGAGACTTCGAGTTAGGGAAGTCTTTTTGTTCGGTTTAGTGTACGCTATTGCCACTCAATTTAGTTCGAGTTAGAGAAGTTCGAGTTAGGGAAGTTCGACTGTATTTCCATTAGTGTTTTAATTTCAATTTTAATTGTTTCCTTAATGTTTTATATAAGTGTTATGTTTTTTATAAAAATAACTATTATAAATATTTCCCTTAGTGTTTTATTTTCAATTTTAATTTTTTACTTTTATTTAATATTATTTTTTGCGTTTCTATAATTTCTGTCTCTTCTATAAAAGCCAAAAATTACAAATGCAGAAATTAAATATCAAAAATGGATTTTAAATTATTTTAAAAATGTTATATTAATTCTTTGTATTATTCATCATTTTGCCAGTTCTTGTGGGAGCTCAAAAGAGTATGTATTTGAAAAGTCAGTTTGCCATGGTCTTTTAGGTACGATAATAACTGATGCTTATAATGTTTATTCAGTGAGTAGTTTAAATGTATATGAGTGGATAAAATATAAGTTTACGTGCTCTTGGAGGTACGAGTGCCGCTGCCTAACTGTAACTCAAATTAAAAGAATGTCTAGTCGCTAATTAAGAAGCGTCTCATTAGTTTGATGTATGCAACGTCAGCGGCGCAACACGGCCAAACAAGAGACAAACAAACAGACAGACAGACATGGGCACATCTCTTAACACCTACAGCTAAAGAACTGTGGGTGGAGCTGCCAAGGAAGGCGAACATTATTCACACGTTGGAAGAAATTTCCGAACATAAAAGCAACGGCACCAAAACAAAATAAATTTGTTCAACTTTAACTCAGCTGGCAGAGTTTTTTTTTGGAGTTTGGGAGCTGACAGAGCATAAACCACAGCGCTGTAAACAATTGCCTGGAATTGGAACTGGCAAACCATAAAAAAAATGGAAGAAGAAAACACAAAAAAAAACATGAAACTCGCCTTAAATAAACAAACTGGAAGTAAATGTCGAATAGGCAGGCAGCTGAATTATATGTTGGTAGATATCGAATTTGACAGTCGTCTGTCTGTCCAGAGCTAAAGTTTTTGTTTTTGGGCAACTCTCAATGGTTACCAATGACGCCTTAAGCTGTTTTTGTCTTTTGGTCTTTCAATTTTGACTTGTTGTTGTTGGTCGAAAGTGTGCCGACTGCGTCTTAAGTAAGTATACATAAATATCATCAAATGCAAGTGCCCGATAAGATAACAGCTGCACTGCAATACCATTTTCCCTCTTTCTTATTGACTTTTGTGAAAATATAATTATTTGATAATCAAAAGTTGATTATTCGCCGCAGAGATAGTGAAATCATTTTCCAAGCAGACGAAGTTAAAGAGTTCAGTGCAGGAATCCATAGAAATGATTCCTAAAGTTTGAACTGCACTTGTGCAGCTTTTCTTGACCCATTTGCATGGCTCAGAATGTGAATGACATATATGTACATATGTATGTATGTATGCTGGGTAATTTATTCAATGTAATTTAATTAGCAAAAAATACGAGGAACACTTTCAAGAATAAATTTCTCATATGTTTCTATTGACTAAATAATTTTAATTTAATAATTTGAGGCCTAAAATGGAAAAAATTAAATTATCTGTCGACTGTTTAAGATAAAATCGAAATATATGTACAGTGTGCTACTAATATCTTCATACACCATAAATTTGTCAAATTCGGGTAATTAATCTTTTATTCACTTAAATTCCGTTCGAATGATACAAAAAATTCTTAAGCCCATTAAGTACCCATGAAAAATTTTAAATTTTAGAAAAAGTCTTTTTCAACTTTTTTCCCTTGATTTTTCCAAAAAAATATTTTAATGCAAAAAAATTCTTAAAACAATTCTAAGAGTAACTGCAAAAATGATTTTTAAAAAATATTTTTGGTAATTTTTTTTTTTGATTTTTTGAAAGTTGCGAAAATGCGAAGTATTTATGAAATATTTAATCAAAATATATGTATTCCTACGACTTTTAGATGTTTATTCAGTGTAATAATTTCATTTCACCGATCGATTGTATTGTTTTTATTTAATTGTTTATACGGAAGAAAAGTTGTAAATATTTCGTTTGATCTTAATTTGTTTTTGCACTAAAATGTTTACTTGAATTGCCTGCAATTGTAAACAAAATTTCAGATTAAAGAATGCATTTTACTTGGAATTGAGAGGCTTAAATATTATCTTAATTTATATTGCACAATTTTATGCTGATCAGCAATCGGTCAATCAAAGCTGCCGCATCTCAATCGTATTTCCCTATATAGCGTATCAGTTTTTTTGCAAACAGAGACACATATCTTTGTATATTAGGCACTGTCATTGATATTTCCAAGAAACTGTGAGCAGATAAGAATAATGCAGTAAAGATAGTGCATTAAAAGCAACGTACAGTAGACTCTCGCAGAAAAGGAAAGATGTCAATCAACCCAATTTAAAGAGAATAAAGTTTTTTACCTAACGATAAATTCAAAAGAATTTTCCTTATGTATTTTGCAATCAATTTTGTATTTTAAAAACAATTCATTATATTTAACATTTTAATCGGTTCGTTTAAAATTTGTTTATTGTTTTAAAATGATTTGAATGATTT
This sequence comes from Drosophila suboccidentalis, assembly GCA_037043435.1. Classification (NCBI taxonomy): domain Eukaryota; kingdom Metazoa; phylum Arthropoda; class Insecta; order Diptera; family Drosophilidae; genus Drosophila; species Drosophila suboccidentalis. The sequence continues at coordinate 238,757 of JBAMBK010002319.1, forward strand.
GAATATTCAAAAAACAAAATTGTAATACAATGTGTATGTTTAAAAAATAAATTTATACATTTTTACTTTTTACTTTTTAAATCAATAGTCAAATTTTGTATCCAATATGAAAGAGAATAATATTTCAATATGTAGTATTTAATCCATATAAAAAAAAAAAAGAAAAATAATTTTTTATAATTTTTAAATTATTCAAACAGAACGCGGCTCATCAGACGCGACAGATTTGGAGAGGCAGAGGCTGAAGAGGAGCTGCTGTCGCTGTCGCTGTCCTCATCCTTCTTATTCTTCTTTTCCAGCTCCTGCCTCTTGCTGAAGTCATCCTTCAAATTACGATCATTGTAGAGCAGATTTCCATTCTCCCTGCACTGCTCGATGATGAACTTGAAGTCCTTGTTTTCGCTCAGTGTAATCGGATTCCCGATGAGGATCATCAGCGACTTGGCGCGAGAGAGCAAGACGTTCACCCGCCGGGGATTGGACAGGAAGTGTGTGCTCTTGAACGAACTGACCATGGATGCAATAATAATGGTCTTTTCACCGCCCTGATAGCTCTCCACGCTGCCCACCTTGACGCCAAATAGATTTCGTTGCTTTAGCATTTTCTTCAGTAGCTTGCATTGGGCCAAATAGGGAGATATGACGCCAATGTCCTCCTGCTGCACACCTTCCTCTTTCAGCAGACTCGACAGATACCAACAGAGCACATGGGCCTCCCGCTCATTGAAGCTGCTCGTCGAGTGACTCTCACGCTCAGTTGCTCCGTGCGCGGCCTGGAATAGGACTGGGAACTGGCCGTTGGGCAGGACACTCCAGTTGGCAGCCTGGCTAACCTGGGCGAGGGGAGCCAGGGGAATGAGCTCGCCGTTGTAGTACAGTTTGTTGTAGATGCCCACGATCTCTGGATGGGATCTGTAGTTGCGTCGCAGTCGCGTCTGCAATGTCTGATCGTAGTTTCCACCTTTGTCCACCTCGTACAATTTGTGGAGCAGCAGACGCTCCATTAGGGATTGACCCAGACCCAGAGAAGCAGCCCGATCGTTCTTGATCACGGCTCCCAGCTGCTTGTGATCGCCAGAGAGTATGACATGGCAGGGAGTCGACATAGTGCCCAACATGCCCAGCAGGGATTCCGGTTCGATGGATGCTGCAGCCTCATCAATGAAAATGTGCGAAAACTTTGGTTTATTAGCCTTATTCACCAGATTTACGATGCCAACGGTGCACAGCGTGGCCACAACAATCCCATATGGCGCCAAATTAATTTTGTTCAAGCTTTCGTAGACATAACGTGTCTTGTCCTTTGTTGAAAAGTTTGAATATTTGAGAATCGTTGGATGAATGGTCTTTTTGGCCTTTTTGAATCGTGTGAATGGCAACAAGCGCAAAACAACATTCGAATTTCCTGCAGTTTTCTGCATATACCTGATGATCCTCAAGGCGATCGTGTCGCATGCGGAATTGGATCCTGCAGTCACAAGGATGCGATTGTTGCCTTGTCTACTCAGTTGCATGATGGCCTCCACAATGGTGGTCGTCTTGCCAGTGCCTGAATAAAGATACTGAATCAGTAAACACTCTGTAAGATCGCCTGCTTATAACCCTGAACAAAACCACTTTTATGTTATATCTTAGGGCCTCGGATAAGAAACTTTACAAACTTTCTATAAAGGAACTTTTTTAAAAAACAATTTAAGCGGGGGTGCCACAGTGATCGCTTTCGCTTAAATTTCACTTAAATTTCATATAAATTACAGTGAAATTCAAGCGAAAGCGATTTCTGTGGCAGCCCTGAAGATTTAGAAATTTTTTTAAGCTTTTTTTTTTGTTACTCGATAATTCCACAACTAACCTTAAAAAGCTATTCCCCTTTCTGAAAGCTTTTAATCATTTATGTATATTCCATTTTATCATTAGTTAATTTTGTTTATAGTTTATCAATAATAGAAACAAAATTAAAGACATTTAGCTTTTTTTTCAACGATTTTTTGGCTATAAAATTCCAGGAAAATTCGAAAATTTACATAATTAGGCAGATTAGTTTAAAGTTTTTTATGAGCATGATTGCTTGAAAACAATGAAAAGATGACAAAAGATAAAAAAATAAAAAACAGGGTATGAATTACGTGTTAAAATTGCAATAGTAGGACAATTTTTAAATGTCTTTTTTCTTATCTGAGGCCCCATGTGTATAAAAAAAAGTACTTTTGATAAAGGTCAATTTGCAGCCTAGTTATTTTTCAAACTCACCAGGTGGCCCAAATACAATATATGGAGCCTGAGGATTGGGTCCAGCAACGATCTGACTTACAGCCTGTAATTGCTCGGCATTTGTGGCAATTGATAAATTGTAAAGATTGTTTAGTTTCTTGGCCACAGGTGTTGGCTGCTTGTGGGGATCGACGATCGGGAACAGATAGCGACGAAGATCAGAATCTTTCTCGAGAACATTCAGTGCATGATACATTAGACGAACCGGAAGACGTGGAGAACGAAAGATGACGTCATAGGATTTCAGCGAGTCTATGCGGAAATTGAAGATCACACTGCTGGATGTCACTCTCAAAATGGTTTCCACATGACCCATCGATGACGATGATGTCTGGGCCAGTATAAACGGCTTTGGCAGTGACGAATCCTTTGACGAATCTCTGGGCACGAAAACGATTTGATCGATGTGCGATGTTAGCAGACTTTCATTATGCACTGTCTCCTTACTAAACTTGATGCAGAATTGTTTCTTCTTGTTTCTGGCCACTCTGATGTCCAGCTGAGTGAGATCGGCATAAAGCTGCATCGTTGACACATCATCGATGCCCAGAAGCGTCTTCTGGACAGCACACAAATTGTCATAGTTCAATTGGCGACTCTGCAAATATTGTCGCATTCTCGGCTCGACTATCGACAAGACTTTGGTCACTGAAATTTGCCTGCAAGGCCTGCAGCCAATTTTTATTGGGCTTGTACTCTGATATGGAAAGCATTTTCCAAACACTTTGTTTATGTATCAATATATTAATTTACGCAAAGTGAATTTCACTCAAACAAACGTTCTGCGACGACGATCAATTGCCAACTAAAACATTTAATGGGATTCACAAAACTCAAAAGAGCGCACAGTTAAAGCAAGCATGCGAATTGCTGATAAAAATACTCTACATCCAAAAATTGCGGGCATAACAAACTGCTGAATATTTGTTAATATATAAATATTTACACATGGCTTAATTTTGCTTATCTTTATTATTCAAACCGTAGTTAATGTAAAATTTCTGAATATGATATTTAATGATAAACTTTTGCACGAAACAATACAGCCTGCACTGCTTCTCTGTAGGGTATAAACACAATGACGTTCTCAGCAAAATTCAGCTGACAGTGAAATGAATCAGAGATGCGCCAACGTTGCAAATGGATTAGTTACTGCTGATTGTTTTGAATGGATTTGTTTCTGCTGATTACTTTGAGATAACATCTACACGTAAAGAATTGGCGTTTTAAATTGTTTTGTTTTTATGTTTTTAGCTTCTTGTTAGTTTGTTTTTATAAATATATAAATATTAAATATATTTATATAATAAGCAACTATTTTTAAATTTGAATTAAAAATCAAAGAAAACTATTTATTTTCGCATAATCTACTTTTATTTATTGTATCTGTAAGTTTAATGTTTCGCGATAATGAAAAATGCCAGATTTGACGGTAATAAAGTTGTTCTGCCAACACTGATGCAAGTTGTAATTGCTTGACTAATGCGACGCAAAAAAGAGCGCGCTCTCTGTCTCTCTCTCTCTGCCTCTCTCTGTATGTTTTTCGTACAATAAGTACATGTATGTGTGTATGCAAAGTTGCTTGACAAAAGCTCGATGCTATAACTTTTCAAATTGTTTGGCACTCTTTATCGCTACAATCGATAATTATTGCTGATTTCTTGTGGACTTGTCTTCTGGGAATTTGTGAGTTCCCTCAAATGATCAGTCCGTGAATCGATCGTGAGCTGTCAACAAGCTTTTAAAATACGCGCATTTTATATATATTTTAAATATAGCTTATTGAAATTGAATTGTTTATTCTTTCTAAAATGGATGATCTATCAACTTACGAGCCGAGTCAGAAAATGTTGGATGCCTTGGAGACAGGTTGGAATGAGGAAAGTCTGACAAGAGCCGATGCTGCCTTTGGACTTTATCTGAAATCACGAAAATTGGACTATGACAATGTATGCACAGTACTTAGGATGCTGATCAGTATTGAGGATATATCCTCAATGCAGCCGTATTCTCAGCTTATACAGTCCAATATAAAAGTAAACATAGAACACCACAATATAGATACGTTCTCCATAATGCCAAATAAAACGATCATGAATGTTAAAGATGTATTGACACCTAAAATGGACGAAATAGTATTGTTTCCCAGAGGATTTCGTGCTATTTCGGGTATTTTGGCACTGATGCCGCATCCAAGCGAGAAAATATGTTGCGGATCTTCAGATCACCGTCATGTGCTTGAAATTACAAGTGTATCACACAAGAAAGTCACATTTCAATTTAAAAAAGATGAGGAAACTGGAAATTACGAAAATTGTAAACCATATTCTTTTAAAATTGACACCAAATACGATGTCATCTTTCGTGCTCCACGTATTCCGGTTCGACTCATGTTTAATGCAATCGATGTGCTCGAGAAAGATTCTGATCTTCGTCGCTATCTGTTCCCGATCGTCGATCCCAACAAGCAGCCAACATTTGTGTCCAATAAACTAAACACCTTGAATCTTTACAACGCTTCGATTGCCACAAATGCCGAGCAATTACAGGCTGTAAGTCAGATCGTTGCTGGACCCAATCCTCAGGCTCCATATATTGTGTTTGGGCCACCAGGTGAGTTTGAAAAATAACTAGGCTGCAAATTGACCTTTATCAAAAGAACTTTTTTTTATACACATGGGGCCTCAGATAAGAAAAAAGACATTTAAAAATTGTCCTACTATTGCAATTTTAACACGTAATTCATACCCTGTTTTTTATTTTTTTATCTTTTGTCATCTTTTCATTGTTTTCAAGCAATCATACTCATAAAAAACTTTAAACTAATCTGCCTAATTATGTAAATTTTCGAATTTTCCTGGAATTTTATAGCCAAAAAATCGTTGAAAAAAAAGCTAAATGTCTTTAATTTTGTTTCTATTATTGATAAACTATAAACAAAATTAACTAATGATAAAATGGAATATACATAAATGATTAAAAGCTTTCAGAAAGGGGAATAGCTTTTTAAGGTTAGTTGTGGAATTATCGAGTAACAAAAAAAAAAGCTTAAAAAAATTTCTAAATCTTCAGGGCTGCCACAGAAATCGCTTTCGCTTGAATTTCACTGTAATTTATATGAAATTTAAGTGAAATTTAAGCGAATGCTATTTCTGTGGCACCCCCGCTTAAATTGTTTTTAAAAAAAGCTCTTTCAAAGAAAAGTTTGTAAAGTTTCTTATCTGAGGCCCTTAGATATAAAATAAAAGTGGTTTTGTTCAGGGTTATAAGCAGACGATCTTACAGAGTGTTTGCTGATCAAATGTCTTTTTTCAGGCACTGGCAAGACGACCACCATTGTGGAGGCCATTATGCAACTGAGTAGACAAGGAAACAATCGCATCCTTGTGACTGCAGGATCCAATTCCGCATGCGACACGATCGCCCTAAGACTATACGAGTGTCTTGAGTTGCATGATCTGGAAAAGAAGCATTTGAGACGCGTCTATTCAACTTCATATAGTCACCATAAGAAACCTGCCTTGCTGAAGAAGAACTATATGTGTATATCTAACAAAAGTCTCGAAGAGGGACAGTTGGGATCGTTTAAAATCGTTGTTGCCACACTGTGCAGCGCGGGTCGAATATTTGCCTGTTCCCGCAGTGATCGATTCACTCACGTTTTCATCGATGAAGCGGCCGCATCAACCGAGGCAGAAGCCTTGATGGGCGTCGTCTTCAAGGAGGTGTTGAGTTCCTGCCATGTCATACTCTCTGGCGATCACAAGCAGCTGGGAGCGGTGATCAAGAACGATCGGGCTGCTTCTCTGGGTCTGGGTCAATCCCTAATGGAGCGTCTGCTGCTCCACAAATTGTACGAGGTGGACAAAGGGGGAAACTACGATCAGACATTGCAGACGCGACTGCGACGCAACTACAGATCCCATCCAGAGATCGTGGGCATCTACAACAAACTGTACTACAACGGCGAGCTCATTCCCCTGGCTCCCCTCGCCCAGGTCAGCCAGGCTGCCAACTGGAGTGTCCTGCCCAACGGCAAGTTCCCAATCCTGTTCCAAGCTGCCAGAGGAAGCACAAAGCGCGAAGATCATTCGACGAGCAGTTTCAATGATCTAGAGGCTGATATAGTCAGCTGGATGGTGTTGAAGCTGCTCTGCGATGGCCTCGGAGATGGCCACCAAGTGAAGCAGGAGGACATTGGCATCGTCACTCCCTACTTGGCCCAATGCAAGCTGATCAGTCGCAAACTGCGCGACAGGCATCAGAATAATGTGGAGGTGGGCAGCGTGGAGAGTTACCAGGGACGGGAAAAGACCATTGTTATTGCATCCATGGTCAGTTCGTTTAAGAGCACACACTTCCTGTCCAATCCTCGGCGGGTTAACGTCTTGCTCTCTCGCGCCAAGTCGCTGATGATCCTCATCGGGAATGCCACTACACTGAGCGAAAACAAGGACTTCAAGTTCATCATCGATCAGTGCAGGGAGAATGGCAACTTTTTGAGTCAAAAACAGGTGGAGGACGACATCGAGAAGAACTTGAAGAGCAAATTACAGGAATTTGAGAAACTATTTGTGACTGACAAAGCCGAAAATGATGCAAAGCGTTTGAGTCGTGAATTATTGAAATTTAAGAATTTAAGAATTGCTTAAATCGAAATTGAAAAAGTTGGTTAAAAATCAAACTCAGGAAAGATTAAATATCATAACTTTTGCAAAGAATCAAATTTTGTCCTAAAATTACTGTCAATTTAAATATTTTGCTTATGTTAGAATGTAAGAAACAATGCATAAAAATATAGATTTATTTTTTTTTTATTGCTGCAAAAAATTAAAATTTTAATTAAAACTTAGAAATAGCACATCGAATATCGTTAAGGCACAAAATACACTTCTTAAAACTACTATTAAAAAGAATATTTTTTTTTTACAAATAAGTATATTGTTTTGAAATAAAAATAAAACATTATTAATATTTTTAGCAGTTGTTTTGGATTTATTTTTAGAACATATACTTTTTTACATATGTATGTTGAATTAAAATCAAAATAAAAGAAAATATATATATATATATATATGTATATATGTATTTAAGCTTTAATAGTATCTCAGTTGGTGTATCATAGTTTATTGCCATTTATTTGTAGCCTTTGTTTTGGCCTGCAATTTGGACGCTCAATTTATGGCAACAACTGGCCATAAGCCCTCTGCTCAGTGTGCTATCTTTGCCAGCAGATCTTTAATTAAAGCTAGCCACCATCTAAATCCAAATCCTTGCCCCTCTCAAATTGAAACGTTAACCATTCGATTATCGCACATTGTCTCTGGTCCGGACAATGTTTCTACTAAATATATCCACTCAATTGTCGAAAACTTTTGCTGCTAATGATCAACTCATGTAACTGCAAGTCGAAGTCAAAAGTAAAGTAATTTTACCAGCGAATCGGAAGGAACGAAAGAGAAGGAGAGACGCGCCAGAAAGCTGACTACACTTTCTGTCTGCGTCGCTTTAATGTTCTTCCCCGTTCTTAAGCTCGTAAAATTTTATGCGTTTCTCCGGCATTCACATAATGAAAATTATCCGCTTGCCCCCCAAAATACTTACATACATACATATAAGTAAGAATTTATACGTATATATTTATATAGAACTAGTATAAAAGGCTAGAATCGAGCGAACTCGACTGTTAGAGGCCCCTTTACAGAAAAATAACTTAAAAAAAAGTAATGCAAAAAATTTAAGACTGCTTAATATTGTTTCTTGTGTAACCTGAAAGTTTATTATCCGGTTGTGTTGAAATTTTCAGCACAGATTTATATTGTGGCGTATATCAGATGTGGAGAAACTCAAGTCTTTTGCTTTTAAATTACTCTTGTAATCCGTTTTTTCGATTTACGGGTACAAAAGGGAGGTAATATTTAAAAGAAAACGTGCTTATTGTATGAGAATGGTAATCAAATATGGAACTTAAAGTATTAAGTGGGCGTCGCAACTGTAAAATAACTATTAAGAAGCGACTTAAGAAGTTTTTTAACAATTTTTTAAGTAAGAAATAAGCATTATTTTATCAAAAACATATTTAGCTATTGATTTAAATTTAACTTTTTTGTGATACTTGTAAGTCTTTTGTAAATAAGCACCTAAGAATGTTTAAATTAAATAAAATTTGGTATTCTTAGCTCTTCTTTTAGCACGCTTTTGTGCTGACAAACTTATTATGACTCTTTGTAATTTTTAAATACAGGGTCTAAGAATTAAAAATTTCAAATTAAATAAACTAAATTAAATTTTGGTATTCTTAGCTCTTTTTTGTCACGCTTTAATTTTGACAAACTTATTATGACTTTTGTACTTTTTAAATACAGGGTCTAAGAATTAAAAATGTTCAAATTAAATAAACGAAATTAAATTTGGTATTCTTAGCTCTTTTTTGACAAGCTTTAATTTTGACAAACTTATTTAACCCTTTGTTCTTTTTAAATACAGGGTCTATGAATTAAAATTGTTCAAATTAAATAAACGAAATTAAATTTGTTATTCTTAGCTCTTTTTTGACACGCTTTAGTTTTGACAAACTTATTATGCCCTTTGTACTTTTTAAATACAGGGTCTAAGAATTAAGAAAGTTCAAATTAAATAAACTAAATAAAAATTGTTATTCTTAGCTCTTTTTTGACACGCTTTAGTTTTGACAAACTTATTATGCCCTTTGTACTTTTTAAATACAGGGTCTAAGAATTAAAAATTGTTCAAATTAAATAAACTAAATAAAATTTGTTATTCTTAGCTCTTTTTCTGATATGCTTTAGTTTTGACAAACTTATTATGCCCTTTGTACTGTTTAAATACAGGGTCTAAGAACCCAAGTTGCCAGCTGCAGTCAACTTGAACTTGTCTAGCAGCAACAACAGCAGCAATGGGAACTAGAGTCATTCATACATATGTATGTATGTATGTTTGTATGTGTGTGTGTGTGTTTGTGTGTGTGTTTGTTGGGGGTGTTTGGTCGTTGAGGGTTGATTTGTCCTTTAAACAAACTCTCGCCCCCTTTTTCGTCGTGTCTTTGCATTTTGTTTGGTTTTTATGACTTTGCCTGGCTTTGTTGCTGTTGCTGTTGCCATTTCTCATTTCTCATTTGATGTTTATGTTTCGTGTTAATGTTGCATTTCATTTCCATGTACATTTCAGCAACGTACTCTGTGCATTTTTTCTATTCTCTGTTTTTGTTTTTTATGTTTTTTGGTATCCAACATCGTCTCCATGCTCAGCTGTTGTTGCCTGTGCATATCCTTGGGTTATCCTTGCCAGTCCAGGAGTCCAACAACCCCTTTTACACGGCCTGTCTGTCTGTCTGTTCGTCCGTCTGTCTGTTTGACTGGGCTGCCAGTTGTCTGGCTCTCGTCTGGTCTCTGCTTCTGCTTCTGTTTCTGCTCTTGTTTCTATTCCCAATTCTTCTTCTACTCTTACTTGTTTCCCTTTTGTTTTTGGCCTGTGTCTGCTTGAATCTGTATAGACATCAGTTGTTGGCAACAAAAACTGCATCTGAGTCTGACATTTATGCAACAAACAATTTCTAACATTGCCCTCTAATTGACAAAAACAACTTCATTGAGCTGCTCTATAATTTCATAGTATTTATTGGCATAACAATATAAACATTTGGAATTCTTTGGAATCGAATTGCCAAAAATGACACTTTTGCAGTAGTTCTATCGTCTTCAAATAATAACAATAATCAGTTCATGTCATTCAACTTTGCAAGCCAAGTAATTGTTTAATTTAAGATTCCAAATGTGAATTTATATTCTGAAAATCGTTGAAATAATAATCGAATTTTCGATGTACATACATCCAAATAATAAAAATATAATACAGTCGAACTTTCTTAACTCGAACTTCCCTGAACTCGAATTTTCTCTAACGCGAACAAAATCGAGTGGCAATAGCTAGTTTACTAATCAAATTTCATACAATTCTACTTCCGTAACTCGAACTTCCATAAGTCGAATTTCTCCATAACTCGAACAAAAATATTGGCCCGTGCTTCTGTGAGTCGAATTTTGCGGAAAAATCTCCAATAAAGCTTGATATCTTCTATTTATGGTTATAATAGATTATTGCATTAACAATTACATCGGCTGGCGAATATAGCTTCAGGAAAGACGTACTTGTAATGTACTTCTTTGTTAGCGTATCAGCGTAAGATTATTTACCATGGCATCAGCACGTGTATTAAAATGTTTATCTCTTTAAGAAATCTTTAAATTTTGTAAAAAATTCAAAAATGGATCAAAAAAATTGAAGTGGTTGAAAAATATGGCATCTCATTTAAAACAGTTTTCATTATATTAAAAAATGGAAAATTCATGATGTCATTTGAATCGAGAACTTCTTCTGAATACAGCAAAAGAACGATAAAACCCAATTTTTGAGAATATGGACAGACCTTGAACAAACTGGAATCTGTTTTTGTTGAAAATAATTAGAAAAGTTTGCAATTTGAAATTTATTTGTGAATGAATGAATTTATAGATTCTGATTAAAAGACTTTAAAAAAAATTATTCCCTAACTCGAAGTCTCCCTAAGTCGAACTTTTTCTTTCGGACAATGGTGATTCGAGTTAGGGAAGTTTGGCTGTACATACATAAAATTCAAGCGTAAATTCTGACCACTTCAAGCTTAGATAATTTTTTTATTACATTTTTTTGCCATAAGATATCGATTTTTAAGCAAAAGGAAATCGCTTGTGTAATCGAAATTTTAAATCTCAAGTATTCTCAAGCTCACTCCTTTTGTCTTTATTAACTGAACTTAATTCTGCAAATTAACTACCATAAACAAAACAAAATCAATTTAATGAACTCAATTGATAGTCAAAAAAGTTATCGAGTTAAAGTATTTGAAAAATCGCTCATGCGAAAATTGAGTTGTCGATATTTCGATGTGTTTCTACACCAGCAATTTATTTAAATGCCTGATTTTATAAAATATTGCTAAAAAAATTGAATGTTCTATTTATTGAAGATCCCTTAAAAATATTTCATTCATTTATAAAATTCAAGAGGAATTTCAATATGCGACTTTATTCAAATTCCAGATTTTTCTTCTTTGTTTAATTTGTTCAATGTTGCAAACAAAATGTCACTTTTGTGTGCGCTTAATTAAACATTTATTTCTAGCGTAAGGATTGCGAATGACACTCGCAGTTCCCTCTTCCCCTCATATTTCCTAGGAAATCCAAAACTGATTCCCTTGGTGGATATATCGATGTTTTCATGCATATTTCAATAGTTTTTGTCTGCAGACTTGGCTGTAAGTTGAGCAAGGAGAGGGAACTGTGGGGGGATGGGGAGAGTTAACCCACTTAGTTGTCAGCAATGCAATGGCGCCACACCCCTTACCCTCCCTCCCTTTCCCTTAACTTGCCCCATTCCTTTATTTCCCCCCTTTTTGAGGCACTTAGCGACCTTTCAACAAGACAACATCTTGCCAGCAGCAATTAAAATCAACTCCCAAAAACTACAAATTAATTAGTTAATTAATTAGGTAAAACACTTGAGTGCAGCAAGAGTAAAAAGTGTCTATAAATAGAGACGAGTTGAGTTTGAGGCTGGGGCCTCTTTGATGATGTTCAGCGTTGACTTTGATCAGCTGCCAGGCGGTGCTGACAGCAATTGAAGCATCTTCGAAGGCATCCAGCAAACAAGGGACTCTGACTCCGAAGCCAACTACAGATGCAGATGCAGATACATTTACAGATACAGATACAGCTACAGATACAAATACACTTACAGATACAAATGCAACACATGCAACACAGATTGTGCATAAAACTTCCACACGTTTTTTGTTTACATTTGTGGCCAAGGCAGTGAGGGGAGTGGAGAGAGGGGAGTGAGAAGGGGGGTTGTGTGGCGGGGGGTGAGGGGTTTTTAGGGGCATCGACTGTTTGTTAAATTTATGCATTTTTCTGCTTAACGGCAATGCAACTAAATGAACATCAATCACATGACGCCGACAACGACGACGACGACGCAGAAAAACCAGCGAGAAAAATTATACGCAGCACGCCGGACAACGAATACCCTTAAATTTGATTGAAAAGTAACATTTGGTTCTCTTTTTTTGGGAAAAAACACTTTTTATACAATTTTGGGAAACATATAAATATATTTAAGAAAAGTTAAAATGTTCAAAAGTTCCTTTATATAAGAGATATTTGATATTATTTAATTATTTAATATATTATTATTTAATATATAACTAAGAAAAAAAAAAATTAAATTTGTTAAGGATGTTTATGTTAGTACCAAAATACACAATCCTGGAGATTACATCTGGTACATCTGGCAACACGCTACACGGTTCACATCTGGCAACCACAGCACTATCGTATGTAACCGATAGTTACTGATCTATCATCACTTGCCAAGAATAAGCAGAACGCACGTTAACTTTATCGGGGGTGCCACGGAAATCGCTTTCGCTTGAATTTCACTTAAATTTCATACAAATTCCAGTGAAATTCAAGCGAAAGCGATTTCTGTGGCACCCTTGTATATTTCATCCACAACATATATTACTTACATATATTTAAACTACTCACTGAATAAACATTATTAACATCAGATTGGTTGAGATATCTCAAGAAACAACAAAGATATTCATTAAATAATTGATAAAATAAAGTTTTGCATACTAAAGGTTGATTCTTCAGAGATATATCATATGTTAGCTCTATCATATAGTAATCCGATTATGAACACATCTTATAAACTGATAGACTCGTTTGCATAGAACAAACGAAACAACTTTGTTGGTTAATTTTTATGTGATTTTTTATTATTATTCGTATTATTAATTTATAAAGTAAAGCAAATAGACTGCAAATAATGATATTTGAAATTTTTTCACATAAAAAATCAATGACTAGAATACATATACAACAAAATAAAATAATGATAATGATTAAATTTGAGCGAAAAAACAAAACTCACATATAATCATTTTTTATGATTTTTTTTTTTCGACCCAAATAAAGCTCACTTTTAGTTCATGGCTTTTGGGTAGGATTTTCACAAAGTATTTTTGTATATCCCTTTAAAAGAAACCCAGAGGACCCATAAAACGCAAAAACGAATCCTTAAAATGATTACGTAATCTTTTTTAAAAGTGAGTTTTATTTTGAACGAAAAATAAAACTCACAAATAATGATTTCTTGTGAGTTTTACTTTTTTTCGCTCAAATTTAATCATTATCATTGAAGAAAATCCTTTAAAATCTTTAAATAATCATTACTTTGTAATTTTTATAATAAATCTCATAATGATTACGGTCCCTGAAATATATTCAATATTTTTTTTAGTCAAAAGAATAGCTTGACTTATTATTTTAATATTTTACATTTAGTGTGAATCGATTTAAATACACTTTCAGCAAGAGTATAACAACTGCAATTGGAACTGCACTTGCCACTTGGTTGCATGGAACTTCTTCTCCCTATTTACTTCTACCTCTCTCACTCTGTCTTTCTGTCTCTGTCTCTATCTTTCACGCAACGTTGCCTTTGGGTGTGCATTGCAGTGCACTTCCTGTCCATGTCCATGTCCATGTCCATGGACAGGAAAAGGTGGTAAATAAAGTCGGTGTTGTGAGTTCTGAGTTCTCAGTTCTCAGTTCTGTGCGTGACGCATGTACATCAAAAGTTTTGGTTTATATCTTTCAACGCTGTTGTAGTTTGTACTCTGTAGTTTGTACTCTGTAGTTTGTTGTTGTGTTTTAATGCCTTGCTGAGGAAGTTGAACTCTTCGATACGATACGAGTACTCGGAATACTTGTAGCTCTCATAATCACAGCCAACACTTTAGACTTGGCCATAATCATTATGTTCCTTACACTTCACTCTTCACTCGACCGTTTTGTATAAGATTTAATTGCATAGGAGCTGGATGATGGTTGGGTACTCACATATTACGCTCAATTTGGCTGGTGGCGACTCCTGCCTGGCGCCGCTGGCCACACTGGTCGCGATGCACACAAAGTCGCCGTCATCGTCGCGCTGCACCGACTCGATATGCAAATTGCCACCGATTTGTCGCACGCGCTCGTCGTACACAATTTGCTGACCTGCAATGGCATTGAAGAAACTCAAGTTAAAATGGTACGGGTGCATAAATATTAACTTCATTTCCCAATCACTCTACACACTCATAGAGAGCAATAACCTTGGCCAAATTAATTTACACACGAAATAAATTTTTGTCAAAATTATGGCAGCTTGAAGTTTGTGAAAAAAGTGACATTTAAATTTTTAATTATATTCAATTTGTATGCAGAATTAAGTTAGGGATCGAGAATTGAGAAAATTCCACAGATAAGTCTGTTATTTTTTGACAAAGTTATTATAACTTAAAGTTTTAAAGGCTGGGTCAGACGATCACTTTTTCACCGACACTTTTAGTCAAAAAGCTGTCCGTGTCGTGTGACCACACAAAATTTCAAAGCGTCGGTGAAAAGCCGAAGCTCACCGATGGAAATAGAACACGTTCTATTGGTGAGCGACACGGACACGGAAAAATCGCTTTTTGAGAAAAAGTGTCGGTGAAAAGTGCTCGTCTGAAGCGCCCTTAAACAATAATGTCAAGGAGTAAGTATGGAAAAACTAAAGAATATTGGAAGAACTTTCGTTTTTGAAAAATTAAACACTATTAGACTCAAATCTGAGGTCGAAAAATGATAAAATTGACATTCCAAAAAAAAAACGGTTTTTATTTGACAAAGTGATGACAGTTTAACCCATTTTTTGGCTTCTAATGAAAAGCACGCTACATTTTTTATCGTGGCATAAAATGGGTTGAAGCTAAATAAAATAAAAAAAAAAAACTGCATAAGAATAATAAAAACGTTTAGTTTTTGCAATTAGATAAAGTGCTTGAATTAAGTTGAGATCCTTTACTTTAGTAATTTCAATCTATGTTTAAAATGTGAAGTTTTTAGCATGAAATACTTGTTGTTTCTTGTACCCGTTACTTAAAAAATAAGTTAAAAGAGATATTGTATAAGCTATCATTCTACTTGAACGCAACAAGATCGGACAAATAGAATGGTGGTAATGGCTGATTTAAGTTGTAAGCAATGTAAGTGCCTAAAAGCATGCAATACATTTTTTTTTTAATTTTTTAAATAAGTAACGGGTATCCCCAAGTCGGGAGATCGACTATAGCTTTTCCCACTTGTTGTTTTTTTAAATTTCGCAAAGTGTACTTACCATTGTGCAACCAGTCGTAATGCAAATCGCTGGAGGGTCCGTTTGCCTCGCAGCTGAAGTCAACGGCATCGTTCTCGATGAACGCCTGACTCTGTCCCGGCTGAATGCAACGTGATGAGTTGGCCACACTGGGTGCTGTAATGTAATGCAATGTAATGTAATGTAATGTAATGTAATTGCAAATGCATTGGCCAGAGGATTAATGATGGAATAACGCCGGACATATAAGTCAACTTGTATAATTAATATTTATCGACTACTTAACTGGCTTTTGTTTTTCCCTAGTTATTATGCATGATATAAGCAGGATTAATTTACCAGTTTTATTTAAATGTAATATATCACATTTAATTTTATAATTATCTATTATATGCAGAGCTTTTCATATCATTCAGGAACCGTGACGATAATAATTTTTAAAATATAATTTATTAAATAAAAGTTATTTGTTGATTTTTATCAAAAAAAAATTAAATGAAAACTCTTATTTTTCGATCTAAAACAAATTAAAAAATAATTTTTATTTTAAATTTTTATAATAAAAATTGAAATCAAAAATTATTTCTCAATTTTTATTTTAGCAATTCAAAATAAAAGTTAGTTTTCAATTTTTATTATAAAATTTAAAAAAAACTTTTATTTTTAAATTTTTATAATAAAAATTGACAAATAACTTTTATTTTTAATTTTTGTAATTAAAGTTGAAAAATACCTTTTATTCTATAATTTTAATATAATAATTAAAAATAAAAGTTAATGCACTTTCTCATAACTCTTATTTGCGGTCCCTGATATCATTATTAATATAATTATTTTATGATATCATCATGAATAAATTTCATGTTTAAGTTACATTTGATTAATTCTATATTCTTTTTTTTAATTAACTTTTATAGACAACTTAAGACGCCTTTTAAGTCCATTTTATGCACTTGTATTAAATAAAACAGAAATTATCCCTGCACTCCCCTTTTCATAAAGTTCCATTTAACCTTTCAGCCAATTAGTTATGTCTAATTTAATTTTTTATAAGCCATCATACAGAAGTCAAGCTGATAACATTTAAATACATGCATAAGTATATTAAATAATGAACTTTTTGTCCAGAGGGATAACTTTTTAATAGGCAGCTGCAAAGCGGCTTCCCTTGGGCCTTGAAGTCAACAGCAATTTAATATAATTAACAAAAATTGCATTTACCCTAATTGTGCTTAATTAAAGTGGTTTTAGCAAATTAAATGCGCTTAAGCGGCTCAAATTACAGTGTTTAAGCTAAATGCAATTTTGTTCAGGCAACAATAAAAAAAGCAAAACATAAACAAAAAACCAATTTACATAGCATACAGACAGGCGCTTTCGCGTGTCGACAAAACGTTACAAAAAAATAGCAAAAAACATAAATATTACACACAACATGAGCAGAGAAAATTGTATACATAATTCACAAATTGGGAATGCCGAAGATTGAATACACTAAAAAACATAATGAATTGCTTTTAAAATAAATTTTAAAATTTGTGAAATTTTTAGTTTATATTAAACAAAGTCTCTTTGATTCTATCCTTTAATTATTATGAATATAAGATAGATTTTAGCCTAAAATGTTGAAAAAAATCGATTTAATTTAACGATTAAGATTTTTTTTAGGAATATTTTATTTATAGTGTAGTTTTTGAAGTAAGTTTATGCTTCAAATAATACTTTTCATGATCCTTTATTAATGTTGAATCTTTATTAACAAATTTTGTATACCGTACAGCTAGAGTATAAAGTGAAAAACACACATAAAAATATAATTAAAAGCCGGATCATAAAAATGCAACTGTTAAACAAAAGAAGAAAAACGAAGAGAAAGAAATTCGAAATATTTTAATGCAATCAGCGGGCCACAAAATGCAATTAATGGCAAATAAAATGTAATTTTGGATTAGTGCGAAAACAAATAAGGAAATCCTGATCAAAGGGAAAATGGGAAATGCATGACTTGAAATTGCCAATGCATTAAATAACTATAATTGCAATTTGTAAATATAATTAAAAGCGTTTGAAGTAATTCAGAGAGACCTATGAATAATTTGCATTAAAATCGTTATTCATTATTAGTTTAAATAATGCAAAAATCATATAATTTAAAGTGTTTTGCAGTCTCAAAATCATGATATAAAATGCATTTTATTCAAATAAATTTATTCAAGTTATTCGGAGAATTCGTCATAAAATGAATAAAAAGTCATTGATAAATAAGAATCGTTTACTTGAGATTCTTAAAATTATCGGCAATTCTGTTTTATTGTTTTTGGCTTTTTTGTGGCTAAATAACATAAAGATTTCCATTAAGCCAATTGCCATTAGGCGCCACCTAACTAAATGTGGTTAAACCACAAAAGGGGGCAAAAGAAGACTAAAAAGCCAAGTTAAAAGCCAACTTGGCAAGCAATTCAGAAACGATTATTTTTGATTGTACGAGTTGTGCATCTTCAGCAGAGAAAGAGTAAGAGAGAGGGAGAGAGTGCGAAAGAGAGAAGGAAAGGGAGCTACAAAATGGGCAACATTACATTTTGGCACTAATTGAAGCAATTTGGGAAAACACCTCGAAAAGAAAAGAGAAGGCAAACTTCAGTTGAGGGCGTGGCACAACACGGAATCAATAAGCAGGCCAAAACGAAGGTACAATAGAAACAACAACAACTGTATCAGCATGATCATTAAACCCATTTGTTGTTATTGTTGTTGTTGTTGTCCAATCATATGCCAGTCACATAGCCAGCGACGTGTTATAATACACCACATACTATACTATATAACGTTGGAGCCACAAAGTCAGCCACAAAGACTTTCAGGCTGTGGGGCAGATTGTGAGGAAGGCAGTCAGTCTGTGGGGCAGAGTCAGAAGCCGCAGTCCCAGTCTCAGTCTTCCTCTATTCGAGCCGACGCCAACCAAGCAGAATCGATTTAATTTGCTGCAGTCGCCAGTCTCCAGTCTTTAGTCGAGGAACTCAGTCCAGTCAGTTTGCTGGGCGTCGATTAACGAACAAGAAACAGAAATAATTTGTGACAAGACGAATACCAAATACACTTGTCGATTCCTTAAAAAAAAGTAATTTCAAGAAAAGTTAGGGTGCATTTCTTTTTGTCAGTTAACCGAGTTTAACTAACTGAAAAGTACTGAAAATATGAATTGCAATTTACGTTAAATTCAAAACTACATTCAAAACATGTGCTTAGAAAATTTTTACTTCTCAAATTTAGATAATTTCATGTTTAAACTTTAAAGTAGAAAAAAGTAATTTTAAATATTATGTAAATAATTATAAATCGATCTTACGTTGCAAATTTCTTTTAATCGTTTTTTTATGACAGCTGTATGATTTTGTAGTACGTTGTTAAACAAATTTAGACATAATCAAGGTTGCCACAGAAATCGCTTTCGCTTGAATTTCAATGGAATTTTTATGAAATTCAAGTGAAATTCCCCCGAATGTTTTAATAAACAAAAAAGTTTTTCATACTAAGCATTTCCGAGACCTTTGACCTTTAATTTTGACCAGCTTACAGGTCGAATTTTTCAAAACGCCGTCTTATTGCACGATGAAATTAACTCAGCTATGTTGTGTGAAAATTTCAGCTTTCTATCTCTTACCGTTTGGGCTACACGTTGATTCTCAGTCAGTCAGTGAGTCAGGACAAAGAGTTTTATATATAAAAGATTATGAAATATTAAACCTGTTTTTTTTTCTGATCCCTCAAATCGATTGCATTAAAATTTCATTAAATAATATTTTTTAAAAAAAGAAGTACACTTTATTTGATGACATAATTGAAATACCCATTGTAAGAGTATTAAAATGCGAACGCGGTAAGGTTCGATACGGTTTGTTTCGTCTTTCTTGATTGCGCTGACGTGGGCAAAAAGTGAAGTCTGTGTCCCGACAGTGAGTGCCACACAGTGAGGCAGTGTTACAGTGCTGCGGCTGTATGTAACACTGCTGATGGGGCAAGCAGAACAGCGGGCAGTCCAGGCTCAGATAAAGTACGTCCGTCCGTCTGTCTGTCTATCTGTATCTGTGTGTGTGATAATTAGTTCGTTTGTTTGCGCTACGTTCCAAAAAAAAAAGAAATTGCGAGTCAGCGAGTCATCAAGTCAATCGAGAGTTGAAATCTCTCTCTCGTTCTCGCTCTGGTTGACCAACAAACATTTGTCGATTAAGCGCAATGAATGCGAAAATATCGTTGTAATAATCAGGGGAGTTCAATTCAACTTGCTACATGTGGCACAGTCAGCACTTGAACTTGCCCCATTGATAGTTGTTTGTTATTCGAATGCGAATACGAATACGAATTCGACTTGGAATCTGCCCCCTTTGGGTGGCATTTGATTTGCTTTGCCAGGCCAAAAGGAGACACAAAATTCAAATAGTAAAGAAATCTGAACTGTCACTCAAGAATTTCTGGTATTTTCAGAGTCAACATTGTGAAATCTTGGGAAAAAACTGCAAGTCAACATGGGAAAGGCATTCGGAACAGTGAAAAGACTTGAGTGAGAGAGATAGACTAGCAGTAAGAGTGAGAGAGAGGGGGCTATAAGGTCAGAATGAATGCTTGAAATGAATGTGCATGACAATTAAGCGTCAAAAGTTTGATCTAGGGTTTAACATACAACAAGGCAAACAAAATATAAAAGAAAAAAAACACGAACATAACAAATGAAAGGATGTCTATTTGTGTGTATTTATTAATGGACTGCAATGATACTCATTATTTTATTTATAGTTGTGCCTACTCGTATTTTAAGATCTTAAGGAATGTGGCCCTACCAAATGTCATGTCATTTTATAGGGTAATATACGTAAAATGTATTGAATAAATGTAAAACGGGTTATAACAAATAACCTCAGGTTTATTTAAATAATGATGGGATAAGTAATTAACAATTTCATATGCCTAATAATAATGATTAAATGATTTGGAAATTCACGACTTTGCTACCGACTGCTGCTGCTACTGTTGAACGACTGTATATGACTGCTGATATCGATAAGACTATCGACCTGCCACCACTGACCGATACCCTTTGGTATCGCCTGCTCGATCCATCTTTCTTACATAAATATAAATTAATGAGCTTAATTATATTTAAAAATTATGCTCTTTAAATATTACTCATAAAATATTTATCACTGCGGACGGCAGTCCGCGCTAGTGACGAAAGCAGCACGAAGGGTGCAAAGGCGACTAGCATATATACACAGGAAGAATGGAAAATTTGCTATGACTGTCCGATCAGGTCGAGTTATATACCGATCGAAAGGTATCAATTAAACTTACAAATGTGCATATTAAGACTTTTGGAAACTTTAACAACATACACATATTTAAATATCTTAAGGATTTATATTAGCAACAAAATTGAATAAGTATTGAAAAAAATGTTTTAAAGCGATTTCCTCTATCTTAGCTGTATATAAGTATAAAAATCCGGTTTCTTACAGTCCTGATCATCTATATAATTCTAGACTTTAGCTAATTATTACTGTACAATATTATATCATCATGTTCTTGAAGAATATTCTATATTTAAAAAAAATCAGAGTATTTCTATATTCATTCCTATATTCAATTTATTTAAATCTAAATTTATTTTTTTTGCACTTTCATTGAGTACTGATCATCTTTATAAATCTAGACTATAGTTAATTATTACTCAAAAAATCTCATCATTATTATTTTTAAGAAAATTCTTTATTTAAACATCTGAAGATCTTTAACAAGCCTGAATTTATTATTTATTTTATTTTTATGTATTTTTTGAGCACTTTTAATGAGTTTTACGTTATCCCATCTAAACCCAAAGTGGAGAGTAAGAGTGGGAGGGGGGGGAAAGGGGGGCAGGGGCAGGGGCAGTACTCTAGAGATTTGCAATACACGTCTAATTCATACAATTATGAAGTGCTCTACATGAACTTTAAGTTGGTTCCATGCTCAACAGAAGGGGCAAGTTTTTATGAGAGTTGCATATTCATATGCCAGAGTTTTTATTGTTGTTGCTGTTGTTGTTGTTGTTGTTGCCTCATGTCAGCTGCCTGACTGAAGTATAAATCTGTGTGTGTGTGTTGGTGTGTGTGTGTGTGTGGTATGCCTGGCATGGCATGTTGCATGCAGCATTTTGCATGCTTGAATAACAAATTATGACTGCCACACAAAGACTCTCACACACAGGCAGAGGCAGAGAGAGAGAGAGAGACAGAGACAGAGACAGACTGCTTTATTATTTGCCATACAAATAATGGACGCTGAACGTAGCACAGATTTGAAATATGCTTCATGCCACAGCTACAGGCAACAACTCTGACTCCGACTCCAACTCCGACTCCGACTCCGACTCTGATTCCAACTGCAACTCTCCATCTCCATCTCCATCTCTGACTACAACTCCCATTCCGAATCCGACTCCGGTTGCCTTTTGTCTGCGGCTGTTTGCCTTTGTGCTACTTAACAGTCAGCAGTTTTCAGCGTGTCCTGTCATTCACACACACACACACACACTCACACACACACTGACTGGCATATTCATGAATATCAGTGTTGCCCGAACAGCTATTTCCCGTCAAATCTGGCATTTTAGCCTTGCATGCCTTGGCTTTTTCGAAAATTCATAACATTTTTAAGTTTAAAATGGAAAATTACGACAGACTATTTCATCTAAATTTTAACTTCCATAACTCGAACTTCCATAACTCGAATTTCTCTCTAACTCGAGCTTAATGAGTGGCAGTAAAATTAATAAACTTAAGAAAATGAACTCTATAAGTCAAATATCTCCATCCTTTTATTATCTCGTTATTATCTCATTTATTTTTATTTTTAAATTGGTAGTTTCAAGTTAGGAAATTTTCCAATTATTTTTTTAAAGTGACGGAATAACACAAATTTTTTGATATTTAAGTTAAACTTACGCGAAAAATAAAGTCAAAATAATCTATTTTTAATTTTAAACTAAGTTCACAAAAAAGGATATTTGTAAAGTGATTAAAGACAAAAGTTTTTAAATAAGAGCTAATAATGATTTTTAAAGTAAAATTACTTTTAAACAAAAAATAAATGTGTTTTTCCTGTAACTTTTATATTAACAACAAAAATATGTGATCTTTTTTTATGAATTTGAGAGAATATTGGATATTATTGAAAATTTATTTAAAAATTTTACTTAAACATTTAAAATGAAATATTAGAAGTATTTGATTAGATTTTATTGCTGGAAGACTTAGCTATTTTCCAACTTTTACCCGCTAAAAACAAGCCTTTTTTCGCAGCTTCAAAGCGGACAACACTGATGAATTAGTACACATGTATGTGTGTGTGAGTGTGTGTGTGTAGTTTTACATAATTGTGTGTCCTTTGTCTAGCTGGCACATCCGATTGCTGGTCGGATTCCTCGCAGCGCTAACAACATTTGATTAGCTGCATTTTCGGCGTCTCTTCTCTCACTTCAAGTGCCAATGGCGATCCCTATTTAAGTCCCTACCACCTTTTTTTTTTGGGTCTGTCTTTGAGTGTAGTGTGCGTGTGTGTGTGTGTGTGTGTGTTCTTTGGCATTGTTTGCTTTTCTTGTTGCTTGTTGTTTGCCTAACGTCTTTATTTTTGAACTTGACCGGCATATCCTTAAATATGCAGTATCCTGACAGTGCTCATAATCTGCCATCGTTGTAGGCTTCCTCTCCCGCTGCTTTGCGAGGCATTAGTTTTGCTTACTCTGTGGTCTACATTCCCTCCTTCTGTCCTTCTGTCTCCTACCTCCTGCTGTCCTTCTGCCCACCCGGATTGTCCCCCTCTTAATTGAGTCATTTTGCTTTGAAATTCAATTGCAGACAATGCAGACAACTCAACGCTTGGATTTGCAACCTGAGCTCCTTCTCTGTGGCTTTTCTCCTTTAGAGAAGCCAGAAATCTTCAAAGATACTTTACAGAAGAATAGCAAAAAACAACAGCAAAAGAAGGAGTCAACTAATTATGATTTACTCGCAAATGAAAGACACACAAAGACCGACAGGAAGGACATTGTCAAAGGCAGCTCATCAACTCGTATTTATACATTTCTTATAAGGTTTGTTTAGAGCAATATTTATTATTTATTTTATAGTTAAATTACTGAAAGTTGAACTCATAATACTTAGCATAGAATTACAATACTCTGGTATCAAACACTTTACTTAATTTGATTAAAAACTACATTCCTAAATGACAGTTAAAAATATTCAAAAGAGTTTTAACTCATCAAGACAATTGTATTCTAATTTGATATAATATTTAAAATATTATTTAATGTAAATTTCCATACAGAACAAATTAATTATAAACTTATCTAGTTTATTTATGACAGTTGAAAATATTCAAAAGAGTTTTAACTCATCAAGACAATTGTATTCTAATTAAAAATATTATTTAAAATATTATTTAATTTAAGTTTTCATACAGTATTAATTCAAAATAAATAAATCTAGTTTACAAAAATAATTTGCTCAAATATCGTCGCAATTTTTTAAAGAAAATTTCACTTTTAAGGTAAATTTCTTCTAAGTAATAATAAATTTTAATAAATAATTGTAAATAAAGAAATATATGTTGAAAATGAAAATCGAAATATAAAATTTCAAATTTTTGTTTATAAACTACATTCCTAAATGACACTTGAAAATATTCAAAAAAATTTTAAATCATCAACTAATTTAATATATTATTTAATTTAAATTTGCAAACAAAAATAAATTTAAAATAAATAAATTTAGTTTACAAAACTAACTTGCTTAAATATTGGCGCAATTTTTTAAAGAAAATTTCACTTTAAAAGTAATAATTTTAAATATAGAAATATATGTTGAACTATTCATAAGAATCGCTTATTCAAATTTGGCTTACAAGTTAGTGAAACTCTGTCAAGTTATTTCAACTTATTCAATTTTCTGTTCAGCTATTTACAACAATTCAAAATGAATGGCATTCATAATGTATTCACTTACCTAATAGAGCAATTGCCAGACAGAGCAACAACAGCAGATTCGTATTCATATCCATGGTGAGTTCTCAGTTCTCAGTTTTCAGTTCTTGTCGAGTGTCTCGAAGTATCTTAGATACTGCTGGCTTAAAGGCCAATTAGGGAACTATGTTAACACACAGACACTGAATGAACACTCACTTATGTATGTGCTGACAACACTGATGATATGGGTACTCAATATTCGTACGAGTATTCGTACGAGTATATCCCTTTTGGAGAGCACTGTGAGTTCGACTCGTAAGTGCAGACACTCGAAAATGCACTCCACTCAATGCATGTGTAAATATTCAATATTTGGTTGGACAGTTCTGTTGGATTTCAGCTGCTGACTGCCTTTTTTAACGTACGTTTTTTATATTTACTATAGACACTCAAATTAAATTGGTATTTACATAGTTGGAACGCATGAAATGCATTTATCACTGAACACGACGCACCAAAAGATACACAGATACAAAGATACGAAGATACGTTTTACGGCACTTGCTGTTAGTTGTTGTTATTATTATTGTTGTTGGTTTTATGTTTTGTGGTTGCGTTTTTTTATCAGCGCCTAGATTGACAAGCGACAAGCAGCCAAGTTTCAGTCCGTCGTCAAATTGTAACCGACAAAGGTATCTAGATACATAAAATGCACTGCACAAGATACTCTTGATATTCTGTATATATATTTGTGTGTTTGTGTTTGTGTTTGTGTATGGGGTGCAGTTCAATTACCCAGACCACGAACTTTAAACGCAAGCGAAGCGCAACAAATCAACTTAATTTGTATCCCAAAGATACATAAATACAAATGCATCCTTGGCAAAGTCTTGCCAAAAACACAAAACCGAACCGTACCGAAACCGAACCGGCTTTTTTTTCCTTTCCTTCTTTATTATTATATTTTTTTGTTGTTTTCTGTTATTGGTGGGTGTTTTTTTTTTGTTCGTACTGCTTATTTCTTATTGTTTGTGTTGCGAGGGGTCGCAGATACAGATACGCCGCACGCAGATACACGCACTCGCACTCGCACTCGCAGATACAAGATACAAACAAATAATTACGTTGGAGAACCGCCAGCGTTCGATGTCTGTTTATTACTGAAGACAATCGGCAGTTGGAGTTGTTTGTGGAACCGGCTTTTTATGGCTGCGCTGTCTGCAAATATACTGGGAATGGCTCTCGCTCGCTCTCACTCCTTCGCTCTCCCATTCGCTTTCAGTCACCAGTATTTCTGGCCTGTTTCCGAACAGTGTTGCCGTGCGCTTGCTTTCAAATACGGGTTTTACTTCATTGAGCGCGTTAACTTTGGATTTTTTGAATTACGAATTGAATAAAACTCATTTTATTTATTTATTTAACATTCACTAAATGTAGTTGGCAAAAATGTATTATTAATTTTACATTTATTTGTAATATTTTTTAAATTTTTACTAAAAGTAGTGGACAAAACATAACTTTAAATCAGGGACTTAAACCGAAACAAATATTGGTTAAAGTTACGGTTTTGATTATGTTCACATTTAGGTTTTCAGTTAACGGTTATAGCGGTTATATCGGTATGGTTTCGGTTCACAAAAAAAATCATTTAAAATGTTAAAGACGTGTAAATTTGAAAACAAATATTCAATAATTTCAAATACTAAGATAATTTCATTGAGAACAATGCACAAATTAGAAAAAAAAAATGTATTTTTATTTTAAAAACCAGGATTACACCTTAATAACATAATTAAATGTAATGCTTGACCGAACCGAAATTAACCGTTATGCATGAATCGGTTAGTAAACGGTTATTTTGACTTAAATAATTTGGGTTTTGTTTCTGTAACGGTTTCAGTTACGGTTACCAATTTCAATCGGTTAAAACCGGTTTTACGGTTACGGTTATGGTAACGGTTTTAATACCAGCTTTAAATTAAAAAAAATAGAGTAAGGAGTTAAGTAAATTATTGTAAATACTGTTTAAAGTTGATTAATAAATAAATTACTTATTTTTTGTTGCAATTAAAAAGGCATTAATACATAAATTAAAGTCCGAACTTAGTGTCAAATGATCCAGGCAAATGGCTAATCGGTTTAGACGCCAAATGAAGTTATCAGCTGTCAATAATCAACGCTTTCCACTTGGCAACTCAATTCTCAATTCTCAATACTCAAAAGACTTAAACAATAATGCGCCTTAATGACCAGGCCACGAGTTGACGATGATTGCAAAGTGAGTGAGGAGGGGAGAAAGGAGAGAGGATGAAAGTGATGGTGGTAAGGGGTCGGGGAGAGGGCAGATTGGTAGCTTGCTGTTTTTACGAGCAGCAAACGCTGCAAGAAGCTTCCGTCTAAGACACTAAACGACTGTTTGACTACTGTGCGTGGTCTGTCCGATTAAATACATACATACACATATATATGTATGTGTGTGTGTGTGTGTTTTTCATTTTATAGTTTTCCGGCTATTTTTTACGATGCCTTTCAACCCCTCAGAACCCAAAAAACAATTGCAACAGATCCTTTTTCCACTGACACCCAAAAGTCATAAAAATGCCGTTGCCATTTAAACATATCTACAGTTGAATATGTATATATGTATACATATACATATATAGAGGGGTGGTCTTATGCTGATTAACAAACGGGCACAGCCCTCTGTCCGTCTGTCCGTCTGTCTGTCTGTCCGTCCGTCTGTGGTTATCAAAGACCATCCAAAAATGTTATCCATTCATGCGCTTTTGCTGTTCCATGGCCAGGCGACAGTTATTGATGTCATAAAGTTGGAGATTTATGTCCGACTGCCTATTTATATATGTATGTATATATTCAGATATATAGACAGATTCTATTGTTTGCATAGCGCGGCGAAGATCGAACCGGAACAAGGCAAATGTTGCGTTAATAATACGAAATGTTGACTGCAATTTTTCAATGTGTGAACTTGATTTATTTTAGTTTTGAAATTTGTTTGATTTTCCAAATTCATTATAAATTTTAAAAAACTTATAAAACTAAAGGTACAATACAAGCTAAAAAAAAAAAATATTTTTGTTCTTTAAAAACTTAAAAAAGAAATACTTTTTTTGTATATTAATCTTGACTTTTAAATGAAATTTAATACATTATTTTTATGAATGATCACCAGTTATCTACATATATCATAGAAAATTGTAATAATTTATCATAATATTGTTTAATTCATGAAATTTTGGAACAAGTTGAAAAGTATTTCCTTTTTCATTAAAAATTTAAAATATATTATTTTTTTTTTGATAAAAATAATTTACCTTAATTAACAATATTTTATTTAATTACTTTATGTTTTAATTCTATCTGTAACATTCTTATCATAAATATTCAGGTATGCCACAGAAATCACTAGTGAAACCGAATTTAGAGAAAAGCAATTCCACTTCGAAAATTTCTCCGTGCTACAGAACTTCGTGTGATTTAGGTTTTTAAGCATGTTCATCAACCTTTTCGTACTAGGATTGGCCCCTTCTGGGATTAAATTTCTCAAGGGTTTGTTTAGCAACTTTTTTAAGTTTATCATTGCAGGATAGAAGGTTTTTATTTTATTTCTTCTTTAATTAATATTATTTAATTTTTTTGTATAATAATTGATATTGCATAGCTTAAAAAAATTTAAAAGTTTGTGGCGCGGCAAACAATGAAAGTTACTCGACAACTCTAAATTCAAAAATTCGGACAAAAAATGTGACACTATTCTCATGGCATCGGACGCCAGTGGATTGAGCGATGATTTCGTTTCACTCAAAATTGTTCAGGTGATTAGACTGTGGCACGGAGAAATGAAATTGACGTGAAATTCAAGTGGAAGAGATTTCTGTGGCATACCTGATAAGATACAAACATTAAATTTAAATAAGATATTAAATAAAAGAAATAATAAATATATAAAATTTAACAAAATGTATATTAAATTAAACTATTTGTTTTTTAGGTAAATAGAGAAATATATTTAATTGAGCTGTAATAAATACTGCTTAAATATTTGTGAAATTAAAGCTAAGTTTAAATAAATTATTAGATTCCCTAAGTAATATTAACTTGAAATGTAATAAATATTTATGCAAACAATTTTAATACATTTTTCGATTTCTTAGGTAAATAAAGGAATATATTTAACTAAGCTGTAATAAATAATAATTAGGTTTGTGCAACAATTTAAATTAATTATTAGACTCCCAAAGTAAATAGAGGAATATATCTACTTGAGTTAAATATTTGTGCAACAATTTAAATACATTTTTTGTTTATTTAAATAAATTAAGGAATATATTTACTTGAGTTGTAATTAATATTTGTAAAGAAAAAATAAAATAAATTAATAGATTTCTTAAGTAAATAGAGGAATGTATTTGCTTGAATTGTAATAAATATTTGTGAAATTTAAATTTAATTTAAATACATTTTTAGATTCCCTAAGTAAGTTAAGGAATAAATGTATTTACTTGAGCTGTAATAAATATTTATGCAAACAAATTTTAATAAGTTTTTCGATTTCTTAAGTAAATAAAGGAAAATATTTAATAATATGTAATAAATCTTGCTTAAATATTTGTGCAACAATTGAAATACATTTTTTGATTGTTTAGGTAATTTAGAAATATATTTGCTTGAGTTGTAATTAATATTTGTAAATTCAAAATTGTAATAAATTATTAGATTCCCCAAGTAAATAGAGGAATATATTTACTTGAGTTGTATGTAATAAATATTGCTTAACTGTTAGTGCATAAATACTCTAGTGTTCGTTGCCTAAACATTATTGCATGCTCACCTTAACTCAACGCCTCGTATAATTTTATGTGGCAAATTCCACGCAATCCCGAACCGAAGGAACTTTATGTTATGTTTTGTATGGCAGATCTTCTGCTTTCTTTTTTGAATTCTACTCGTTACTCGTACTCGAAACATCAAACATTTCGAAAGGCATTAAAATAAATTTTAGTAATGCGGCCTTTTGGGCGTAGACTAAACAAAATAAACATTGAAGACAGAACACACAACTTTCGGAGGTGTTTCAGAAGATGCATTTCGGATCTCGCTGGATCTCTGTGCACTTGCTATAAACAAATGAGGCGAACAAAAAAGTGCCCAGAAAAAAAAAGTAATACAATAATAAAGAAAAACAAAAAAAGGAGAAACACACGGAAGGGCAGAGACCTCAACAACGAGTTTTAATGCCAAGACATCGATGTGGATGTGGATGTCGATGTGGATGTCGATGTGGATGTCGTCGCCATCGTCGCTGTAGATCAAAGGAAACCAACTCACAGCTATGAAGCAGAGAGGGGAGAGAGAGAGAGGAGAGCAGAAAACCTGCGGCTGAAGCTCTCAGTAAATAGGATAGCGGGAATAGCGGGGGAAAAATAGGGGGGCAATCGGTGTTTTGGGTCGTTTAATTGCACTTGCCGCTCTTTTTTTTTTTTTTTTTTTATCTGTGCCCATGTGTTGCCTCACTCTGCATCTCCCTTTCCCTTTCTGTCTGCCTTGGAATGCGCATGTGTAGTTGCCTTTGCCTTTGCCTTTGATGTTGTTGTTTGCATTTGTTTATGCGCGCTATAAAAAACCATAAAATATGCATAAAACGCATAGGCAAAAAAGGCAATTGCGATTGAAGTTGAACAGCAGTAAAGTAACATGGAAGGCAAATGAAATGGAAATCGGCAATGGAAATGGAAATGGAACTGGAAGTGGAACTGGAATTGGGTATGAAAATGAAGCGATTAAGTGCAGAGAGACCAATTGTCAATTGGTAATTGAAGCGAAATGTCATCATTGAAGCCGATTCACAAATTCCGTGGGTTGACAGACAGAGACAGCTATAGATTAAAGAGTTTCCTTTCATGCGCTGAATTGACATGAAGATAACAATTTGAGAAGGAAATGGTTTTAGGCATTGCTAAGGAAACTCTCTGATTATCTTAGAACTTCTCTGATCCATTTATTTGGACATGAAACAAAGCAAAAGAGTTGCATACAAAAAATAATACAGAAATGGATATATGCTACATAGGAACTGCAACGAAACTTATTTAGAGAATTTCAAAGAGAAAATTACTTAGCAATACTTTTCAGATCTATTCGATAAAAATTAAAAATTTACCGGAATAGAAATTGTTGAAAAAAAGTAAAAATAAATTAAGAACTGAAAATTCTATGCAATATTCCAACGAAACTATCATGATTTATTGTTAATGATGGAGGGCTATTAATTTTTTATTAGAAAAGAAAGCGGGACAAGGCTTTAGTCGAGCTTCCGACTTTAGGATACCCGTAACTTATCTAAATACATTTAAAATAATTTTTATTGCATGCTTTTAGGCTCTTACATTGCTTGAAACTTAAATCAGCCATTACTATCGTTCTATTTGTTCGATCTTGTTGCGCTTAAGTAGGATTTTAGCTTTAGTCGATAGATACAGCAAATTACTTTCTTCTCCCTGTTACTTACACTGCAACAAATACAATATCCCCTTTCACTTTTTTTTTAAGTAACGGGTATTATAATAAAGAGGTGAATATAGGAACTGCAACGAAACTGATTTAATCTATTGAAGACTTTTAAAAAGAAAATTACTTTGTAATATTTTTAAAAAATTTTTGTTTAATATATATAATAATTAAAATATATGGGCATTTCCAGAAAAAGGTCCACCACGACGAAAAACGTAAAATTGATTAAAAACTCACATCTTGTGAAATTTTTTTCCAAATATGTATTCAAGTTATTTATTTTATCAATATACGCTAGAAAAAATTCAATAGGATGATCATATAGATTCTACATTGGAATAAATTCACTTTTTTCATATTTTTGCCTATTTTCTTAAAAATTGATTTTCAAAATGGACCGTTTTTATTTTAACGACTACACTTAGTAGGACAGTAAGATTGTAACATGAACCATTTTAATTCTTAGAAATATATTGAAAGTTTAATTTAAAACAAGTTCTAAGAGGTACATATATATCGGAATATAGAATAAAATTTGATGAACAAACTCTTGGAAAAACTAGGTGGAAATCTTGTCACGTTCGCGATGTCACGTTACAAATTACAAAGAAAACTTGTAAAATATATAAAACGGTAGTTACATATCAAAATTATTTCTAAAATGGAAAACTACATTATTTTATTATGGTTTAAGAGTATTTTTTTCCAAATTACTCTCCACATTTCGCAGACTTTCGCATTTGTCAAGATGAAGTCAAACATGTCTTCCATTTTTCGTCGCGTTCGCGATGTATTGTTTTCTATAAATAATTAAAAAACGACAAGTCTTCAAAGATTGTCTTTTATCATAAAAATAGAGTTGATAAAATGCATTAAACACGTGAGAAAACATTTTTGAAAATGTCAATCTTTGCCATTTTTTTTTAATTTAAAGTCGTACAAATGTCGAGTTCGCGATCCTGGAAATATCCATATTCATAATTAAAATGTATTAATTATATATTAAAATATATCTGGGTTTTCCCAATCCTAGCAACAAATATTGGACCAATCATTTTCTTTTTCATTTTAGATTCCCAGAGTATTTTAATTTTAAACTTCATTTTTATTTATTTTGTAATTTACATATATATATTTTATAATTTTAATGTATAATTTGCTGTGTCGGCTGCTTTTAGCCAGACAATAAATAAAAATAAAAAAAATAAAATAAAAATTAATAATTAACCGGAAGAGAAATTCTTGAAAAAGTAAAAAATACATTTAGCTATGCAATATTCTAACGAAACTATTATGATTTATTGATGACGATGGAGCGCTATTAATTTTTATATTAAAAAATAATAATAGACGAAAATGCTATATGCTAGATTTCATAATTTTTTGATTTATAGAATCCCATTAAGATCTAAATTCGTAAATTAGACTAGCCGAAATCAAGAAAAACTTAAATTTCCCAATTTCCATCATTTTTTATTAATATAATTATAATTTTTCATTAAAATTTATTGAACTTAAAAGTTTTCAAAATCAATATAATTTATAATAATATTATATAGAATGGAATTGGCGAGTTCTTTCGGAAACATACATGTATCGCACAAATTGCCGCAATCTCCACATTCCACATTTATTTAGTATCTTAAATATCCATCAGCCTGCTTCTCTAGCTTTATGGGAGAGTTAGAAAATTGTCTTGGTCTTCGTTTTCGCTTTCGTCTTCTTGGTTCATCGTTGGCACTCGTCAGATGGCACTTTTCATAGCCTTGCCGGCTGCAGCACTCATTAAAAAAGGCACATAAAAAACTGTTGAGCATTTGCTGTGCGTGTGCGTGTGCGTACCGTACGGTAGTAAAATTCAAGAATTTTATGATCGAAATTGCCCCAACTCCGCACCATTAAACATTCAACATTAAGAAGAGGAATTTTCAATTGCACTATAAAATGGGGGCTCTATGAGAGCTATAAAATATTTATTCTACTATTAAATAACTGTACATGGATAAATATTATATATATATATATATATACACAGACAAGCACACATACATACAGATAGATATATATATACAGGTATACCCAAAAAAAAAATACATATTTTTGGAAAATTAAGAAAATTGACTTAAACATATTTTTGTTATAAATTTATATATAAATTTAAATAGATTATATATTATATATATCAGGGCATCAAACCGAAACGGTTTCGATTAAGTGGGAATTTTGGACTTCGGTAATCGGTTACGCAAAATCTTTGGATATCGGTTTCGTAACGGGTATCGGAAACTTGATTGTTTAGGTTTCGAAATCGATATTTGACATATTTACAAAAATATGTTAATATATAAACCAGAATTCTTTGATTTTAAAAAAGATATTTCTAATTAATGGAATTTGTATTCAAATTAAATATAAGAATTCAAAATAAGTTATGAAAAACGACGATTACACTAAGAATAAAATGTTTTTTTACTGATTAATTGAATCAAAACTAACCGTTATGCATAAAACGGGTGCTAAACGGTTATTCCGGTTTGAATAATTTGAGATTTTCTATTTAGTTATAATAAAAAACTTTTGTTTCGTTTACGGTTTCAGTTAAAATTACCAATTTCAATCGGTTAGTACCGGTTAACAATTTCAATACCCGATATATATATTATATATATATTTTATACACTTAAATATAAATTACATATAGATTTTTTAAGGGCATTTCACGCTTAACAACAACGTTGGATTAACATATAGTACATGGATCCGTGGGGAAGAGGAGATCATTGAAAGTGGCAGGTGGAGAGCCGCGAGAGGATTCAATAACGAGTCCTAGACAATGTCATCGGCCACCTGGGAGGACTCCTGCTCCAGTATGGTGCTCTCCCTCAATTTGCTCTTGAGATTCTTGCTGGAATTGCCCTCCGTGAGGCACGGTTCGTGCTCGGCATGCTCATGTCCATCGCCATCGCCATCGCCGTCGGCGTCGACAGCGGCATGTGTGGCATCCTCCAGCTGGACTTTGCCCATGTGGCGACGATAGCGATACCAGAGCTTCAAGCCCAGCACGAGGATAAAGTATAAAAATGCCAGACAAATGATGACAATTATAATTCGTGTAACTATTGAATTCGATGCGGATTTATTGCTCCTGACCACCAGGAGCACATCCTCCCGCTTCAAGCCCGCACTGCTGCCAATGGTGCAGCCATAGCGTCCCTCATCCTCCGGCTGCACATTGTGGATCTCCAGCGTCCCGTTCTCCAGCATATGAAACCGTGCCGCATCCGTATTATTCTCATTCAAATACTCCAAATCCTTGTCCCAGCGTATCGTTGGCCTCGGCTCCCCCGTCGCCTGGCAGTGCATCACGGCGACGCCGCCCTCGGCCACCTCGCCAGGTGCCACGGGTGGCACTGTGAATCTCGGCGCCACCACCACATTGATGGACACTGTGGCGCTTATCTGGCCCTGACTATTGCTGGCGAAGCACGTGTATTGGCCACGCTGCTCGTTGGACACGCCCCGGAACACGAGCGTGCCGTTCTGATCGGTCACATTCTCCGGCAACTGCAGCTGAGTTTCCTGCAAGGAATCAGAAAGAATGAGGATAATCAGTCAAAGATTTCAATTGGAAGAGCCTTTTCTTAAAAGCTGCCATGTTGGTCAGTTTGTTCCGTACCTAAATCTATATATTGTATATAAAACTCTTTGTCCTGACTGACTCACTGACTGAGAATCAACGTGTAGCCCAAACAGTAACAGATACAAGGTGGCGCAAAAGAAGTCACCCTATTGGAAGATGCTCTCATTTTTGCAAATGGCCGCCAATGTCAAATCTGTTTTGACATTTGTGGACTAGACAGATACAGAATACAAGTGAATAAGCCATGGAGCGCAGAATAATTGTAATAATGTAATAATAATAACCGCTTTATCTCTCGTTTTTGATATTTGCACTGGCCGGCCAGATCACCCGAATTAACCATTCCAGACTTCTTTTTATGGGGTTTTTTAAAGTCGCAGGTTCACGTCAACAAGCCGCAAACTCTTGAAGCCCTTAAGGAAAATATTCGCCAGGAATGCGAGAACCTGTCGCCCGAAGTTCTGGCAAAAGTGATGGAAAATGCCATAAAACGGGCGTATGGTCATGAGCTCTGGCAGCGAACACTTGGCCGATGTCATCTTCTCGCCTAAACCAATAAAATTCTTAAGGTTCGAATAAACATAATCAAAAAACAGAATCAAAATTTTTCATTTAAAAAAAAAATGAGAACCAAACCACATCGGATGACTTCTTTTGCGCCACCCTGTAGAAAGCTGAAATTTTTACTGAGATAAATTCATGAAAAAAGAGAAAACACCTTTATTGCGA
This sequence comes from Drosophila suboccidentalis, assembly GCA_037043435.1. Taxonomy (NCBI): domain Eukaryota; kingdom Metazoa; phylum Arthropoda; class Insecta; order Diptera; family Drosophilidae; genus Drosophila; species Drosophila suboccidentalis. The sequence goes on from JBAMBK010002319.1 coordinate 274,171, forward strand.
TTTTTGTGAAAATCACTTCCTGACAAAGATAATTTGAATGCAATATGAATTTTATGAACCTTGATCAAAATGACATTCCGCTTTTAAATCTGTTCAGTTTTGGGAAATTTATATGATTTTGAAGTTGTTCTGTTTTTCAACCTAGCAAATTTACAAGACAAAATTTGCGCGTGCATTTCGCATTTATAACTACGATTTCTCTTCAAAATTTTGATGGGAAAAAATAATTATATCTTTATTATTTGGAGATCTATCAAGCACTCTATTTATTTTTGGTCGATTTTTAAAACTTGATATGAGACTTGATTCAATTTTAAGAATAAATAATATTGGATATTTGTCTAAAAACTAAAAACAGTTTTCTTACATTTAGAAAATATGTTCCTAAAAATAAAAAAGTGCTTTCTAAACAATGTATTTAGTATTATTTTTTTATTTTATTTTTTTATTTGATTTTTATTTTTTTTTTTATGAAAAAGTATGTATATTAAAATTCTAATCGAGTTTTTTCTTTTCTTTTTCTTATACAGGGTCTCCTACAGTCGTGTTCACTCCACAGTCGCCTTAAACTCTCAGTTCTTTTGATTTTAAGCAATTTCTTTAAATTCTAAGCAAGTTTTTTTCTTTTCTTTTTCTTATACAGGGTCTCTTACAGTCGTGTTCAATCCACAGTCGCCTTAAAGTCCCAGATCTTTTGATTTGAAGCAATTTCTTAAAGTTCGAAGCGAGTTTTTTTCTTTCCTTTTTCTTATACAGGGTCTTTAGCAGTCGTGTTCACTCCACAGTCGCCTTAAACTCTCAGTTCTTTTGATTTTAAGCAATTTCTTTAATTTCTAAGCAAGTTTTTTCCTTTCTTTTTCATGTACAGGGTCTCTTACAGTCGGGTTTCACTCCACAGCAGAATTTCCCTGCCAGTTCTTTTGATTTCGTGCACTCACCCGCATCCATTTGACTTGAGGCAAGGGCGTTCCCTGTGCCTTGCAGTGCACTTTGCTGACACTGCCCAGTTCCAGATTCTTGGACGTCGGCTGTGGCATGAACTTCAGCTGCTCGATCACCTCCAATGTGCCCATGTTGGAGCTAATTACGGACTTGCCCTCGATCAGCAGTTCGCATTGATATTGGCCCGCATCGCTGGCCAAAATGCTGGCGAATCGCAGCGAGCCCGTCTCCCTGTTCAGCGTCAATCTGGCGTCCTCTCGCACCATCGACTCCAGCTGCGGTTCACTCGTCGTGCTGCTCAACAGTCCCAGCTCCACTTGACGCAGTGTCTTGTTGTCCTTGCGCCAACGCAGTGTCACACTCTTGCTCCGCAGATGCACTTCATCCACCCGGTAGACGCAGGGAAATTCCAGCGAACTCTGCTCCTTGGCGGTCACCTGGGACTTGGGTCCCTCCACGATGCTCACTTCCGTTTGTGGCATTGGCGAAGCTGTAAGAAGTTGAAAATTAACACACATTTAAGTAGTTGAAGAATTGAATATTATGAAAAACATTATTTCACTTTTAAGGAATCTTAGTTAAGATACTTATTTTACTATTTGTTTATTATTGTCCACTGCTTCAAACTCAATCTACAAAATATTTGGTTGGACATAGAAAATTATTAAGTTTCTGAAAACTTAAATGTTTTCCATTTGTCCTCGAATTTTTCAAGTCCTTAAAATTATTTAATAACTTCAATTTTTAGCTTAAATAAATTAAATTAAAGAAATGGATTTTATTATTGTTTTTCTACTGCTTTCAAACAAGTTATAAAATTTGTAGATAGTAAAATGTATTAAATAAATAAATTAATAAAATAAATTATTAATATAAATAAAATACATATAATAAAATAAATTAGTAATAAAAAATTAAATAATAAAAATATGAAATGCAATAAAACCCAATTGTTTTCAATTTTCCTCGATTTTTTTAAGTTTTTTGATAAAATTAATAAACGAATTTTTGACTTTTTAGGCATGTAATTGACGAGTCTGATATTATTATTACTTTTCACTGTTTGTAAAAAAATAAACAAAATAAGAGATTGTAAAATAAACAAAAATATGAAAATTATAGCATATGAAACCTTGAAAATTATTGATAAACAAATATTTTTAACTATTAAAGAGTTTTACATGAGTTAATAATTTAATTATTATCTTTCCATTCTCAAAATAAATCTAAAATATGATGTTGTATAACGAAATATAAGAGATAACAAAATAAATTAGTTATAAAAAATTAATTTAAAAGAATATTAACTGCATTAAATCTCAATTGTTTTAAATTTTCCTCGATTTTTCTGGTATTTTGGTAAAATGAATAAACGAATTTTTGACTTAACAGGCTTGCAATGAAGGAGTCTGATATTATTATTACTTTTCCAAGTTTGTAAATATATTAAAAACAAATATAAATTAATTGAATATCAAACCTTAACAATAATTGAAAAACTAAATTTTTTTTGACTATTAAAGAGTTTTACTTAAGATACGGACTTTTTTATAATTCAACACTCAAAAATAGTCAAAAATAAAATAAAATATAAATATAATATAAATATAAATACAAAATAAAATATGTATGTATAAAATAAAATATGTAGCTCGAAGGGTAGATAGAGATAGGTAGTAATAGATAGTAAAGATACAGCTGAACTTCCATAACTCGAACTTCTATTACTCAAATTTCTGTAAAATTAATAAACTTAGGAAATATAACTCTATAAGTCGAATATCCCCATAACTCGAAGCTTTTCTTTGGATAATGGTGATTCGAGTTAGGGAAGTTCGACTGTAGTTTCAAAGTTTTAAGTTCAGAGACGTTTTACAGTCTTGGTTGCAATTGTGACTCATGATGATTTAAATTTGTTGGTTTTGTTCGTTGTTCTTACCGCGCACAGAGCTGAGGATCAGAATCGGAATCAGTATCGGAATCAGAGCGCAGCTCAAACGCCGCTTCACGCTTATCTGTATGTGTATCTGTATCTGTGACTTCATCTTGGCGCAACTTGAAGAATTTTTGTTTGATCGCCTTCTCGTTCTTCCCTTTTTGCTTTATTTATTTATCGCCGTTTTTCTTTTTTTTTCGTTTCGCACAAAACCGGTGTGAATAGCTGCCTTTAATTTTTTTTGGTGGCAGGAATTTTTGTTTCCTCTTTTCGTTTTGGTGTTTTTTTTTTTATTTCATTTAATTTGCCGCAGCGCAGCTTCACTTCACACAACAGTCGCGTTTAATGTTTATTTTTATGTTACGCACACGCGTCACGCTTAATTATCCTGCTGCATAGTCCGTAGTCCGTAGTTCGCAAACAAAAGACGGAAGCGCGCTTCTTTGCTGGACAACTTCACGCGTTCGCATCCGAAATTGAACTGACGCCGCATAGAGCTAATTTAAGGCTGCCAGGCGATTGAGCGACAAGAGACGAGAGAGCAACGTCAGCCGGTCGGCGCATGCGCACTGCGCTCTTCCCACTATTTTTGCCAGTATTTATATATTTTCACTACACAGCGCATGCAACTCTGTTAAATGCTGCACTTTTCATGACTTGTACTTCTATGCTCCGTTTAGCGGCCAAGTTGTTGTAACGGCAAAAAGATTTACATTGAAAAGAATGTATTAAAAAATATAAATAAATTATACAAATAAGAAAAATTAATACAAATAAAACGGTCGTCATTAGTATTTCGACCCAACTTAAAGTTAATTATACTTGTAATTTAAACTTACTTCATGTAAAGTTGGAATTCCTTTTGAATGATACAAAACTTTCCTTAGCCCATTAGCTACCCATTGAAAATTTCGAATATTTGTAAACGTCTACTTTTTAAACTTTTTTCCTCGGTCTGAAACAAAAAATGTTTTGATGCAAAATGTTTTTTCAAACAATTCTAATAGTGACTGCAAGCATTTTTTCAAAAAACTCTTCGCTAGTATTTTTTAAAATTTTTTTAAAACTGCAAAAATTATAAAAAATACTAGCTAAAAGATTTTTGAAACAATTTTTTTGTGCCGTTACTATTAAAATTGTTTGAAGAAACTTTTTGCATCAAAAAATTTTTTATATAATATATATTCAAGGGTGCCACAGAAATCGCTTTCGCTTGAATTTCACTGAAATTTTTATGAAATTTAAGCGAAAGCGATTTCTGTGGCACCCCCGAATATATTTTTTTTATATAATATATTTTTTTTATATAATATATTTTTTATATAATATATTTTTTTTATATAATATAATTGGTATATATAATAATAAAAACAATCTGTTTATTTTTAATTTCCACTTTAACATGGACAAATTTAGCAGGACATATTTGTGTGTTTTATATTTCAGAGCAAATTTCATTTACAACCGACTTTAGTGATATAGAATTCAACTTATTGCTAAAGCTACAATTTTAAATTTGATATAGTTTTGGCTTTTCGCTAATTCAGTTCTTTGACTAATCGCTACAATTGAAATATAATTGATAAGGAATTGCTATGCTTATGTGCTATGATTGATTGAACAGTCTAAAATTGAGGTATATTTGAGACGCGACTATAATGTGTCTGGCGCTTGGCCACTCGGAAGGGACAGCGTGTCATCATTTTGTAGACGATGCCGCCGCACAGACAAAAGAGGCCCCAGAAAACGTAGCTGAAGAGTAAAATAAAGCGATTTGGCTGCCACAGCACCGTATAACTCAGATTAAAGTCCTCTAAAAAAAAGGAAAGCATAATTAATACAGATTTAATTTATTGTTTTATTAAACACTCACCCAGCACTGCATAGCCCATGCCAATTTTGGATTTGCCCATGCGATATGAGCACGTGGGCACCATTATCTCCAGGTAACTGTGATCCTGTTCCTTCAACGATTTCAGATCGAAATGTCTCACGGCATTCTCATAGAAATTAATAACCTTTGTCGAGGGATATATAAATATGCGCGATTCATGCCAATGACCCGAAAATATAATATGTGGATCCAATTCGCTGATGATGGCCCTCAACAATGGACCGCCTCCGATTAGAAGTGGAGCATGGGAAATTCCAATGCGCAGACGATCGGCATTGTGATCCTTATCCGGATTGGTAAAGTCCAATAGCATGCGATTGATCTTGAAGAAACGCAAGCGATTGTCATAATCAAAGAGATCTTCGCTCATAAATTCGTTTTCGAAACGTCGCTGATTTGAGTTTGAAATATAGTCGCCATTATCGCCGCCAATATCGTTATCACCCGGCACATGGATGCGCTGAAAGAAGGCAGAGATCATGCGAAACTATATATTCAACGATTAATTACACTATTAAAGAAAGTTGATTATTTTGTAACCTTCACCAAATCCATTTTGTGAACATATACTTTGCAGATAAGAAAAATATTTATTATTACCTTGAAATTAATTAAAAACAAATTTATAAATCCAGAATTTATGTAAAAAAAAATTATTTGTGATATACGTTTCTAATTTTGATTAGTACTTGAGAAAATTTCAGCTGATTTTAAAAAGCTTTACTGTTTCTGAATGCCTAAGAATATATCTTTTGATTATTCACATTTAACCCATTTTCTGCCGCGTTACAAAAAGTATTGTGTTTTTCATCAAAAACCACTTTTTTAGGCTAATTTGGACCTTCTAAAATCGAACATGAGGTTAAAAATCAAATTAAAATTCATGTTTTTTAAAACTTGAATATTTCTTAAAATTAAATTTATATTATATTTTTATTTTTTAAATATGGGATGACCAGAGTAAAACCTTTATGGATTTTCTAATTTTCTTACTAATCAAAAATCTTTTCACCAACAATTTTTGTTATTTTTGGAAAATGGCTAAAATTGCACTTTTGCATCAAAATGAGGAAAAGTGCCTATTTTGCCACTTTCAAAAAATTTAAAAAAAATACTAGCGAAAAGATTTTTAGAAATTTTTTTTTTCAGTCACAATTAAAATTGTTTGAAAATTGTTTGATTTTGGTTTGAGCCCTAGGAAAAAAGTTTTTAAAGTTGACTTTTTTTAAAATTCGAAAATTTCATTGGGTACTTAATGGGTTAAGGAAAGTTTTGCATCATTCAAACGGAATTTAAATGACCTTTCCAAATCTATTTTTTAAACATGAAGACTTGACTTACAATAGCTTTTATAGTAAAAGAAAGAGTGTACTTATTAATTTGGCCAGTAGTGTATATACTTTATAGGATTGGAGGATGCTTACTAATTTTTTAAGTAAAGGGTATAAAAATTATGTTTTTTTTGTGTTCTTACGAAGTTTTTTAATACTTTCTGTATTTAAATTATATCAGTTTTAAGATATTGTTAAGCAAATAGATTTTAATATTTTTTTTAGAAACAATCTCTACCATTATTTCTAAAGTAGTTTTCTAGATAATGTGAATATGGCAAAGGTTACAGCCCGGCTGTTATAAAGTGTTAAAGATAGAAGTGTATTGAGCATTAATTACATACGTTTGTTAGCCTTTTGTTTTGAAAGATGCGCTTGAAGCGCTTCACATATTGCTTGTACTCCTGAGCGGTAGCTATGTTACCCTCATCCAGTAGATCACCCAGGAAAACTATGATGTGCGGCTGTGTAAATGAAATGGCACGCTCAAACGACTTTTGCAAGTATCTATCCGAATCGTAGCGGGCCAGAGAACTGTGCGATGATCGATCGTAGGAGTTGCCCAGAATTTGAGGATCCGCAATTAGTAAAAGGCGTGTGCAGTTCTCTGAAAGAAACAATTAATATATGTATTTACATATATCTGAAATGTCAAATCATCTATCTAACTTACCCTGCTGACAGTCGATGGGATGCCAGCTGGATTGTGCTATATAATATATAAGTACTTCATTGAAGAACATGAGCAAAAGCGTGAGCACAATAAAACCACGACAGACTAATCTGTAAAAATCATAGCATGTTATTAGACAATTATAATTCATTTTCATATTTTCACTGTAAAAAAAAAATATGTACATTATTACCTGATTTATTTCATAAATTAAATTTTTTATTAAAATGTAGATTTGAATGTTCTTTAATGAAAGATAATAATGTGTACACCCAGAGAAAAAAATTGAACTTAATTTTAATATTTACACTTTGGTTTTTGGTATAACCATTTTTGGAAATTAGTTTAAATACAATTTAATTAATTTTGGCAAGTGCTTCATCTTTCAAATATATATAATTTTTAATTTAAAGTTGTTCTTACTATTAATTACGAGTAGTTGTAACATTTTAGTATTATTTTAGTTGAGTCAAAGTGTTTTTTTTTTTAATTTTATCGAGTTTCAAAGTTTAACGTAATGTAATAAAATAAAATAAAAATAATAAAATGTATACAGTCATACAATTAATTTTTTGTTGAGTATAATAAAAATTACGCATGAAAAATGTAAATTTTTTGAAATATAATAAATTAGATTTATTTTATAATTTTTTTTTTAATTTTCATAAGTTCAAAATTAAAATTAAATACGACTGTGTACATACTACAAATATTTTCTCTGTGTGTAATATTTAAAATAGCAATACATATGAAAAAAAAAACTACATTTATTTATAATTTAATTTATTTAGTAGTAATTTATAGTATGAAATTAATGAAAAAAAAATTTGTAAAGCCCAATTTACACGATCGGTTTCCGACCGACACTTTTTGACCGATGGAAAATGTTGCCATTCAACAAGCACCAAAAAATACCAAAAAATGTCATTCTCACATGCAAAGTTTGCTTCGATGACAAACCGACGCTTTAAAATTTTGCGTGTTCACACGAGACCGACGATTTATTAACGTAAAGTGTCGGTCGGAAACCGATCGTGTAAATTGGGCTTAAATATAAAATAATTAAAATTTTTTTTTTTCATTAATCTTATACTACAAATTTTTTCTTCGGGTGTAATATTAAAGTTATACATAAGAACAAATTATTTGCATTTATTTTTAAATAAATTAGATTTACTGTATAATTTTTTTTTTATTTTTCATAAATTCAAAATTAAAATTAGATATGACTGTATTCATACTACAAATATTTTCTCTGAGTGTAAATTTAAATTACACAATGCGGATGCATTTGTTTTTAAATTAGTTTATTAGATTTTTTTTATAAATTATATTTTTTTTATTATTTTCATCAATTAAAAGTTAAAATCAGATATGACTGTATTCATACACATTTTTTTCTCTGGGTGTAAATTTGTCTTGTGTGCAGTGGAAACAGGCTAAAAAGTTGTTCTTACCTATTAACGCCGCGCAAAGAAGCCATAATTGTGTTGAGCCGCGGGCCTCCTCACATTGCTTGATTAAGTTGTATAATTGCCAGCTATTTGCACTCTTCCTTACTTAAGTATCATTGCGTTTGCCACACAAGTATTCCCAAAACTTAATGACATCAGTTGCGAGCTGTTAGTTGATGTTGCTGCCGCCAATTGAGAAATGCAACTGATTCACGTGGCGTTGTGTCTTGTCTGCTGAAGCCTTAATTAAATTAGAGAGCATTACAAGAGCTATGACTGGTAATTGGGGCAACAATAACAACAACAAGCAATTGCACTTACCACCAAAAATATTGTTGTTTGTTGTTTATTGCCAATGTTGTTAGCCATGCGCGCCTGTCGTTGTTGCTCGGTTGTCATGGGTTGAAATGCAAAACGGCCGTTACAAACTGTTTGTATACAAATTTAAAAGCGGCTTTTATTAATCACATTTCAAGATAAGGCAAAAGCAATTTTTCTTACAATAACTGTGGTGATAACAGCTGTGTTGCACGCACACATACACACATATGCATATAAAATAGCATCTAACATTTCCCAAACATATGCTTTTAACAGTAACAACTTATTTCTTTTCGGCCAAAACTAATGCAAATTTAATAAAAATAAAATAATCCAAGCACTTCTTGTTAGCCTCTGATTTGGCAAAAATAACTCAAATTGGCATTTCAACTAGAATTTACCAATTTTCAACGGGCGTCATTTTACAGTCTGTAACAGAGCAATAACAGCATGCAACATTTAAAAAATTGCATCTGTGCTTTCAACAAAAATATCAAGAAAGCTTATACAACAAAAAATATTTAATTTGTTAAATTCGTCTGTCCATTCTAAAAATTTGTTTAAAATAAAAAGGAAGAAATTAACGAAAAATAAATGTGTTATTTTTGCTACAACCCTGCTTATACTGCGATAACATTATGTTAACGCAAAAGGAGCTCCGATGTTTTGCAAACACCAATGACATCGATGTTTCACTCGATGTTTCTCCACCTCTATTCTCAACATCTGGCAACGTTATGTAGCGAGTAATGGCGTGCCACTTCGCAAAAAAAATGCGCTGTTAAGAAATTTTCTTGCGACAACAAACGCGCTATTTTACTATCGCAAACAATAAATTTACTAACGATGACAACGTAACTGTGTATAAAAAGTATTTATGTGCTATAATTGTTGTTAAAAGCGTGCATTATTGCTTTACAAGTGCGGCCGCCGACAAACGAATTTGGCAAATTTTTTTTTACCGCTGACTACACTGCACTCCGATTGTGAAAAGTAAGACCAGCTCTGCAAAAATTAGCAGCTGCAAAATGATTCTAATTTGCATGTGAAAATCTGTGAAATTGCTGTACAATAAAGACGCTTGCAAATAAGTGTAATTGTTGCGTATTGTTTTAAAATTGTCATAAAACGCACTATTTGTCGAAGATGTGCGTTTCTCTCTGTGTGTCTGTGTTGTGGGTGCCTGCCAGTGTGTGTGTGTGTGTGTGTGGCTTGGCAATGCTGCCGCCCGCTGTAATCGTTGATTTGGCAATGCTGCCGCGCTGCCTTGGAGCTGTTATGTGCTTTTTTTTATGTTTATGTTATGTTATGCTTTGCTCTTAATTTGATAGTGATTGTTTACCTTTACAGCTGCATATTGGATAGAGAGAGCGCGAGAGAGAGAGAGGGATAGCTGCTAACAATGGCGGATATTGTTTATCCCAACGGCTGTAGACCGTTGGTCGAGGATCTGGGCACCGATGAGCTTATACGCCGTCTCAAGGTATTTATTGATATACGTAAATATGGTGCCAAGTAGTTAACCGCTTAATTCGTCTACAGACACTGGCCAATGTGCTGCAGACCATGGATCAGGATGATAATCTCCATCAGCAGTATATACCTCTGGCATTGCACTTACTCGACGATTTCTTTATGCAGCATCCGTCGCGAGATGTTCAATTGCTGATCGCATGCTGCATAGCGGATGTTTTGCGTGTCTATGCCCCCGAAGCACCCTACAAGGAGCAGGATCAAATAAAGGCGATATTCAAGTTTTTTATCAAACAATTGCATGGTCTAAAGGATCCACGGGATCCCTCATTTAAGCGCTACTTTTACTTGCTGGAAAACTTGGCCTTTGTCAAGTCCTTTAATATGTGCTTCGAGCTCGAAGATTGCCAGGAAATATTTTACGAACTGTTTACCACCGTTTTCAAGCTCATCAAGTGAGTCGGGTTATTTAATAATTGCTCACAAATAATTATAATAATTATCTTAATTTATTATTGTAGCGATCAGCACAGTCACAAAGTGAAGAACTTTTTTCTGGATGTTTTAAGTCCACTCATAACCGAGGCAGATAATTTATCCGTGGAACTTTTGGATCTGATACTGATCAACATTGTGGAGCCCAACAAGTCAACCAATAAGCATGCACATGAGCTGACGGAGCAGCTGCTGGTCAAAACTGGCGATGCCTTTGAGGCAACCATTAAATTGGTATAATATTTGTCAACATTTGTCAACAAGTTGTAGTTTAAATATCCATTTAATTTGTAGTTCTTCAATCGTTCATTGGTCATGGACAGGCCGAACTCGAAACTGTCGATAACGGGCAAGATCTATGATCTCATCTATGAGCTTAATCAAATCAACAGCGATTTGTTGGTCTCAGTGCTGCCGCAGTTGGAGAATAAACTGCTCTCTACCGACGATGCCGAGCGATTGAGTGAGTATTTAGTTACTTAATAAAAGGACAGAGGTCTATTAACTTTGTCACAAAAAAAAAGGTGCGTAACAGGCAGAAGGAGGCGTGGCAGACCCCATAAAGTATATATATTATTGATCAGCATCAACAGCCGAGTCGATATAGCCATGTCCGTCTGTCCGTCTGTAATAGCGCCTAGATCTCAGAGACGTTAAGAGCTAGAGACTCCAAACTTGGTATGTAGGCTCGTCTATGTTCAACGCAGATTGAGTTTGTTTAAGATTTGGATCGGATCACTATATCAAATAGCTGCCATAGAATCGATAAGTCGAAAATCAAGTCTTAGTATGAAAAACTTGTATGTTGTTTGATATATCTGAAACAAACAAACAGAATATGCAGACGGGATGGTCCTATACATCCTGACCAAATTTGGTTGAAATCGGACCACTATATCATATAGCTGCCATAGGAACGATCAGTCGATATTCAAGCCTTAGTATGAAAAACTTTTTTGTTGTTGAATATATCTAAACCAAACTGACAAAATATGCATATGGGACAGTCCTATACATCCTGACAAAATTTGGTTCAAATCGGACCACTATATCATATAGCTGCCATAGGAACGATCAGTCGAAAATCAAGTGTTAGTATGAATAACTTTTTTGTTGTTTGAGATATCTGAATAGCGATCTATATAATTTTATTTTAAGCAGTGTTTGCTTTTCCATAGTAAGTACGGGGTCTCCGACAGTCGAGTATGCTTCACTAGTTTTGATTTACTTTAATACACATTTCTTATAATTATTACATTTTTGTTTGATTTATACGATCTATGTTATAAACACAAGTTCCTTTTGCTTTCCATTAACAGAAGCCACCACTCTGCTGGCGCGCATGTTCTCCGAGAAGGATTCACAGCTGTCCAAGAAGTATCCATCGCTATTGCGCACATTCTTTGGTCGCTTTTGCGACATTACCGAGCCCGTGCGTGTGAAATGTGTTCAATCCTCAATGCACTTTCTGCTCAATCATCCGCATCTGCAGTCGGAAATCACTGAAAAGTTGCGCTTGCGTCATCACGATCTCGATGAGCTGGTGCGCTATGAGGTGGTCATGGCCATTGTGGAAACGGCCAAGCGAAACTTTGAGATAGTCGTCAAGTCACCGGAACTGCTGGAAATAGTGCGAGAGCGTACGATGGACAAGAAATATAAGATCCGTCGCGATGCAATGAATGGTTTGGGCTACATCTATAGACGCGCCATTTGCGAGCCGAATGATTTGAGTGCGGAGGTGAAGCAACAAGTGGATTGGATTAAAAATAAAATCATGCATGGCTACTATAAAGTGTGTCTCGAGGACAAACTGATGGTGGAGCGACTGCTGATCACCTGCTTGGTTCCATACAAACTGGCGCCCGAGGAGCGCATGAAGAAGCTGTATCATCTGCTGGGCGATCTCGATGCGAATGCCACAAAGGCGTTTGTGGAACTGCAAAAGAATCAAATGAAGTCGCGTCACACGGTCAGCGATTGGATCAAGTTGCATCACTCCAAGGAGTTTACGCCACGCGTGCTCAGCCAACTGGCTGCCAAACAGAGCAATATTGCCAAGTAAACGAGTTTCAGATTAATTGCCAACTTTAATTAATGCATATTTAATGTTTAACCTATAGATTACTGCCGGAACCATTGAAAGCGAGTGAGTTTATCACTCAGTTCAGTCAGCATCTGCGCAAGGATGCGCAACTATTGCGCTGCATCAACATTGTCCTGAAACGCGATGTCAGTTGCCGCGAGTGTGCGGACACAATGAGTGTGCTGCTCAAGAAACTGGGCGCCCACATTATGACGAATCTGTACTACAACACGGTCAAGATGCTCGTGGAACGTGTCGCCTCCGTCATGGTGGACAAGGAGTCCATTGGTGTGCTCATCGGGTAAACGATCAAATAAACGTAAATCTGTTTAAGGTTGTAATCCCTTGTCATTTGTTTTTTGTAGCTTAATCGAGCAGTGTATTCAGGGCGGCGATATCTGCAATGAGATTGGCATATCGCCACACGAAGCTGGCGAACGTGGCCTAAAGTTATTAAGCGTGAGTCCCAAAAAACATATTTAAACCTGATTCATCTGAAATGTACTTCTTTTGTAGATGCTATCGTATGTGTTTTCGGCTCATTTCTTTACGGATACCTCGTTGCGTCGTCTGATTTCACTGCTGAGCTATGACCATGAATATGTCGCGCCGCTAGTGCTGAAAACCTTGACACATTTGGGTCGCTATCAGCCGCTGATTGACGAGGCCAATCCGGCCATTTTGAACGAGCTGGCGCCCATCTGCAAGGACTTTGCCCTGTTGGGCACGCCCAAGCAGGCGAAGCATGCGGTCCGCTGCATCTTTGTCAACAGCCAATCCTCGTCGACGGCCACCACGGATGGCGGCGGCAGTGCATCGACAACGACCCAAACTGTGCATCCCATTTTCAATGAGATCATTGAGGAGCTGCGTCTTAAGCTCGCGCCCAATTGTGAACATCAACGCACAAAGATTGTGACATTGGGCCACATTGCTTACAATATGCCGCAGGCATTTTTAACGCCCGTCAAGAATATGATTGCCCGACGCATTGTCAAGGAGTTGCTCATACAGGAGGTGCCGGCTCAAAGGGAGCACGATCTGGCCGCCGACAGCGATTGGTGCGAACAGGACGAACTGCCGCCGGATACACTGTGCAAGCTGGATGCCCTCAAGACAATGGCACGCTGGCTGCTCGGCCTGCGCTCCGATGAGCATGCGGCGCAGAAAACCTTCCGTATGCTCGCGGCCTTTGTGAATCAACGGGGCGATCTGTTGGCCCAGAATCGATTGTGTGGCGCCGAAAAGTCCTGGTTGCGTCTGGGCGCCGCCTGCGCCATGCTCAAGGTGTGCGAGCAAAAAGGCGTGGGCGATCAATATAGCGCCGAGCAGTATTTACAGCTTTCCCAGCTGATGGTCAGTTTTTACTTTAGTTTTAATTAAGTTGTTATTTATAAAATCTTACTTATTTGCAGGAGGATCCTGTGCTGGAGGTGCGCGAGATCTTTGCACGAAAGTTGCACAAGGGTTTGGGCAGAAGTTTGCCCCGCAACTGCCTGCCCCTCGACTTTATGGGCTTCTATGTGTTAAGCGGCATGGAGACCAATAGAAAGTGAGTTGTCACTGATTTTTATAGCTTGCAATTCAATTAACTTATAAACCAAACAGATTGCAGGATCAGATACGCCACTATGTGGAAGCGGATGTAAATAAACGACGGGAATATCTTAAAACTGTGGCAATGACGTGTAAGAAATGTGATGAACAAGAAACCAAGACATGTATATATTACTAAACATGTATTATTATGTTTTACAGCTCCGGATAGCTCGACGGAATCACAGTCTTTGCATATATTACCTGATTACATGCTGGCCTTTGCCATACCCGTGCTGGTCCATGATTCCAGCTATACGAATCACGAGGATTATGTGCAGCTACGCCGAATGGAGAAGTGCTTGCGTTTCATACTCGAACCGTTGATGGCGAAACGAGAATCATTTGTGTATAGCTTCTATAAGCAGCTGCTGCAGCTGATTAAACATCGCGAGTATAGCCAGAGCTCGGAAAAGGATAGAATGCAAAATAACTATGTACGTTAAGTTGTCAGATATTGTCAGTTGTAACAATTGTAATAATAATATTTCTTTGTAGAAAATGTGGGCGCTCTGTGATCTCGCCATGCACATAATCGATGCCAAAGTTGGCCAATGTGATGGCAATTCGAGCGCATTCTCAATGCCACTGGCGCTGCCTGAAATGTACTATAAACTGCCTGCCGTTGCGAATTTCCAGAATAATGAAATCTATATACCACTGGATGTCTATACCCTCGGCGCCAAATCAAGCAAAGCGTCCGCATCGACGTCGTCGTCGCATCCAACTGCCGCTGGTACCAAAAGAGCCGCTGACTTGGCCATTTTGGATGATGACAATTCACAGGTAAATGCATGCCTTACAATCACTACTATTTAAAATGGTTACTTATTGGTTAATTGCAGGAGAACAATCTATTTGATAACATACGTGCCGCAGACACAACGGAACCGATGGCCAAGAGGACGCGCGGTGGTGCTGCAACGGCACCCAAATCGTAGAGAAGCAGGAGCGCCTACTTGTTAGTTTAGTATTAGTTTAGGTCCTAAGTTAACTAAATATTTAAGAGTACTACGATTAGAGAACATGCAACACACACACAAACAAATGAAAACAAAACAACAACAGCAACAAACAAATCCCTCAGCTGACGTGCTTGAAATTCCTGGAATCCTTTCCTTGTGTGTGGATGTGAATGGAAAAAGAAACTGACCAACCCAGCAACCAGCCGACAAATATGTCGTTTATTTCTGTTACTTTTAGTTGTAAATTTACAAAACAAAAAAAAATGAAAGATTGTAGTTTTTAAATTTTTATTTTACTTGTGTCGTGTTTTCGTATTATATTATGCCCCCTTTTGGCTTGTTTCATTGTCCGCCTTTGCACTACTAATTTAAAAATCAAGGATAAAAAAAACAATAATATTTTTTAGATATGTAACTGAAAGAAATGTGTCGAATAAATGAAAGAATTAGAATGCAAATTAGTTGAAGTATATCGCGACGTAATGTAACAGAGCCTTATTAAGAAATTAATATTAACTTTTCTATGAACGCAGTTAAAATTTAGTTAATATAATACAAAACAAAAACATGTATGATTAATCGTAATACACTTTACATATACATATATACACATACATATTCATAATATACAGACAATGCATTGAAAATGTATTAAGACGATTGATTAAAATGTTGAAATAACATTCAAATTGAAAACAATATTGTATATTTAATTATTATTACTGTTTTTCAAATACAAATAATTATTTAAAAATAAGTTATTGAAATAAACTTGTCGCGATAAGAGAGAAAATTCATTGAAAATTTAAAATTTTTGGGCTGCGCGCGCTCTCACACAGTTGAGAGCGTACGGTAACACTGCGCGGCAGAGAGTTGCCACTATGCGCACGCAGCTTGGCAACGCTACAGCCAATTGCATTCGTATTGTTAGTGGGGGTGCGTCTCATGTGTGTGTGTGTGTGTGTCCGTTTGTGCAAGTTTTCATTGTGTTGTTGCATTTATTTTGAACAAAAAATACATTTGATTGAATGAAAAGTGTTTAAGTTTGCTAATAGCTCTCTGGGAATAGCAGGCAATTGAAAAATTACATAAACAAACAAAATGCAGCCGACAACTGCAACGCAAATAACGGATTGTGACGTCACACGAGAGCTAGTTGACGGCGACAGCGACGTCAACGTTGACGCTGGCAGAAGCCCGGTCGCTGCTATCAGTTGGAAAACAAACGCGCAGCCGAACGGGCAGAAGCAGCGCATATACACCTCAACCCCCAAAGCCATATTCGAAAAGCAACAGCGCAACGACGCCATTGGTTTTTGTAATTTAGCCAAAGCAACCAGAAAACAACATAACATTTACGTGGGTGGCGGTGCTGTCAAGGGGCAAGGGCCAACTTCTGATGTGCGTCTGAAAGCGCTTTTATTATTATTTGCCATTGTAATTATTGGCTACCGAATTGTCAGTTTAACAAGTGAGTACGCCTAAGTATGTAAAGTGTGTTGAATAAGAAGTTGGACAAAAAGACAAAACTTCTAGATTACTTTATTATTTAAATAAGAAATGATAATATACAAATGTTAATAATTTTACTTTTTAATCTGTCAAAACAATTACTAGCCTTACTGTGTATTTAAAGTAAGCGCAGCACTCAAGGCTGCACTTGTGACGTTTGTTATTGTTAGTGTATGTATATTAATAGCACCGTCTGTATATGCATATTGACTTATTTAGCGGCAATGGCAAATGTATGATCTCATAACAATTTTCATACTCATTGCTTTTGTGTGTCTGTGTTTGTTTTCACCTTCCAGGAATGCGCTAAGCATCTAAATTAAGACTCACCAACGGCCAGTTGCGCATTTTGTTTAAGCCAAAAACAAAAACACAGGCAAAAAACAAAGCTCGAAGCTAGATTTACTAATTTCTTTAAATTGTTTTTTTTTTTTGTTAGCTAAAAGCCAACCTTTGTTTACATACACACATAGAACTGCTGTGTGTGTGTTTGTGTGTATACAAATGTCAAGTTCTTCTTTTAGTTGTGAGCGACTTAACGGTATTTTGCACTCGGCCGCGTCACGCGACCTGTGGGGCAACAGTCGCTGAGAATTGTTTTGTACCTACAAGCAGTGTTGCCAACGACTCTACACAAAAAAGGCCAAAACAAAAAAGACAGAAAACGGACAGTTTGTTTTTAAAAGGACAAACAATGTTTTCTAATTAATACACATAATAATAATTAATATAATAATATCATAGTTTTAAAAATAGCTCCGATATTGAAAGTATTAGCAACTTTCATAATTTAAACTGTTATTTTCTTTATCATTTTATTTTATTTACACTTTTTCAGTATACTTTTTCTAATAAAATTATATCTGTAATTTTCTCATTAATACAGATAATTTTTGAGCGCTTCATTTTGAATATCTTTAACATGACATTTAAAAAGCTTTCCCACCACATGTTGTACCACTGTGCAATCTTTAGGTGGGCGTCCAAACTGGTCTTCCTCAAGTTTTCCCCAAATAGCATTTTGCCTTGAGAACATTGTGCAAGAGTTTTGTTTGTTTATCATGCCTGATATAGCTGACTGATATAAACGTCATTATCAGTGAAATGACCTTGATATAATACAATTTCTTGTTTTATTTATAACAGTGCCGTTGATCAACAGCGAGTTGGTGCAGGAGCTCAGCGGCTATGTGCAGGCACAGATGAGTGCTGCCCTGGATTGGAGCGAGGAGCACCAACTGCGCTCCAAGTTGAGTCCATTGTTGTGTGGTTTCCTCGTCGCGTCCTTTTTCTACGGCATGGTTTACATGGACAGCCTGGAGCCGGGCGTGAATCCACCTTCACCATTTGCCAAGCGTTCCAAGCAGCGGTAAGTTCAAGTTGGCTTATTGATTAATCAGTCTTAGCCATGTTTTTCCTGTTTTTTGCTTACAGCAATCGCGAGAGGAGCACAATTCAGTTAAGCTATTTGGGAGCAATAGGAACGGGAATTATCGTGACTCTCATGATGTATCTGGATTTGTAAGAATTTCCATTTCCATTGAATCAAATATGGCAACAGTATTAGAATTTAAAACCAGTCCAATTAATTGTTAATTGTAAACACTTTATTTAATTTAATTTAACTTAATTTATTTGTAATTGTGCAATGCTCTTGAAGTGAAACCAAACAACTTAAATGTATTCTTAAATGAATTTAATGAAGCTACAGAAGCTAAACTGAAAGCACATCAAAAGTTACTAACTCTTATATTTAAGTAAACAAATTATATTATATACATATGTACATGTAGCTAACTTATTTATGAGAATATGTAAAGTACAAAGTGAAGAAATTATATGCATATACTAAAATCTAATTAGTTTGCATTAATATGTATGATGTGAGATTCTCAACACGCGTGAAATTCTGCTGCCAATCGGCAGTGCTTACCTGTGTCACACTGAACGTATTCAGGCGATTCTCACCTGTAAAACGGCCCACAACATGAACATAGCAACCTGTGGAGCGAGGACACTTGAAATTACAAGTACAATTTAAATTAAAGTAATCAGGGGTGCCACAGAAATCGCTTTCGCTCGAATTTCACTTCAATTTCATTCCGCTGCATAATTTTGGGCGGAGCAAACTAGCGCGCGGAATTGCTTCCAGCGGAATTCTATTTCGCTAGCGATTTCTGTGGCACCCCTGAATATGTGTTATGCTTGCCGTTGTTAACGGAGTTCAGTTCACCATCGAAATCATAGAAAATGCTCTGCAGGATCGGACCTTTATCATCGTTGCGCAGCAGCAGCGTATTTTCGCCCCGTTTGCCCACAATAATGCGTAAAAGCTTGCCTGTTAAATATAGTATTTTCAAAGGGAATGATATTTTTACTTAAATATATAAAGCTGCTTACCGTAGACATTCCAAATCGCGTTCAAATCCGGCTGCGTTTTGTGCATTTTAATGCAAAAATCCACACGTCCAATTAAGCTGCGCAAGTTGCGTCCCGGCTTGCACATTGATGTAGTTGGCAACGCGGGCAGGGGCTCACTTTTTTGTGCTGGCAGCGCGGCCAGGTTCTCGCTTTTTTGTGCTGCCAACATTGTCGTTGATTTTTTCAGCAGTTTTTTGGGTGGCATATAGACAAACTCTTGCTTGAGCTTAGTTTGTATGGGCTCTTCCACAAATCCAGAAAATATTAGCTTATTCTCCTTTTGGCAAAGACTCAATTTGGTTTGCTTCAGTTGACTTCCATTTTTGCGCAAAATTCCAGAGGCAGTTTCAAAGCTGCGATTGCAAAGCTCTGCCTTGAACTTTTGCTGGGTATTATTGGCCAAGGTGTTGCTCTTCTTAACTATGATTAATATTTGTTAAACAATTATAGTAAAATTACTTAATTTTTCTTACCTTTGTGCGCGTACATTTTGCACTGGAATACTGACAGTTGCAACTGAAAAAAAAAAATCAAAATCAAAATGGCATTAAGACTGTGCTCTAACCCAACAAAACTGTGCCAGTGACCCCACAACTGTAACTTATCATCTGGCAGCCCTGGCTTAGACTGGCAAAAAAAAGGTGCCAGCCTCTCGCGCCCATATTTTTCGCACTTTCGAAAAAAAAGTGAACAATTATTTCGTTGTTCTTTTTCAACTTTTTCAATTTTTAAGCTTAAATTTTGAAAATTTTACCAGAATTTTGAAAATTTAAACGTTTTATTTCAAATTTCCGCTCGTGAACAAAAAAGAACCATAAAACTGAACGAAAATTTATTTTTAGGAGATATCGACCTATCGATATGATGACCGTCATAAAAAACTATCGAAAAGCGAAATTGGTCAATTATCGATTCGCAATTATCGATACGTTCGATAAAGCGACACTCCACGCGAGTTTATTTTCATTTTGATGCATTAAAATTTGTAAATATCTGAGGATTTAAAATTACGTAGCAACAACTAAATTCGCAACAATGAGTACAATTCTGGAGAAAATTGCGGCCATTGAGTCGGAGGTAAGTGCATAAAGGGCAATCTAAAAATATGCCAACTAGAAAACTAACCTGTCTCCCGTTTTTTTGTCCATGTATGTGTACACACACACACACACACATGTAGATGGCACGCACGCAAAAGAATAAGGCGACGTCGGCCCATTTGGGTTTATTGAAAGCCAAGTTAGCGAAGCTCCGACGCGAGCTCATCTCGCCCAAAGGCGGCGGCGGCGGCACCGGCGAGGGTAAGTGGAAATTTTGATACAATTTCCGGATACACTGATTTATGTATAATTCAAATTGCAGCTGGTTTTGAGGTGGCCAAGACGGGCGATGCCCGGGTGGGATTTGTCGGTTTTCCATCGGTTGGCAAGTCAACGTTACTCTCGAATCTGGCCGGCGTTTACTCGGAGGTGGCTGCCTACGAGTTCACAACGCTGACAACTGTTCCAGGCTGCATCAAGTATAAGGGCGCCAAGATACAACTGCTGGATTTGCCGGGTATCATAGAGGGCGCCAAGGATGGCAAGGGTCGTGGTCGCCAGGTGATTGCTGTGGCGCGTACCTGCAATTTAATCTTCATGGTGCTGGACTGCCTCAAACCGTTGGGTCACAAAAAGCTGCTGGAGCATGAGTTGGAAGGCTTTGGCATACGGTTGAATAAAAAACCACCAAATATTTATTACAAACGAAAGGACAAGGGCGGCATCAATCTCAATGCGATGGTGCCACAATCGGAATTGGACTCGGATCTGGTCAAGACCATTCTGTCGGAATACAAAATCCATAATGCGGATATAACACTGCGTTATGATGCCACGAGCGATGATTTAATTGATATTATCGAAGGCAATCGCATTTATATACCCTGTATCTATCTGCTGAACAAGATTGATCAGATCTCCATTGAGGAACTCGATGTCATCTACAAGATACCGCATTGTGTGCCCATCTCAGCGCATCACCACTGGAACTTTGACGATCTGCTCGAACTGATGTGGGAATACTTGTGTCTAGTGCGAATTTACACCAAGCCCAAGGGACAACTGCCGGATTACAGCTCGCCAGTTGTGCTGCACAACGAGCGCACCAGCATCGAGGACTTTTGTAATAAGCTGCATCGCTCCATTGCCAAGGAGTTTAAATAGTAAGTCACAATTATCATTTCTTTTTATTTGTTTCTAAATTTATTTTCTTTTCTTTAAAATAGTGCGTTGGTTTGGGGCTCCTCGGTCAAGCATCAACCGCAAAAAGTTGGCATTGAGCATATACTCAACGATGAAGATGTTGTGCAAATTGTGAAAAAGGTCTAAGTCCTGTTAAAAACTATATTCTTTGGATTTTGATTGTGTTTTAATGCATTTTTTTGAAATAAAAACTATAAATGCCCTGACTACCAGCGTTGCCACCTGGAATTA
Organism: Drosophila suboccidentalis; assembly: GCA_037043435.1. Taxonomy (NCBI): domain Eukaryota; kingdom Metazoa; phylum Arthropoda; class Insecta; order Diptera; family Drosophilidae; genus Drosophila; species Drosophila suboccidentalis. The sequence continues at coordinate 295,744 of JBAMBK010002319.1, forward strand.
TTGCATTTTTAAATAGGGCGCGCAGCGAGTTGAAAAATAATTCGATATGTTCGCCGTGTTTATTGTAAGCTATCGATGACACACTTTATCAATGAGAACCCGCCTCTAGCCGCACGTTATTGTTGTTTTCTTCAATAAAAAAATACTGATCGAAAGTCATTTTATGATTAACAAAGTTGCTTAGCGTATTTTTGTTAGTAAAAAGTATAATTCTTTTAACAGTTAGCCATCATAGCCGTTTTGTGTTTGCGTTTTTCAAAATGAGCGCGCACCTAGTAAAGTATATCGATATGTTCGCTGCGTTTATGTTAAGCTATCGATACTACAATTCGCTATATTCATATAGATAAAATTCCGTCTAGCCGCACGTTGTTTATTTTTATTTGCAAAGTCAAATCGAGTTGAATTAAATGGTAGAACTAAAAAAACCGGATGCCAATGTGGAGGACAATGGCTGGGAGCCCGGCGACAGCAAAGAGTGGGCCAAGCCCATCAAGCCGTTGGAGGAGAAATGGAAACTGGTGCCGGCGTTTCTGCAGGTTAAGGGATTGGTCAAACAACACATTGATTCCTTCAATCACTTCATCAACGTGGACATCAAGAAGATTGTGAAGGCGAACGAGATTGTGACGAGCGGCGCCGATCCGCTGTTCTACCTCAAGTATCTGGACGTGCGCGTGGGCAAGCCGGACATCGACGACGGCTTTAACATAACCAAGGCGACGACGCCGCACGAGTGCCGACTGAGAGATACCACGTACTCCGCGCCCATCAGCGTGGACATTGAGTATACGCGTGGCACGCAGCGCATCAAGCGCAACAATCTGTTAATTGGACGCATGCCTCTCATGCTCAGATGCTCCAACTGCGTGCTCACGGGCAAATCCGAGTTTGAGTTGTCCAAACTGAATGAATGTCCCTTGGATCCGGGCGGTTATTTTGTGGTGCGCGGCCAGGAGAAGGTCATTCTCATCCAGGAGCAGCTGTCGTGGAACAAGATGCTCACCGAGGACTTTAACGGCGTCGTCCAGTGTCAGGTCACGTCGTCCACGCACGAGAAGAAGTCGCGCACCTTGGTGCTGAGCAAACATGGCAAATATTATCTGAAGCACAACTCCATGACGGACGACATACCCATTGTGGTCATCTTCAAGGCCCTGGGCGTCGTCTCCGACCAGGAGATCATGGCCCACATTGGCCTGGATGCGCGTTCCCAGAATCGTTTTGGGGCCTCGCTCCTGGAGGCCTTCAATCTCAAGGTGTTCACACAGCAGCGCGCCCTCGACTATATGGGTGAGTGTTGAATAAATCAGGGACCGCAAATAAATCATAAAAATACTAAAAAAATACTACAGATCATAGAAATACTAAAAAAGAATACTACAAATCATAAAAATACTAAAAAAAATACTACATATCAAAATACTAAAAACATACTAAAATAGCATAAGAATAAATAGTATTTTTTAGGTATCTTTATGATTTTTAGTATTTTTCCTTTGAGTATTTTTATGATTTTTAGTATTTTTTTTAGTATTTTATTAGTATTTTTAGTATCAGTCGGAGCCTTAGTCGGAGCCTTAATAATCGTCCTTGAAGGACATGTTTTGTATGAAAGGTCTTGAATCATAGATCAAGAATATTTTTAAATTTTGGTAACACACCACTTGGTTCAAAAGATATTCACTTTTACTTTTATTCTTGATTTTAACAAATCACTGCGGGCGACAGTTCGCGCTATAATGCGAAAGGTGACTAGCAATATATACAGGAAGAATGGAAAATATGCTACATATGACAGAACGATCAGGTCGAAAGGTATAAATTTAACTAACAAATGTGCATACTAAGACTTTTGAGAACTCACCTGTTAATGGGAGGGGCAAAATTTAAACGATTGGAGCAAACGGGACCGGTAGCCTTTTGGTAATTTTTTTTTTAATTTTTATAATTGTATTTAAAAATACGCGTCGAATGACACCTCGATCATCAAAATCCGACTACTGGTTCAAAAAATTATTATTAATTTTGAAGTTTTTAATGGCCTGCCGATAATGAGCTCAAATCTTTTATATAGATTTAAAGTTTGAATGAGGACTTGGTCCCAATAAAAAATGTAGAGACTTTTGTTTTACGACTATTTCGAAAAATCGGTAGTTTAACGCGAAAACCCGCTAAATTTGAATATTATCCCATATTATCCATAGTACCCCATAGTATGCAAACGATAGAAGCTACAGATATGATCTATATATCATTGGACAGGTATTTTTAAGGGCTCTTAAGCAAACCTCTAAAGTGCATAGGAAAAAAGCTACAGTTGAAATAAGGTATTGTTTTTTCCACATTTTGGCGGTTTTTGAGAAAACGCCTCTAACGTTTTTTTTTAATTTTCAATATGTTGTAGTTTGTAAAATTTCACTTTTTCAGTATATGACACAGTGACAAAAATTATGTTTTTTTTTTAGCAATTTATATGTAAATCTTAATATTATTCGTCACAAAATTTGATATCAGAAATTTTGGGCATGAAAATGTTTTCGTCACTAGACTTTTACCTCGTAAAGAGGTTTTATTATAAGTATATAGTTAATTGTATGTCCGCTTTACAGGCTCCAAGCTGGTGGTGAAGCGCTTTCAGAGTGCCACGACCAAGACGCCGTCGGAGGAGGCCCGTGAGCTGCTCCTGACCACCATATTGGCCCACGTGCCCGTGGACAATTTCAACTTTCAGATGAAGGCGATCTATGTGTCGTTGATGGTGCGTCGCGTGATGGCCGCCGAGTTGGACAAGACGCTCTTCGATGATCGCGACTACTATGGCAACAAGCGACTGGAGCTGGCTGGATCACTGATCTCGCTGATGTTTGAGGATCTGTTCAAGCGCATGAACTGGGAGCTCAAGATGATAGCGGACAAGAATATACCCAAGGTGAAGGCGGCACAATTTGATGTGGTCAAGCACATGAGAGCGGCACAGATTACAGTTGGCCTGGAATCAGCCATAAGTTCCGGCAATTGGACGATTAAACGTTTCAAAATGGAACGTGCTGGGGTGACCCAAGTGCTGTCCCGTCTCAGCTATATATCGGCGCTGGGCATGATGACGCGCGTGAATTCGCAGTTCGAGAAGACGAGGAAAGTGTCCGGGCCACGTTCCTTGCAGCCGAGTCAATGGGGCATGCTGTGTCCCTCGGATACGCCCGAGGGTGAGGCCTGCGGATTGGTCAAGAATCTGGCACTGATGACGCACATTACGACGGAGGTGGACGAGCGTCCGGTGATGACATTGGCCTACAATGCCGGAGTGGAGGATATACGCGAGGTCAGCGGCAATCCCATCAATAACCCGCATGTATTCCTCGTGTTCATCAATGGCAACGTGCTCGGACTGACCATCAATCAACGGCATCTGGTGCGCAACTTGCGCTTTATGCGTCGCAAGGGTCGCATGGGCAGCTTTGTCTCCATCCACACGTCCTACACACAGCGTTGCATCTTTATTCACACCGATGGTGGTCGATTGTGTCGTCCTTATATCATTGTGGAGCAAGCTCGTCCTCGTGTGGAGCAACGTCATCTGGATGAACTGCAGCGTGGCATACGCAAATTTGATGATTTTCTGCACGATGGATTGATCGAGTATCTGGATGTGAACGAGGAGAACGATTCGTTTATAGCGTGGAACGAGGAGCACATTGAGGCGCACACAACGCATCTGGAAATCGAACCGTTCACCTTGCTGGGCGTCTGTGCCGGACTCGTGCCGTATCCGCATCACAATCAGAGTCCTCGCAACACGTATCAATGTGCCATGGGCAAACAGGCCATGGGCATGATTGGCTACAATCAAAAGAATCGCATCGATTCCTTGATGTACAATCTGGTCTATCCCCAAGCACCGATGGTCAAGTCCCGTACGATTGAGTTGACCAACTTTGATAAGCTGCCGGCGGGTCAGAATGCCACAGTGGCTGTGATGAGCTACTCCGGCTACGATATCGAGGATGCCCTCATCCTGAACAAGGCCTCCATTGATCGCGGCTATGGGCGTTGTCTGGTCTACAAGAACTCCAAGTGCACCGTCAAGCGTTATGCGAATCAAACATTCGATCGCATCATGGGACCCGTGAAGGATGCTTTGACCAACAAGGTGATCTTCAAGCACGATGTCCTGGACACGGACGGCATTGTGGCACCGGGCGAACAGGTGCAAAACAAACAGATCATGATCAACAAGGAGATGCCCGCGGTTACATCCATTAATCCACTCGAAGGTCAGTTTTATGCACTTACATTAATCGTACCTCATACGAATTCCGAAACGTTTTTTAAGGAATTTTAAAAAGGAAGAAAAAATAAACCAAGAATAAAATTTTAGGAATCCAAAATTGGGAAGCATAAATTAGGAATTTCAACTAAGAAAAATATTCAGAGTACAAAAATTAGGAAACAAAAAGTTGGGAAAGTATCTTTGGTTTTCCTGTCATTGGAGATAGTCCCGAAAAAAAGAACAATCAAAATATGAAAGGGTAGACAACAGTCTTAAATCGCTTTTCAATACACACAGTGGCGAGCAAAAGTGAGTGCATGTTCACAACACTAACTTTCATCATTCATTAAATCAAAACCTTACAAGGAAATCCCAATTTGTTTTTATTTTTAATTTTTATCATTTCATTCTTAACAAGTAGGAGTAAGGCAACATTAATAAATGAGACGAGCTCTTAAATTTTGAAAGAAAAATCGAAAATACTCTTACCCTAGATTTTTATAAAAAAAAGTTTTGATGCAAAAAGTTTTTCTAATCTATTCTATTAGTGACTGCAAATAAAAAATTTACAAAAATCTTTTCGCTAGTATTTTTTTTTTAATTTTTTGAAAATTACTAAAAATGACTATTTCAAACAAAATTTTTCTGAGATACTCCCATACAAAAAATCATAAAAAGTACTAGCGAAGAGATTTTCGAAAATTTTTTTTGCAGTCGAATATCAAAAATGTCAAATATTTTTGATTTCGACTTTTTATAATTATTGTTTTCCCAATTTTTATTTTTCTAATTTTTGATGTAACAATTTTTGTCTTCCCAATTTTTGCTTTAACAATTTTTGTCTTCCTAATATTGTACTCCTAATAGCTGTATTCCTAATTTCGGATTCGTAATTTTGGATTCCTAATTATTCGATTCCTAATTTTGGATTCCTAATTTTGTTTCCGAATTTTCAATTTCTGAGTAATCTTTTCCGACATTCGTATATAGAATCAACATAAATGATGGCAAGTTTCCCTTAAATCATTTCATCTCCATCCTTAGGTCAGGCCCAGGTGCCCTACACAGCCGTGCCCATAAGCTACAAGGGACCGGAGCCCAGTTACATTGAGCGCGTCATGGTCTCGGCCAACTCCGAGGAGGACTTTCTCATCAAGATCCTGCTGCGACAGACGCGAATTCCGGAGATTGGCGACAAGTTCAGTTCGCGGCACGGACAGAAGGGCGTCACGGGTCTCATTGTGGAGCAGGAGGATATGCCCTTCAATGACTATGGCATATGTCCGGACATGATCATGAATCCCCATGGTTTCCCATCCCGTATGACAGTGGGCAAGGTGCTGGAGCTGCTGGGCGGCAAGGCTGGCGTTTTGGAGGGTAAATTTCATTATGGCACCGCTTTTGGTGGCTCCAAGGCGGTCGATGTGCAGGCGGAGCTGGTGCGTCATGGCTTCAATTACATGGGCAAGGATTTCTTCTACTCGGGCATTACGGGCGCACCGCTGGAGGCGTACATTTACTCCGGCCCCGTGTACTATCAGAAACTGAAGCACATGGTGCAGGACAAGATGCATGCCCGAGCACGTGGGCCAAAGGCCGTGCTGACCCGTCAACCCACCCAGGGCAGGAGTCGCGAGGGAGGACTGCGTCTGGGCGAAATGGAACGGGATTGCCTGATATCCTACGGAGCGAGCATGCTGATAATGGAACGCCTCATGATATCCTCGGATGCCTTTGAGGTGGATGTGTGTCGCACCTGCGGCAGATTGGCCTACTGCTCCTGGTGTCACTTCTGTCAGTCGTCGGCGCATGTCTCCAAGATATCCATGCCGTATGCCTGCAAACTGCTCTTCCAGGAGCTAACCAGCATGAATGTGGTGCCAAAACTCATACTGGAGAACTATTAATATACTCGTTGTAGTATAAAATATATTATCATATTAAATTAGTTATTAATTTTACAAATAATATTAATTGTTTATTTTTTATCAAAGAACAATAAAAATGTAACTCAAACTTGATAACATTTTTTAAGTTTCCAATCCCAATGTCAATGCTTAAAATAACACTGTTTGTTAACAGCGAGCGGTACAGTTGTCTGTTGGCTAACAGAGTGCTGTTAATTTGCAGGCTTAAAGCTGCTTAAGCGGCTTTTATGACTTTCTCTGGCTTATCAAATTGCTGATTTTACTTGTTTTCCTTGTTTCCTTGTTATTGTCCGGGGCGTAATTCAATTTGGAAGTAGACGTTAGCACAGGATTAACAAATGAAACAGAAAAGGGTTGGAAGAAATATAAATAAATGGCTAATTACAGGGAATTATTGTGTCGGAAATTACATTTTCTTAGACTTGTTGATTATCAATTAGCAAAATAAACACTTTCAGCATACAGTGTACCAAAAATATTGAAACCAATAACAAAATTAAGATGAAGAATAAATTTGGAGGGGAAATCATGATCTAAATGATGAATGATGCATGAAAATCGGTTGAGTTTTTATAAAGTTAGAGGTGCTCAAAGTTTTCGAAAAAATTTAAAGGGAATAATTTGCAAAAGTAAGTATGCAAATTATCGAAAATTTTCGAAAAAAATTAATTTATTTCAAAAATTTATAAAATTTAAATGCAGAGTTAATTAAGGGGTAAAACCATGATCAAAATGGTAAAACCTTTGAATTGGCAACTTTACAAGTCAAAAACGTTTGTCCATTTTGACGTAAGATATTAAATGTCTCAAAAGTTGTTTTAACCCATTTTCTGCCGCGTTACAAAAAGTATTGTGTTTTTCATTAAAAACCACTTTTTTACGCTAATTTGAACATTCTAAAATCGAATATGAGGTTAAAAATCAAATTAAAATTCACATTTTTTAAAACTTAAATATTTTTTAAAATTAAATTTTTATTTTTTAAACATGGGATGACCAGAGTAAAAATTTTCTGGATTTTCTAGTTTTCTTAATTTTCCATTTGGAATTCAATACATTTAGTTATATAAAAAAATCACTCAGAAAATTAAAAATATTGCTGTTGATTAAATATTAAAACTTGAAATTTACAATTTTGAATTTTCGAAAAACAAAAGGGGCGATTTGTAGAATATTTGGTAATGAATCCCGCTTTAAAATCAGTTTAATTTTGTCAAGATTTAAAAGTTCAAAACTTTTAAATATTTTAAAAGCTACTATTTAACTACACCTATTAATTCTTATATGCAAATAACATTCTATCACACATTTCTTTAGTTTTCTCCACACAAAAAGAGGTCGAGTTTTGTTGACTTGTAAGAAAAGGAACTAAAAAAAATGAAAAGAAACTGTCGTTGCACCTTAACTTTGAGTGCTGGTTGCGACTTTGAGGCTATTCATATATGCGGCCATTTTGGCCAAGTTTGTTGGCTTAGTGGGTCAATGCACTGGCAACGCACGTGACTCGGCAAATGGCAGTTGGCAACACCTACCAGGCAAATGTCCTTGTTTGTCATTTCAAGTTGGCCAACAAGGGGAGGGGGAGTGGGAGGGGGTTGGTTGCAAGTGCAATGACAGCAATGGGGCCAAAAGCAACTTGTCCACAACCAATGGGGCACAGTAACGATAAGACTGCTTTCAGCAACTGAACATCTTCCGGCTGGTCATTCATGCCATTCATGCCTTTTGGTTTGTTTGTTAAACACGTATATAGACGGTAGATACATATGTATCTATAAGATACTTTTAAATGTGTACAAACTTAAGCGTCGTTTAACTCTTAGCTAGTAAAATAAATAGACACACAAGGGCTTCTTAACTTAGGCTTAGCTACTTATGTAACTCCTTGTCAGGCTTTAGAGATTAGAGTCAAATTAAACTCTTGCCCACGGTTGCCACAATTGGCGTTTTTGCGCCAAAACTCCACAAATTTCTGCAACTTTCGACGGCACCTGTGCCACTTAACAGCGCTCTGTTAAAGGACAAGCAAAAGAGCGATAGACAGCAAGTTAACATTGTCTGCTCTCTTTTGTAAGCTTCGAGTATAATTAACAGTGCTGGGGAGCGACAACATTTTGTGTTAAAGAGTTTTAAATATTTGTTCATTTTTCTCTTGTATTAAACTGCATTTAACAATAAGCAACCTTAAAATAATTGACAGTAATAGAATGTGATTATATTTTGTTAATTTAATCTTTCATAAATAAATAAAAAAATTATTTTAAAATCAACTAAAATTTTGAAATAATATAAAAAAGGTTTTTAGTATTCTCTAAAAACTGTTTTGCCCTATATATTTTATAAAATCTATAAAAATATGAATAATAATAATAATAATTCAAACAATTCAACTTACCTGCTATGTTGTCGATTTCGCGCCTTAAAAGCTCATCAGTCTCACTGTAATTCGGAAGCGCGCTCTCTCTCACTCACTCTCTCACATTTTGGAACTGGGACTATAAAAGCCAGCGTCGGAGTTAAAGAGAGTTCAGTTGAAACCGGCGCTCGCTCGCGATTTTGCAACTGCAGGTTAAAGCTCGGCTGTGTGCTTGAATTCTAAATGGAAAGCTGGGCAAAAAACATTTTAAGTGCAATTTGTACAAAGCAATGATTGTTGCCAGTTTGTTGTGTGTGCTAATATAAATGTTTACCAAGAAATAAGATAGAAACAAATGCTGCAAATGTGCAAATAACTGTTTAAAACAGATTTTACAAAAATATACAAGAAATTTTAATTAATCATCAGTTATCAAAATGCCAAATGCGACGGAAATGACATCAAGTGCAAGTGACTCCAAAAAGCCATTCAAAGTAAGTTTGTTTTATGTATTTAATTGTTGTTTTGCAATTAAACTCAGACAAAGGCTATTAAACGGTAATGCATTGCCATGCCTTTTTTTGGGCGTATGTAGTTGTAGTTGTTGTTGTTGCTGATAACCGCGTGCGCTATTAAAATAAAAAAAATGCCCATATTAAAACTGGGTGAACTTAAAGTTGCAGAGAGCGAGGCCAAAGAGCGTAAGCAAATGAGAGAGAGAGAGTGCAAAAGCTCAAAGGCGTTGAGTGAGCGACGCGCTGTTAAGTCTTTGTTTATTTGCGAGCGTGTGAGAGAGTGAGAGCGAGCGAGGGATTAAAAGAGCGCTGTAAAGTAATTTGACTTTGCAAACACAAAATGCGCGTACTTGACATGAATTTTATTTGGCTTTGTACTGTTTTTATTTTTACTTTTTGAGGTTTTGTGCGCTTGGCAATTGTTTGTCTTTGGCATTTGTTTGTTTGCCTGCCTGCCTGCATTGTCTTTGTTGTCAACGAATTTGTTTATCCGCTGTATAAATACATAAAACATGTTTTGGCCACCAAAATAAAACTTCACAAAACGGAAAAACTTTAAAGTTTCAACTTTACAGTGTCAGCTATTTACATGTTGACAGCGTTCCGTTTAGCTGTCATTTTTGAGCATTTGCTGTCCATTAAAATGTCGCTGCTTATTAAAATAATTAATTCAAAATCTTTTGAAGCGCAATTCGGCTTAAAAGCAGACAACCATGAAAATGCTGTTAAGGAAAAAGCAAAAAAGAAAAGTTGACATGTTTGTGTGCAATTAGTAAGTGCCACGCCCACAACGGCATTAATAATAAATTAAACAATTTACATAATTTGAATGGCATAGTTCAAACAGCAATTTTAACTTGACGCCTGATTTCCCCAGCGACTCGCAAATCTGCGCTCTAGGCCTATCAAATATTTAGTATTCGGCTTGTGGTTGCAACAATTTCCCCTCCCTCCCTCCCTTCCTCCAACCCGCTTCTCATTTCTTCTCCTTAAGCATCAAGTTGCAGTCCTGTCTTTGGTGTTTCGTAGGTGCCACAATGGAGACAAAGTCACGTAGCCAGCGGCGCCATTATGACAGCTAACCCAACGAGGGAACTGGATACGTTACGTTACGTTACGTGTTACGGGTTGCCGAGAGTATCCTTTGCATCCTCCGCATCCTTTAATTCCTTTAGCCACTTTAGTTACTGTGACTCCTGGTCAGTCCCTGGTCCTCCCTGGTCAATCTTTGATGATTGGCCAGCTTGCCAAGTTGACAGCTGGTTCAAATAAATGTAATAAAGTTTCTTAAAATTAATATCAGATTATAAAATACAGTCGAACTTCCCTAACTCGAACTTCCCTAACTCGAATTTTCTCTAACTCGAACAAAATCGAGTGGCAATAGCGTTTACTGAGCAAATTTCATACAAATCGCCTTCCCTAACTCGAACTTCCATAAGTCAAAGTTCTCCTTAACTCGAACAAAAATATTGGCCCGTACTTCTGTAAGTCGAATTTTTCGGGAAAATCTCCAATAAAGTTTGAATTTTTTTTCGTTTCTGTTTTATGCTTTTGTTACCGGCTCGTTTGGATACGTAATATTGATGTACATTAACATATGGTGATGCAGTTTGATAGAAAATTGCATCAACAATTATTTAGGCTTGTGAAATTGCTATAGGAAAGATTTTCGAAATGTACTTCTTTGTCAGCGCATCAGTGTACTAAATTCTTAAATTATTAAAAAAATATTTATTATTTAAAAAAGAAAACAAAATAAAATTTTTTAAAATTAATATGAATTTATAAATTTGTACATTTTTAAAATGAAAAAATTATTTTAAAAATATAAACATGCCATTTTAAGGCAGGGCCCCCAGTCCCCGAACAGGCAAGCGGTCTGATCATTTCAGTTGACTAGTTGGATTACATATTATAATAATTTTTAAATTTAAAAAGGTAATGGTCCAAGCTATGCGGCACACCTCCAAAAAAAAAAAAAAGGTCCAAAATTAGAGCCTGATTTATGATGAATTTAGGTGTAAAAATTATTTCCGGGTCTTTTATAGTTTTCTTTTTTAAATTTTTTTGAAATTTTAATAAAAATGAACTAATTTTTTGTTCTTTTTAAGCAAAATGAACTATTTGAATGTTCTTTTGAGTTTTCCAGAGTCAATTTGAGCTTTGCATGGTTCTTTTTTTTTCGAAGAAGTAAAATGTGATTAAAGGACCGCAGGCGAAAAATTTTTCGCCTGCGGCAGCTTTTGTATTACACTCCCTTCCCCTCACACAACAGATAATGATTCAATGGTGATGATTAATTGATGATGACCCTATGTCATTTCACCTGACCTTCCGCTTGACCAATATTATTGATGATGCCTTGGCATCAAATCAGTCCTTTCCAGGACCACCAATTTTTATGAAAGAGATTTGTTTATTTTCAAAAAGTTAAATTTTTGTTTTATCCAAATCTTTGACATGATTTCGTTGTACAGTGTTGGAAATCACGTTAAAAATTAATATAAAAAAATAGTGTTGGTAAACGTTCAAAATTATTCAACATGCACAAGAGAACAAAAAAATAGTTAATTTTTATTAAAATTTCAAAATTATTTAAAAAAAAAACTATAAAAGATTGCTTTAGCTTTTGTAGTCTCTAAGATCCAGGCCCTCACATAGACGGACGGCCAGAAGGATAGACGGACATGGCTATATCGACTCGGCTGTTGATGCTGATCAAGGATATATGTATATATACTTTATAGGGTCGGGGATGCTTCCTTCTCCCTGTTACATGCATTGCAACGAATACAATTTTCCCATTTACTTATTTTTAAGTAACGGGTACAATTATTAATAACTAGAAACAAATTAGAAAATACTGATTTTTGAACTTTGAATATTTTCTTTACTTGAATTTGCCAGCTTATTTATTTACCTATTTACCATTCTTATTTAAGTTTATTTACATTTTATTCACAGTTCTTATTTCAATTTTTCGTCAGATCAAATTACCCTTACTTTCTACCTTCATTATGTTTATAAATCAGCCATAATGTATGCTTTATTAAATTACGCGACATAAACTCGTTTCGTTTGGTAAATTCGCCAAATAGGCTTGTACAGACAGTGAAAGTAGATCCATTAAAGCCTCGGGCACTTTGTCAGAGATTTGTTCAAAGTTTTGCCAGCGACAATAACAAAACACAAACTCATCATGAAAACTAATTGAAAATGTGTGTGTGTGTGTTCTTTTGTTATTGTTTTTTGGTTATTGAGTGCAGATTTTGGGGTTTTAAGCCAGAAATATGTATGTTGTGAGCCCAACCATAAAAGCCACAATTTAAAACCGATTTTGCATCATGTGATTTAATTAAATTAAATTGCAGGTAGTCTGTGTGAAAGTTGTTTTAATTTTAAGTAAATTACATTACTTGCTTCATGTTTTATTTAATTACGTAGGTTTTTTATTTATTTATCTTTAAACGAAATGCATTTAATTTAATTGGATATCTGTGAAAACGACACAATTATTTAAGAAATAAAAATGAAGAAAAATAAATAAAAATGTTGAATGTTCACAAATAAACGTTTTAGTTTTAGTTTTATTTTATTTTGTGAAATTTATGTCTGAGTTGCTGGTAGAATTTTATGGGTTAAGGGGGTATTGCTGGTTGGAAGGCTGTTTTTGGACCTTTTTAAAAAAATCTTATTTGAAAACGAAAATAGTTATTTAAATTCAGTTTTTTTTATTGTAATAAGAACATATTGAATTTAGTTAAACATTTTTTTTTCCTTTGTACGAGGTCTGTTCAAAAAGTTGTCGGCCTTCAAAGTTGGACGTCGACAAAAAAGGTATGCTGCTTGCGGCACGGATAACTCCATTTCGGATCATCAGAAATGGAAAAATTAAACGGCGTCAGATTCAGTACATATGTAATTCTAGTCCCTACCTCAATCATAATTTTGCGATTTTTTTTACATAAAATGGCGGCAAATGAAAAATGAAAAATCGGGTTTGTGCCATTTTTGTGTACTTTAGTGTAAAAAAAAAATATTAAAAAAATTTTTAAAATTATGATTGAGGTAGGGACCATAATAGTGACATTTCTACGTCGATTGCACTTTGTTTCATCAAAATCGGTTCAGAACTACGGGCGCAATTCGTGCCGCAGCTCCGAAAAACGTGGTTTCGAGATAAACGCGTTTAAGTATGAAGTTATTTTTTTGCATCAAAGCATTTTGATGCATTTTGGCGAAAACATTGCTGGACAAAAACGGCCATATCTCCGAAAGTATTTCGAATTTCAAAAAACCCTTTTGAGACGATATTCTCAACTATCCAAGCTATACAAATATGCAAAAAATCGAAAACAAATTTTTGCCAACCAGCAATTCCCCTTAAAAAAAAAGCGAAATTGATATCTCTTTTAATTTTTTTATTTACCCTTTTCGCTGTCACTTTGTCAGACGCTTCAATAGTTGGCAAAAGTTTTGATTGTTGTCAAGTTTAATAAGATTAATTTTTGATGCAAAGAAAATAAAGTTTTATTTTGGAGGCAATTTATTAGTGGAGAAGGTCTTTGAAATTCCTTTTCTACTTCATCCTTTGCTCTTATCCTTGGTGCTTTTTTTGCATTTGCTTTTCTTCAGCCTTTCGGGTAATTGTAATAAAAATGTTGTAATGCAAACTCGACTTGAATTTCATTTTGCACGTCTTGCTCTTGATTATTTATGAACTCTTGTTGCTGCCAGTGCAGAGTGATAAATTTTTGTGCAAGTGCGGTCGTGCGGCTTTTGCCTTTGATGCTGCCACAGACTTGGCCAGCTGACTGTTCTTGCCACTCTGGCAACGCTTGCCACTCTTTTGGCCAAGTCTAATTTATGTTCAGTTTAACCTTAACGCTCAGTCGCCATTTAACAAAACATGCAAGTTTAATACAGAGGCAGGAGCAGGAGCAGGAGCATCCGAAGAAGACAGGACAGTGCATGTCCTTGCAGTCAGCATTTCTCTCTGGCATGCGCTTGAAAGTATGCTGCATTAAATTGCTGACAGGCATAACTCTTATGAGTCAGGAAGTACGACAAATATTTGTGCGGCAGGCGGACGAGTGCATGTCAAACTGTGCTCAAGTTTTCCGCGCATCTAAACTGAAAGCAGAGGAGTTTTCATGTACACACATGTGTACACATACACATGCACACGCACATGCATAAATATAAATATAAACAAGCCAACACAAAATGGAGGACATTCCACAAAACACTCTCTCAGCTATTTCGCTGTAAGTTAGAGTTTTGAATATAGCGATTAAAATATATTTTATTTAAAGTTAAATTTTACTAATGATTTATAATTATTAAAATAGTATTTTAAACATAGACTTTAATTAAACTAAAGTGTATAAAATTGTGAAGCTTAAGCTGAATTTAAATAATAATGAAATCATTTTCAACATTTTTAGCAAGGAATTAAAAGAAAAGATTCTGTTCTTTATTTTTCGATCTCAATATAAAAATTATAAAATTATAATAAAATTTATATATTTTTTTAAATTATAATATAACTCTTTTTTTTTAATTAAACTAAAGTGCATAAAATTTGTAAAGTTTAAGCTGAATTTAAATAATAATTTAATCACTTTTAACATTTTTAGCAAGGAATTAAAAGAAAAGATTCTGTTCTTTATTTTTCGATCTCAATAAATAAATTATAAAATTATTATAAAATTTCAATTTATTTTAAAAATTGTGGCTTAACTCTTTTTTTTACACTTTAGCTAAACGAATAATTACAAATCTTTTTTTTGTTAATCGTTTGCTTAAAATTGCAGCTTCCAATTTTATTAGAAGTATTCAATTTTTGTTGTCTGCTCTTTGTTAAAATAAAGAAATTTATTTATAATTCTGTAAATTATTAAACTAAATGACAAAAACGTGATTTACAGAACACTATTGATCGCATAAAGTTATGCTATTTGTTTATTTATTAGTTAAACTCTGGCCATTAATTTCAATTAGTGTGGCCAAAGCAATCGACAGCTGACAGGCCAACGTGACGTATGCGCAATATTTCTTTTACCTGTTTTACTTTTTGCATACTTGTTGTTGCTATTGTTAGACTCGAGGGCATAATTACTTGATGTTTGGCTTATAAATTACTCGCAAATTTGACTCTAATGAGCCTGGAAAATTGAACGATGCGTATTTAATGGCAGTCAATAAAATGTTGCTTCATAAGCAATTACCGAATGTTGGTAAGAGTCTTAAAAATGTTAGAACAACTGAAATATGAGATATGAGATTGGATTAATAATTGCAATTGTCATAGAATGAGCTGAAAGTTGACCTATGTAAGTTGAGTGCCACATGAATAATAAATCATAGCTCACATCCATTTGCATTTTCATTTCTGACAGTTCAAAGAACTCAGATTTCATTTAATTTGTGATTCATTAAGTTTTCTGACAGTAGAGTTAGAGATACTCAGTGTAGTCGGATTTGAAGTCAAGGTAACCATCTAAGATGAATTCAAAGTAGAAAAACAAATAATTCAAGTTCCCTACAAGTCATTCGAAAATATACTTCTATTATAGATAGAGTCATAAATATCTAAGAATTATTTGAATTTAACTAATTTATTACTGCCTTTCTCTACAATAGTTTTAAAATAGCTCAACTAATCAAATATTATAAATACTTAGAAGCATTTATTCAGAAATATTTTATCAAATATTTTAACTTGACTTTTACTTTTAATTTTAAACAATTTTTTGAAATTCTTTTCAATGCTTATTAATGTAATTTTTCTCTAATTTGTCTGAAAATTTCCAACAAATTTGCATTGATTTATTCACGAACATGTTTGAGGGCTTATCACAAAGGTTCATCCTTCAGTTTAATCAGTAGGTCCTTTAATCCTAGCAGTTTTATCCTGTGAATCGTCCAAGCTGTGCGAACAGTTATTAGACCAACCAAAAAAAAAACCAAAACATGGCCAATATCAATGCTACAGATAATTTCAGAAGTTGCTAAGCTGTTATTGTCTGTATGTATTTGTGTGCGTGAATGTGTGTGTGTGTGTGTGTGTGTGTGTGTGTGTGTGTAGGTGTGTAGGTGTGTCTTGTACGCCTACATGTTAGCAAAATTTGGCATTGGCCAACTTTGAGGCTGGTAATGATTTCACGTATCGTTCTCAACTGCGTAGCAACTGCGCCTAAGAGCCCACAACACACACACACACACACACACACACACCTATACACGCACCTATACTTGTAGAAAAACATTTTCATCTGCACGCGCAGCCTAATGCCAAATGGATTAAGCCAAAAGCCAAACCCAAAAACAGGAAACAAATGTTATTCTTGGCATGTAACAAATTAAATACCCTAGCGGATGTAATTATTTTAATAAATATGAATTTAATTAAATTCATACAATTAAATATAACTATTTTGATTTAAATTAAAATTTTTTATATAATTATTTATAATGTTTATACATATAATTATTTTGATCAATTTATTCAGTTAGGTCAGGTTTTAGTTACTTATCTTTTTATTTAATAATTAAAACTGTTTAAGTATTTATAAATGTGACTATTATAAAATTAAAGAAATAAAGGTAATTATTAATTTTTTATTGAGTATTTTTAATTGCTTAATGGAAAATTTCTCTTGTAACAACAAATATTCGGGGTGCCACAGATATCGCTTTCACTTGAATTTCACTTCAATTTCATTTCGCTGTGCCACAGGTCAAATCGCACAATAATTTTGTGCGGAATAAACTAGTGCTAAATCCGCTTTCGTCCGATGCTGCCACCTAGTCCAATTTAGTCGGGGGAAGCGATGCCACATTTTTTAGTCAGAATTCGAAGTAAGGTATTTAAAAAAAATATATGGAACCACTTCAGTTTTCTTTAAATTAAGCACTAAAAAAATAGGTAATTTGAGGTAAATCAAGTTTTACCCAAAAAAAACCTTTAACTGATTGTGCAATTTGTAAAAACATTTGTCACGAAGAGTTGCCAGATTAATGGCATACAATTGCTAGAGTTGTCGAGTAACTTTTATTTTCTCGCGCCAAATACTTTTAAATTATTTTTAGCTAAACAAAAACAATTATTGCATAAATAAATTAAATTATGTTTATTAAGTAAGAAAAAAAAAAAGCTTATTGCTCTGCAATGATAAACTTGAAAAAGTTGCTAATCAAACCCTTGGTTAATTTAATCTGAGAAGGTGTCAACCCTTAGCAGCCTAGTTCGAAAAGGTTGGTGAAAATGCTAAGAAATATTAAATCTCTCGAAGTTCTGTGGCATCTCGGAAATTTCCGTGCGGAATTGCTATCTGCGGATTTCTATTTCGCTTGCGATTTCCGTGGCATCCTTGATTATGTTAAGAAAGCATGAGTTACTTAACTATATTTTGCTTTTATTTTCTTTTTTTAAAGCTTAAAATATAGTTATTAATTACAATTAGGGTGTTCACTTGACCCTTGCACCGTTTCAGATTGCAAGTGTGCAACTTGTCACAACAACAACTTGCACAGAAAAATTTCTTGCAACAATGCTAGACCCTCCCCTATGTATACGAAAAGTCTTTCATGTTTGCACAAAATAAAGATGTGGAAAGCTCGATAGAAAAGTCGAAATTGTATATCGATGCTCAGTATATTTGAGTATATTTGGTGTATTTTAGTGCTAAAGAAATTAATGACAGTTGATTAATGGCCGTTGAAATCAAAAGTCCAACTGAATTTGTTTGATAAAACGACATCAATCTCATCAATTTTTGATTCAGCTTTGTCTAGTCAATATACTATACATCCACGAATGTTAAGAGCATGAACATTTTTGTGCAACTACTTATTTAAAAAACAAGCTCTAGACACCTTCTATTTTCTTAATTTCACGGATGAGTTGCTTTGCTCTTTCATCACAGAGCATATTTCTGATGCTTTAAAATGACATTTTTATCTTTATAAATTTAGCAAATCCAAGCACAATTAAACAAACTGTAAACAAAAAACAGCCTACTGTGAATATGTGCAACCCATTGCAACGTTAAGAGGTGTTCACGCAGTGTGTATTGCAAACTTGCAATGTGAAACGCTGCAAGGGTCAAGTGAACACCCTAAATATGATTTTAATGCAATTACGCAAGCAATACACATTTTTTTGGATTGGTTTGTCTAAAGAGGCTTCAATATATATGTTATATTGTTATCAGTATTAAAATTGAGACGCCTTAAAACACAATTCAAATATATCCTTTTTGTTAGGGCATTGAATGAATGAAACAAAACGAAACCTTAGCAAAACAAAACTTTTTTTTGGGTGTTTTGTCGAGTGTCCAGGCTTAAATATTTCATACGGGCTGCTGTTGGCATTAATTTATTATGCATTCAATGTGTATTGCCCATATGTCCATATGTACATGTGTGACGGCTTAATATTCCTTTTTTCCTGTTCTGTTCTGTTTTTTTGAAAATCGTCTGATGCAGGTCAAGGACGTCACGCGCAACATTAAAAAATCCGTCTGCGCCTCGAGCTTGGAGGAAATTCGCGCCAAAGTAGCTGAGAAATTTGAGAAATGCGAAGAGCAGCCAACGATTCATTTGGATTCGGATGGCACCGAGATCGACGATGAGGAATATTTCCGCACTCTGGACGAGAACACCGAGCTGGTAGCTGTCTTTCCCGGCGAGCATTGGATTGATGTGAGTGCAAACTTGAGTCTTTGTCCAATTCAATCATCTGTTTATGTATTTTATGTCCCAGTTACTCGTGTACCCTGTTGTCATGTGCAGAGTGGCATTAAAAATAACAAGTTATTACTTAAATATCCACTTACACAGGCAGCTCTTTTCGATAATAATTTTGTACGCTTAAGAAATTAAAAAAAGTAATGAACATATCGAGAAAATGAACTAGTTTGTTGCTTTAAGGTAGATTGATTTTATCTACAATTTTTGGTCAGTATAAAACTGAATATTTGTGATTTAAAAATATTTTTTGTACCTCACATCTTTTAAAATACGTTATTAAAACTATTTTCAGTGTAATCGTTTTTTTTGTTTATGGGAAAATAATTTCCAAAATTATTCAAAAAACATTTTGATATAATGTAATACAGAATGTTCTTTTTGGTGAAATCTAAGTATAGCATTATACAAATTATATTATTATATAAATGTAAGATTGGATAGCAGCAGAACAACAACAGCAGATTAACAGCAGAACATTAACAGCAGATTAACAGCAGAACATTAACATCAGATTAACAGCAGAACATTAACAGCAGAACATTAACAGCAGATAAACAGCAGAACATTAACAGCAGATTAACAGCAGAACATTAACATCAGATTAACAGCAGAACATTAACATCAGATTAACAGCTGAACATTAACAGCAGAACATTAACAGCAGATTAACAGCAGAACATTAACAGCAGATTAACAGCAGAACATTAACAGCAGAACATTAACAGCAGAACATTAACAGCAGATTAACAGCAGAACATTAACATCAGATTAACAGCAGAACATTAACAGCAGATTAACAGCATAACGTTAACAGCAGATTAACAGCAGAACATTAACAGCAGATTATGAGCAGATCAACAGCCGAATAACAGCAGAGAATCAACAGCCGATTTTTATTAAGCAGTACATTTTGAGTTCACAGTAGAAGATTGAGAGTTATCGAGGCAGCAGAAAAGAGGACAACACTGGACACTCAAAAAACCCAGAAAACGAGGCAATTGGAAATATCATCTCTTGGGTATCTCTTGGTCAAGCAAGCTCGATTGTAGTATGCATACTTTATTTGTTCTAAATGAATTTAATTACGTTTACGAGCGAAACGCGCCTGTTGTGACAATAATTCAATTATTGTTGCCACATAAACAACACGTATTCCAACTTAAAATGTGTATAATAATGATGAAATATGATTTGGTTTTATAGCCAACGCACTACGTGACAATAACGACACCGAATGGCAGCACCGCCAATGGCAGCATCGCTGGCAATGCGGAGAACGGCGATACTACGGATGCCAACAGCTCGGAGTCGGCGCGGATCCGTCAATTGGTGGGTCAACTGCAGAACAACCTGTGCAATGTGTCCGTCATGAACGATGCCGACCTGGACTCGTTGTCGAACATGGATCCCAACTCGCTGGTGGACATCACGGGCAAGGAGTTCATGGAACAGCTCAAGGATGCGGGCAGGTGAGTCAGTCCTTTTTTTTTTAAATTTAATTAACACTTTGAATCAACAATTTGGATACTCAATTTATTATTTAATAGTCCACAAAAGTTATTTGAAACTTAAAATACAATAACCATTTTAAATTCATGATTAATATTAATTAAATCTATTTATTTTTATTATCATTATTTAAGTTGAAATGTATAAATTCAATAAATAATTTATGAAATATTTAATACAATTTGAAATTTATAGAATTAAATTAAAATTTGTTTTTTTAATTTAATTAGTAATTAATACTTTTGTTTAAATGTTAAGTAAATTGAGTCAAAATTTATTTAAATTAACACTTTAAATCAACATGATAGATATCTGAAATAAGCAATTTATTATTTAATAGTCCACAAAAGTTATTTGAAACTTTAAATTAAATTACCATTTTAAATTCATGATTTATATTAATTAAATCTATTTATTTCGTATTTAAGCTTAAGTGTGTTGTTGAGGTTATTAAACAAATTTAAAAATATTTTATTAAATATTTAATACAATTTGAAAGTATAGAATTAAATTAAACTATTTTTTTTTTAAATTTCATTAGTAATTAATACTTTTGTTTAAATGTTAATTAAATTGAGTCAGTCCTTTTTATTTTAATTTTATTTAAATTAACACTTTGAATCAACATGATGGATATCTGAAATATGCAATTTATTATTTAATAGTCCACAAAAGGTATTTGAAATTTAAAATAAAATTACCATTTTAAATTCATGATTAATATTAATTAAATCTATTTATTTTTTATTTAAGTTTTAATGTATTGTTAAGGTTCAAAAAAAATTCAAAAAATAATTTATGAAATATTTAATACAATTTAAAATGTATAGAATTAAATTAAACTAATTTTCATTTTTTTTTCATTTAATTATTTAATTTGATGCGTTAAACATAACAATAACTAATAGTTTTGTTTGAATGTGAAATAAATTAACTTTTTCATAAAATCGCTTTAAATAAATATTGCTTTCGCTAAGTATTAATTATTCTAAATTATGTTATTAAAATCAATTAAAATAAAATTAAAATTTAATGTTCAGTAATATTCAGTAATATTAACAGTGCAAGCTTATTAAAAATACAAATAATTAATAAATAAATTATATTTTAAAATTAATAAAATTTTAAAGTTTTTTTTTGCCTTAATAATTCATGTTGATTTGATTTTGATGTAAATTTTTTGTGGAAATTAAAAATTGAAAAAATAAAAAATAAATTTATTTTCTTTATAAAATTGATAAAATTTAAAATTTTTCGGCTTAAATATTTGAGTTAATTTGACTTTTAAGTACATTTTTGTGGAAATCTATATTATTTTAAAACAAACATTTTAAAAAATTCCTATCATTTTTTGTATCCGCAGTAATTTATTTTCGTAATTTATTAATTAAGACAATTTAGAAATAGCAATATTAAATATACACAAATA
Source organism: Drosophila suboccidentalis (assembly GCA_037043435.1). Classification (NCBI taxonomy): domain Eukaryota; kingdom Metazoa; phylum Arthropoda; class Insecta; order Diptera; family Drosophilidae; genus Drosophila; species Drosophila suboccidentalis. The sequence continues at coordinate 317,513 of JBAMBK010002319.1, forward strand.
CATTTTTATTAGAACTTGTTAATTTGGAAATACAATTAAATTTGTTAAGTGAAATTTTAAATTTAATATTTTTGAAGTTGAATTCCAAAAAAAAGGAATCCGATTTGTATTCATATATCTTCTTTGTATTCATTTCGTTTGCTTTAGACCGCTGTGTGCCAAGCGAAATGCGGAGGATCGTTTGAATCTGTTGAAGCTGCTGAAGGCAGGCGCCATTTTCTGCTCGGAGCGTTATCCGGAGGATGCGGAGGCCATTGACCGGGAGATTGGGCGGCAGCTGAATGAGGCGGAGACGGGCAGCGGGCAGGTGGAGAGGAATGGAACAGTGAGTGCAAGTAATACGCGCACCATCGAGGTGGTGCAGTGCGACAATCAAAATACCACCATAACCATAACAGTGGGCGAGGCAATTAATTGCACTGCCAATAATGAATCAAATGCCGAGGCGGCAAATGAAGCGAATGCGAATGCGAATGGAAGTGGAAATGGCAATGGACATGGAAATGGGCATGGAAATGGCAACAATGGCGACATCTGACTGCCCATTTTGGGCAGCCTTAGATGAAGCCTGGCCGACAAGAAATAATAGCCAAACTAAGGAACCACAAGGCGATGGCAATTTTGATCAAATGAAGTTTCAGAAATACCACGAAAATAAAACACAACAAAGAAACAAACAAATCTATACCGAAGAAATCAGTCCTGCAACATTGGGTTAACATACACGTATTTGTAGCAAATAAAACTAATTAAAATCATACATAAATAGAGCGAAACATAAAGGAATCTTCAGAGAATGCTTCGTAGAATTTAAGAGCAAATGAAAGTTAACGAAATATTACACGTATTAGCATTAAATTGTCAAACAAAAAAGGTTGAAAAACAAAAACACCAAATCAATCAGTGCATTCTCAACCGTAAATTTGTGAATGGAAACGAACTCAAAAAGAATTCTTTTAATTCTATGCAAATTTCAAAGTTTTTATTAGCTGTGAAGGGAGTATCAATTTACATTTACAAATTAAATACATTTCTTGCAGAATTTCGAAGCAAAGTAATTGAAAACACTCCCGATTGTCAGTTAGAAAATGCTATTCAATGTCAATAAACAAAATTTCGTAGTTAAAATTTGCTGACAGTTTTGTCAAAAGCACCTGAAAAAAACTTGAAAAAAATTAATCAAAATAAATCGGCAACAATAAATGAAAATAATAAAATATATAAATATATATATCATATATAAGTAATGAGAAGAAAATATCATGTTAATTTTAAATGCATTAGTTAAAAAATGTATATAAAAGATTTTATTGTTCAAATTACTAAAGTGAAGAGATTAGAAATTTATTGAAAAATGCTTTTATTCAGTAGCTAGAATTGAAAATTAAAAGCTCCTTTATTCTTTTTAATTTTCTATAAACATTTGAGATAAATTCAACAAATTTTAAAAAGCTTTTTTATTAAATGCTTGATTTGAGTTTGAGTTTTGTTAATGATATGATATAATTAGATTAATATACATACATGTATGATGTTTGATATGATGAGACGCACATGAAATTGTTTTTAGACTAATGCCATTACAAATGTCATTTGTCAAAGCCAATTGAGACTGACTGTAATTATGTGTAATAATTATTTTGAGAGTACAATAGAAACTTAAATGATTGTACTTAGATTGTACTCGACCTGGTTTGAAATTGCTTCAAGTGAACCCCCCACAAAAATATAATGTACTTACTATATAATGTATTGTAGTCAAATAAAAACGTGAAGAATTTAAAAACGAAAAACAAAAGAAAGAAAGAAAAGAAAAGAAACCTACACTTAATATTAGTACATTTAAACAATAAATGCAAATCAAGAGCAAAAATGGCAATTACACTCTTATACTCATATTTAATTATACAGAGCAAACAGTGAAACAAGAAATCAATGAAATGCAGTATGAATTAAGCAATAAATATAATATATGACGAGTTATTAATTTAGGACTAACAGCATACACCAAGCAAACAATATACATACATAACTAAATAAAATGCATATTAAAAATAAAAAAAAAATAGAGTTTTTTTATTTACTTATTAAGAACAGAGAGAGAAATGGTTTAGAACTTTTAATATGATAAGAAATATAAATATATAAAATATAATATAATTAAAAATGAAAAAGTAAAATATAAAATAAATAAATAACACGATAAAAAAAGTTAAATTCAGTTTAATGTTTATTTGTTTATGTATTTAGAACAGAAAGGAATTAATAAAAATCTCAAACATAATTAAAAACTAAATAGTAAAATATAAAATAAATAAATAACACGAATAAAAAATTAAATTCAGTTGAATGTAAATTTGTTTATATTTTGAGAACAAAAATGAATTAATTAAAATTTTAAATATAATTAAAAATAAAATAGTAAAATCTAAAATAAATAAATAACACGAATAAAAAATTAAATTCAGTTGAATGTTAATTTGTTTATATTTTAAGAACAAAAATGAATTAATTAAAATTTCAAATATAATTAACAATTAAATAGTAAAGTCTAAAATAAATAAATAACACGACAAAAAAGTTAATTTCAGTTAAATTTTATTTGTTTATGTATTTAGAAAGAAATGAAAATATATAATATGAATAACAATTAAAAACTTAATTATAAATTAAATAAATAACAAAGATTATAATTTTAAGCTAAGTTTGAGCGCGTCAAATGAGGCGTATGCGCAATTTAATAAATGAAATGTTTATTATTTTGTTTGTTTACAATGAGAAAGAAAATGGATATAATATAATTAACAATTAAATTTTACTATTTATATATAAAACGCATGACTTAATAAATAAAAATGTTAAACTAAGAAGAACTGGAAATATAAATACATAATATATAATATAATTAACAATTAAATAGTTAATTCTAAAATAAATAAATAACACGATAAAAAGTTTATTTCAGTTTAATGTTTATTTGTTTATGTATTTAGAACAGAAAGGAATTAATTAAAATTTAAATAAATAAATAAATAAATAATAAATAATTTATAAATAACAAAATAATAAATAAATAACAAAGATTATACTGTTAAGCTAAGTTTGAGCGCGTCAAACGAGGCGTATGCGCAATATACGCAAGTGTGCAACAGGGCGTATGAAAGCCAAACTCGATTTGTCTTTATGCGCTGGCTAAAGAGAACAAGTGTGCGTGAGAGCAAGAGAGAGTGCAGAAGAGAGAGAGAGAGAAAGAGAGAGAGAGTGAGCTTCGAAGAGAACTCGTGAGTTGAACTTTGTGTTGCAATTTGGCGCAGTTAATTGCATTAAACACACAACGACAAGTGACGTCACAAAAAAGACGCTGTGACGTGCGCAAATAGAGGCGGGGGCCATGTCCAGGTTCAGGTCGGAGCCAGGCCTGAATCTGGCCTGAGACTCTGCCCTACTAACACACTTAAAGGCTCACAGTCACAGTCACAGTCAGAGTCACAGTCACAGTCAGAGTCACAGACAGTCAGTCAGCTGGTCTCGATTTGCAGCCCGTAACTGACCTAAATTCATGACGACAGCATTTTGACCTGGCCCAAAACTGGCTGCCTTGTCGGCGTGGGCGTTGCTTTATGTTCATGGGCGTGGTCGTCGACTGTTTGCAAATTCGATTTCGACTTTGCTTTGCATTTTTAATGCGCTCAAATTAACTAAAAAAAATAGAATCTTTGCCTTTGACTTGTCAACCGTTTTTTGGCTTTTAATATGCTTTTAATTTCCCGTCGTTGTTGTTGTTGTTTTTGTTGTTCCTTGTTGGCGGTTTCGTGTCCTTGACATGACGCATTTGTTAGGTCAAAGCATACGATATTTTATTTTAAAAAGTAAATACGAGACCAAGCTGAAATTTTTGACTGTATTTGACTGCCTTTGATGTTGCGGCTACAATTTTCATTAAAAAGTCACATTTTCTACACACATACATAAGTACTAAAGGGTCGTGTTTCCTTTTTATTTTACTTGCTCTCTCAGCAATTGACGCCCATCAAAAATATAATTTGGCTTGAGTTCTTTTCTCGGGGCCAAAAGTGCTTTGAAGTGCGATAAAGCGAGACTGCGACAATTTAGCAAAGTTGGATACATTTTTAAAAACGTGCACTGTGGGGCAAAGTATGAATATTTTAAGGAAATATTTTACATAAAATAATTCACATGAAGAATAATTATTGATAAAAAGATCACAATCAAGTTTGGAAGGTTTTTTTGACTCCCAAAAATATTAAATTTAAGAATTGAGTTGCTAAGTGTTATTAGAATAGAAAAAAAATTATCGGAAAACTATTTTTTTAAATTTACATACAGAATATTTAGAGATTATTAAAAGATTATTAGATTTATATTTTAAATAATTGGAATTAAAAATTATTAGAGGGTTTTTTTCAGTTTGAGATGAAACAATATTTTGAAAATTATTTTTTATATGACACATTTCTTGTATTCCAGTTTTTCAAAAGACTTTTGATCTTTGAAATGTATATGGGCATTTCCAGAAAACATAAAATTGATTAAAACCTCACATCTTGTGCAATTTTCTTCCAAAAATGTATTCAAGTTATTTATTTAAGCAATATACGCTAGAAGAAATTCAATAGGATGAAAATATAGATTCTACATTGGAATAAATTCACTTTTTCCATATTTTTGCCTATTTTCTTAAAAATTGATTTTCAAAATGGACCGTTTGTATTTTAACGATTACACTAAGTCAGGGAGTAAGATTGTAACATGAACCATTTTAATATATAGAAATATATTGAAAGTTTAATTTAAAGCCAGTTCTAAGAGCTATATATCGGAATATAGAATTAAATTTGATGAACAAACTCTTGGAAAAACTAGGTGGAAATCTTGTCACGTTAGCGATGTCACGTTACAAATTACTAATAAAACTTGTAAAATATATAAAACGGTAGTTACATATCAAAATTATTTTTAAAATGGAAAACTACATTATTTTATTATGGTTTAAGAGTTTTTTCTTCCAAATTACTCGCCACATTTCGCAGACTTTCGCATTTGTCAAGATGAAGTCAAACATGACTTCCATTTTTCGTCGCGTTCGCGATGCATTGTTTTCTATAAATCATTAAAAAACGACAAGTCTTCAAAGATTGTCTTTTATCATAAAAATAGAGTTGATAAAATGCATTAAACGCGTGAGAAAACATTTTTGAAAATGTCAATTTTTGCCATTTCTTTGTTCATTTAAAGTCGTACAAATGTCGCGTTCGCGATCCTGGAAATACCCATATACATACATATATTGATATGATAAGGATTTGTTTAATTTTATTTCATAAAGTTGTAATAATTTCCCAATAAATACATTAAAAATTAAATTTTTAAGTTTGTTTTTTATTTCGATTGTCTTAAATAAAATAAAATAAAATATTTACAGTCTTTCACTTTGCGACAACTTTAACAAATATTTGCATTGAATATTTGATTAATTTAATTTTAATAAAATTTAATAAATTTGTTTTAAATTCAGCAGTTAATTCCTCGATTCTTCCCTCTGATTTCACTGTACAGGCAGCTCTCCCTGCCACTGCAACAATTCCAGTTTGCAGATAAGCAAATGTAGGCGAGCACAAAGTGAGTAAATATGGAAGTGAGTAAATGGCAGAGCACTGAGCACTGAGCACTGAGCACAAATGTCAAATGTCTGACATCAGTGGCAGCTGCGAGGGCGTAGCAGCTGTAGCAGCGGGGGGCGTGGCCGAGTAAACAACATATCGAATGAAGCAACGAGGCGAGCTCATAATTTTCTACAATTTCGTTGTTAACTTTCTTTATTTTTGTCCCCCTTCTGCCGAAATATACATATGTTAAACAGCTGCAGGCAGTGTTGTTGTATATCCAGTGTGTGTGTGTGTTTGTTTGTGTGTGTGTGTGTGTGTGTGAGCTTCGCATTGCACATAAACAACAAGTTTCTGTAATAGATGCCGCAATGGGCATTGCTAATACGCCCCGTGGCACATGTGAGAAGATGACAGCGAAAGAGGCGGCGAAGAAGGCGGCGAAAGAGGAAGAGAGAGAGAGAGAGAGAGGGGCAGCAATGCGACACTGCATTGCACTATGGGGCATTTGACCAGTTTTTGTGCTATTA